>OY390739.1:31149775-31732275 GCA_959613385.1 Geotrupes spiniger
TTGTCAACGGTGGGTTCGGTAGATTCCTCAATCTTCTACCCATCATGTCCCACACGTGCTCAATGGGCGACAAATCGGAAGATCTTGGCGGCCAAGGCAGAAGATTAACATTGGCCTCTTCAAAGAAGTCAAGAGAAACCCTTGCTACGTGAGGTCGTGCATTATCTTGCTGGGAAAGTGGGTCTTCCAGCCCTCGAAGATATGGAAGAACATGTGGTTCTACCACTTCGTCAATGTAGCGTCGGGCGGTCATACTGCCCCGAATGAAGAGCAAGGGTGACCTACTGCCGTAAGCAATAGCACCCCACACCATCAACCCCACAGTTCGGTGAACATGCCTCGCAATCGAAAAATCAGGATTGCGCCTTTCTCCACGTCTTCGTCTAACAGTCATCCGACCATCATGCATTCCTAACCAAAATGGCGATTCGTCACTAAAGACAACTCGACGCCAATCCAAGTTCCATTGAAGTCTTTCCTTGCACCAGGCCAAACGTTCCTGGCGATGTTGAGCAGTGAGGGGTAGCACAAGATGTGGGCGGTAAGACAGCAAGCCAAAGGTTCTTATTCGACGATAAACTGTTCGCAAGCCTATCGGACGACCTTGTTCACCTAACCATTCATCAGCTATTGATCTAGTTGTAGAGAATCGGTCTCTCAAGGCCATTAGTCTTAAGCGGCGATCTTGACGTTCATTGGTTCGTCCTTGAGCCCCAGTGCCTCTTCTCCGGCGTTCAACCCCATGTTCAGACCACGCTTGATAAACACGCATTATTGTTGAGTGGTGCCGTCGCAAACGGTTGTCGATTTCTCTAAACGAAAAACCTGCTTCTCGTAAACCAACAATCCGCCCTCGGTCAAAGTCACTCAACTGCTGGTAAACTTGAGGTCTCCTTCCTCTAGGCATCGTTAAACACTTGAAACACTTTAAACTAAAGAACGGGATCCGAAAAAGTGGAACAAATTCAAAAAATGACTCGATAATTGCTTGTCTATCACCACCCCTTAAAAAATGACACAAACGTCAAAAATCCCATGACTACTTGATGATTCGGTTTCAAATTTTAATCAACTATTTCCCTGGACTAGTCCACTATTCGTGCAAAATTTGGTCCAAAAATGCCCACCCCTTCTAGGTGGTGCAGTTTATATGTCACTGAGTATATTATAATTATAATATTTGTTCGCTGAGAGACGTAGTAAATTGTGTGCGTTGATTATATTTAGGTACTCATACGTTATCAGTTAATGAAATTAACTTATCGTGCTGAATTCAAGAGATTTTGGGCTTTATTAACAAAAAAAAGTAGCAACAAATATAGATTAAAGTTCTTTTGTGTTGTCAGTTGCTTTCTTTCCGTTTTCAACAAATGGCAATTTCAATTTAACGACGAAATTCGCGAAAGCAGCTCAAACTTTAAGCTAAATCAATGTCCAAAGATTGTTATGTAATCAAAGAACAGACTAATTCTCGAGTATCAACAGAAACTAATTACCTGTCATCATTGGCGGCTTAAGGGGGGATCCTGTTTTAGGAGGACTTAAAATATCGTTTTTGGGGGATTTTTTTTAGGGCAGAAAAAAATGAGCCAGCTTAGTGAACTTTTTAGAGCATTTTATTACATATTTGAGCATTGAAGAAAAAATATTTCGAGAGAAAAATATTTAAACGGAACCGATTTTTATGCACATTTGCGCAACACCTTTCAATTGCAGTCTACAATCGGTGGGAAAGATGTAGCTCGTAATTTTTGTCCGAAACAAAAAAAACCAAAGAAAATTGTAATTCTCATATATTTTCTTCTATGTGAACTAAAAAAAAAAAAAACCCAAAATTTTGAAATTCAAGATTCTTCTCAGGTTTGAAAATAAATGTGCTCTTTGCAGGAAGAGAAAATCATTTCAACTTGCTAAAAAAGTTGTTTAGAATTTTTTTTCATTAATCTTTTTAGTTCAAATCGAAGAGAATGCTACTAAAGCCAAGAAAAGTTTTGTTTCGTTTTGATTGCTTGTCTAGTTTTCTCGCAATCATGCCCACCAGTTTAGAAAAATCGTAAAAACGAAAACTCGAGAAAACGCGCTCTAAAGTTTACGATCAGGAAAAACGTTAATTGTCGATTACTTGCGGAATATCTCGTTATAATCCCACTATAGCTCTTACGAATTCAAAATATTATTGTTTCGAACGACCTATTGAACTTTTTTCAGTACATAGTTCGGTGTTATGTGTCTGCGGGAAGGGGGGCGCGCTTCGTTTGTCCGAGCGTTCATGCGTTCGTATATTTTTTTCTCGACACCTCACTGTGTTTAGTGCTGTATCTTTCAAAATATTGGGAATTAGCCGCTATAACTTTTTATACATATTCTTAGATATATTAGGCATAGATTTGAGCAAGATTTTTTGAGCCTTCTAAAGCAGGATCCCCCCTTAATCGGCGCAGCCATCACAGTACGCCCAAAAGTAGAGTAACTACTATGGCGTTGACGACGCATATATAAAAATTGGACATTGGAGACGGTTATTAAGAAAATTACGCACGCATTTGTGTAACGAATTCAAAACAAACTGAAATAATCGACAACTGCATTAGCAATTTCATTGAAATTTGTGCAATTATCGGCTCTTTAGGTTCATCTTGTGAAAATAAAAATAAAAATAGACCTAGCAAATACATTTACGTAATAAATCGATAAAAAAAAGTCGGGATGATCTTGCACGCCATGATATCCCAATAAATAATTGTGCATTCGTAGACGTAAGTGGTCAGGCACGAACGTTTGTGCCTTTGACCAATTCAAAATCATGTAAAACAGGGATTCCGAAACTCGGTCGATATCGATATGTATGTAAATCCCCGATTTAAAACGTCTTAAAGATGTGTGGTCTGTAACGCGACTGCAATTTACAATAAATTTCGGTAGACGAGAAATGTTGTAAATAATTCGGCTGAGCGAAAATCAAATTTAATCAGTACACGCATAATTTTAGAGAAAGATATTAAACCGGGCGTACTCGGTTTGTACAGCTTGCGATCGATATTCAGTTTATTACGGTGTTGCGGTTTGAAAGCATAAAAGAAATTATTTTTGTATTAAAGACATCGATCATCTTACGTAAAACATGCTGGCAGCTGAAATATTTAAGCCATTCCAAATGCGATTAACCCAAAAGTAAACCAAATCGAAGTGACGATGGCGATATTTTTCAGACAAATTATATCAAATTTCTAGTAAAATCCGCAACAGATAAATAGTACGACAATACCACCTTAAAAACGTGCGAGTTTCTAACAAAATTACCACTCTTGTGTGCATGCAGCTAAAAACATCTTTCCACGTTCCAATAATAAACTACAGCTGCTTTGGACGATTGGGGGGCCAGACATGTTCTGCACTTCATATCGCCGATGCATTTTAACTTCGCTGCTCATTTATATGAGCAGTGACCTAATATTACTATAATATTGACAATTTTTAAATCTTATATTAAACGTTAATTTCAATTTGAATATTAAATATTTAAAATTTCAAATTCTTAGATGGGTCATTCACAGTTCGTGTATAAAATGTGCCTCCTCGCTATAATTATCGCGGCCTAAAGACTTTAACACAAGTTCGAGCACGCATTCAAATTAAGTCACGTCGCACGTCTATTTTCATTTAAATTTTGTCTCGCCTTGTATAACATTTCTCTTCCAATTCCACTCCAATTTCGTACTCGGACTTTTAATTTATTTTAGTTCCAAGTTCTGCCCAAAATCATTTAAGGTTTAATATTAGAATTCAACAATGCGAGTTCTTTTGTTATATTGAGCTCAGATTTAGAGCAGCAGAGGCGGGACTTGAACATTGCAATCTTGTTTTCAGTACAGAAAACTCATCATCATCGTCGCATCGATAAATTGTCCTTTTGATTTCGCAACTTGGCGTGAAGTCTGTGGAGATTTCCTCAAGTGGTTTGAAATGGATCCCCAACCCACTTGGACCTTGCTACCGAGTTATCGCCACCAAGAAAATATTTTCTCGAATTCTGTTATTCTCTAAATGATGCAAGTTTCGATCAACTTGCACATGTTCTTCGGCGTTGTGAAGTTTACCACTTTTGCAGGTTTTGGTTTTTTTTTGTAGTAGTGTAGACATCACAACTAGATTAACAGAACATAGGTTGAGATGACCCGCGAACCCAACCCATTGTAAATTTGTTTTAAAGAGGATGGCAGCGAACATCCGAATTGCTGCAGGAGTATCAATATATGGATGGACTCGTTCGTTCCGATCGCAGAGATTAGTTCCGTTGTGTGTTTTTAATAAATCAAATTGAGAGCTGCATTGCGCAACGAACAATCTCATTCAAGTACATCCGATCTTATCAAAAATTAATTACATTCGAAGGTAGACAAATTAAATTAAACACTCAGACTTTTAATCCTTCGATAAGCGATCGTTTATTTTATATATTGGGTTTGGTTTTAAAATGTTGATCATTTGAATATTTTACTCCACTTGGGTTTCACAAGTTTCGCGAGTCCTCGACCCACTCACATCCACAGGTAAATTTTGCATCCATTCTGAACAACCGAATGAAACATTGGCATTAGTATTCGAAAATGAATAAATTTAATAATAAATGAGTTGTAAACGATGGCGGCAAAATCACGCGCAATCTTGCAAATCGGACAGGAGCTTGTCGCGTAGATTGCGTTTAAAATTATGATTGAAAGCTTTTATTTATAAACTCGAGTGGCGATTATTAAAATTAATGATAAATAATGGAGACAAAATCTCATTTTATGTAACCAATGAAAATCCCCAAGCTGCTCAGTACCGGTCAAAAATGAAGATGAAGAATTGTACTGGAGACTGTGGATGAGACCTCTTTTACGCCACAAAACAAGAATCCATGCAACTGGTTCGTAAGGGCTCTCTGCCAAACAATCAAGAAGGCGAAGCAATTTTCTGCGCAAAAAAGTGATGGCCATGGCCATGGTGGAATTCTCTTAATTAAGAACTCGATAGTAAGTACTAAAAAATTATGATTGGAAAACTTTGCTTCTGAGCACCTTACAGTAACTGGCCCCCGTGACTATTATCTCTTTTCAAAACTCAAAAAAAAAAATCACTTGGGATGGCGTCGCTTTTTATCGAATGACGAATTGGAGAACGACAATTAAACCTACGTTTTCCTCGACATTCAACATTTGAAATTAAAAGTAATTATCGTTAAATATTTTTCTAGCACAGTATCTAATGTTACTTTAATTCAATGTTGTACGTTGCAATTAGTTTCCTTTGTGTGAAAATAAAAGCACTTAAAATGAGTAATTTCGCGGATATTTTATTATTTGTCGTCGCTTTTGTTCCCCGTAACGTAAGGCTTACCTATTTTAGCTAAACTGGCGCAAAATATCCACAATCCGATGATAAACGGAGTTTCGACCCGCTGAAAAGACACGGAGGCCACTTTGAACCGGAGCGGTTCGGTAACGCGCGGTTCTCCGGTCGTCGTTTCAGCTTCCTCGGTGGTGGCGGCGGTCGAAGTGATCGGCTTGGGCGATATCGGATCGCTCCTTTTCGCCGGACCCATCGGCCCGAACTCGACCCCCTCGTAAGGTCTGTTGTAATCGTCCGGAAGGGGCTCCAGGTCGGGACGGGGGTGCGTCAAGGTGTCGGTGGCCGGTTTGGGGACGGCGAACGCGACTCCGGCGAGCAGGGGCACGAGGATCCAGGCGATCCTGCATGCCCGCCGCGACAAGTTCACACCGTGCCGAAGGGAATACATCACATATGGCTCGAGATCGCGGGCGGACTGCCGTTTAGGCAGTCGTTCGCAGGCATCGTGTACCTGCCGAGACTGGGCGTCATGATTGCGGCCGCTGACGGCGTCGCGGCGCCACTTTTGCGCACGCGCGCGCGTTACTACTTCCCTCGCGATAACTCGCCGTCCCACTCCGTCTGTGCGAACTGATACGTCGATAAAATCCCGTGAAATGTTGGGAATGTAATTGTGCGACTGGAAAATGTATCGATCGGCCGTTAAACGACGAGGGGGTAAATTAAAACAGATTTTTAACAATATTTACTAAAACACCGCCGCGCCTGTACTCGTCATTGGAATAAAATGATTTCATCGTCGTCAGCGGCTTCTTTTTAAATTTTCAGTTACTTTCTGATTCTGAATTGGCCTAGAGTTGCTGTATGTGGGGACGTTGAAAGAAAATCGTGGACTTATCACAGCTGTAATTTAAATGTCGTTAAACAGACCCAAAATTCCCGACGTGTCCCTTTACGTTGATGCAAAGCTAAATTGTTGTTGCGTTGCCGTTTTCCTGCCCAAAATTCAAAGAACTCGAACAGTGCCAGATTGTTAATTCAAAATGCAATGTAAAGTTTTCCAACGTATTTGATGAAAGCTGTCCGCCAATGGTCATTCATGTCAGATTTATCTCTCTAAACTTTTCAATGTTTCTTTCTGATTTTATATTTTAATTAATTATTAATTTCGATATCCAGCTACTTTATCATATCTAAAGTTTTACACCATACAACATTTTGGTGACGATTTTACAGACACGCACACACACACATACACATACATCTTAAAACATAAATTTAATTGATTTTACTAATTTCTACAATAATTTCAGTTACTCGCAATTAGAAAAAAAAAATCAGCAAGAATCTAGAGACTCGTGTTAGGTTCTTGTATGTACGTAATTTTGCTGTTGCTCGGCAAACCGTAAAGAAGGGATTCCCAAACTTTTCCCCTTTTCCAAAATGAACTGATACCTCAGACCCCCACAGCCAAATTACTTTAAAAATCCTATCTCTAATTTTTTTTCTTATTGACACAAAATGCTTGCCAATTTAAAAACTTCACGGTTGGTTAAGGGGGGATCCTGCTTTAGAAGGCTCAAAAAAAAATTTTTATTGCTCAAATCTATGCCTAATATATCTAAGAATATGTGTAAAAAGTTATAGCGGCTAATTCGCAATATTTTGAAAGATACAGCACTAAACACAGTGAGGTGTCGAGAAAAATATATACGAACGCATGAACGCTCGGACAAACGAAGCGCGCCCCCCTTCCCGCAGACACATAACACCGAACTATGTACTGAAAAAAGTTCAATAGGTCGTTCGAAACAATAATATTTTGAATTCGTAAGAGCTATAGTAGGATTATATCTTATCTTATATATTATCTGCATATATACAGATTAAATAAAGAAACGGTGGTAGATGACATATTAAAGCATCTTAGCAAAAATAACATCAATGATGCAAAATGTGACAAGTTAGCGTCGAAGCACCCCGATTTATATGCGTCGTTTAAAGTTTCAATTCCAATGGACATGCTTGAGCAAGTAAAACGACCTGAACTGTGGCCTACTGGAACATGCGTAAATCGTTTTTTAATGAACATTCAACAAAAGAGAAAACTGACTTAAATAAAGTAGTAAATAGGAAAAAAACTCTTGCACTTTTTAATATAAACATACAATCGATTATGAACAAAGGTGACGAATTAACGATTTTCTTAAACGACAATCATGTTGATGTATTATGTGTAACGGAACACTGGCTGACACAAACGAACATGGAAACTTTCTTCTTACAAAATTATAATATTGCAAGCTATTATTGCAGAGAAAAATTGAAGCATGGCGGTACGCTAATTTTATCCAAAGAGGGTATTAAATACAAAAAATTATCCCTAAATAAGTACTGCAGAGAGAAAGATATTGAGGTGACAGGAATAAAAATATTAACCTCAAATATAAAGACAAATACAATTGTTATATGTATATATAGATCGCCTGCAGGCAATTTTGATTTATTCACTGATATACTGAATGAGATCCTAACTGAAACAACACAGCAAGAGTGCGATAGAACTGTAATCTGTGGTGATTTCAATGTGAACTTCCTAGGAGAGTCACAAAATAAAAAACTGTTGCTAAATTTATTCAAATCCTTTGGCCTTCACATATCAACTTATGAGCCCTCGCGGATTACGTCCACATCAAGTACATGCTTGGATAATGTTTTTTCAAACATACCTGAACAACTGTTTGACTTGTACTCATTGGAACCACACTTATCAGACCACTCAGGACAGATGTTCACTATATATAATTGGAATGGGAATAAAGTAAAAGAGTACAAGGAAACAAAGCGGAGAAATATGAATGAAACAAACATAAATACATTTAAAACAAAGTTAAAATCAATTAAGTGGGATTCGTTGTTCGAGAGGAACGCAAATGATGGTTTCGAAATGTTAAACATTGTAATTACTGATTGCTTACAGTCATCCTTTCCAACACAAGAAAGAAAGACTAAATCCCAGTGTCACCAATCAACTAATAGCATAAAGAATGAAGAACTCTGTCATATGAAAAAAACTCTAGATGCAATTAAAACAATATCATGTGTATCTAAAGAAGTAGAACACATAGAATTATATAAAAACTTAAAACATGCATACAGAAAGAGAATACAAGAATTGAAAAAGATAGAGAATGCAAATTATATTGAAAATGCGAACAACAAACAGAAAGCCATGTGGAATGTGATAAAGAGAGAAACCAGAAAAGATATGAAAGAAGAAAACGATGACAACATTACCCCCGAGGAGTTAAATAACTTTTTCTCGAGCGTAGGAGAAGAAGCACTAAAAAGTATTCAACAAGTTAACACTACACCCAAGACTTATTACCAAAGAATAGACGTAGACAATTGTGACTCATTTTTTCTTCTGCCGGTCACGAGAGAAGAGGTATCCAGTATCGTAAAAAATATTAAAAATAAATCAGCGGTAGATATATACGGATTGACAACAAAACTACTGAAAGCAATTTTAGAAATTATTATTGACACTCTGGTGAAACTAATCAATAAGTGCTTTCAAGAGGGCGTGTTTCCAGATATAATGAAAAAGGCACGAATTGTTCCAATATACAAAAAGGGAGATACAAACAAATGTGAAAATTATCGACCAGTGGCCATACTTCCTGCCTTATCTAAAGTGATTGAATCAGCAATCAAGACAAGACTAACGATCTATTTCGAAAAGAAGAAACTGATAAATACCAGTCAACATGGCTATATGAATAGGAAATCGACAATGACTGCCATGATTGATGTCGTAAATGAAATAATGGAAGCCTACGACGAGGGTGAACTAACAGAAGTGAGTTTCTGTGACCTGAGTAAAGCCTTCGATACAGTCAACCATGAGATACTACTGCAAAAACTATATCACTATGGAATTAGAGGTGAATCACATACTCTAATTAAATCCTATCTCACCAACAGACATCAGAAAGTCGGTTGGAAGGGAGAATTTTCTGCCGAAAAAGAAATGTTTCATGGTGTACCGCAAGGATCAGTTCTTGGGCCAATACTGTTTTTAATTTACGTTAATGACATGCCTGGTAATACTAAATGTAAGACATGCATGTTCGTCGACGATACATCTTTCATCAACAGAGCTATAGATCAAGAGACGTTGCGGCAAAAAACTAATAATACTCTGGGAGAAGCACGGCAATGGTTTAGCAGTAATAAGCTTATGTTAAATATGGAAAAAACACAACGAATGGTTTTTAAAACCAAAAATAGAAATCAGGAGCAAGCAACCATAAAGTTCCTAGGAGTTTTCATGACAAGCAATCTCAACTGGCAACAACATTGTGACAAAATAAGTCCTAAAATTGCCAGAAGTATTTACATTATCAGAAGGTTGATGAACATTGCAACATATGAAATTGCAAGAATGGCATACTTCAGCTGCTGTCACAGTATCATTTCATATGGGATAATAATGTGGGGAGCATCACCAGAAGCAACGAGAATATTTGTGCAGCAGAAAAAAGCTGTAAGAGTGTTGTGTGGTGTGAGTGCAAGAACAAGCTGCAGAGAACTTTTTAGAAACACAAACATTATGACGTTACCATGTATATATATACTTACGTGTATAAAGTATGCAAGTGACAATTTGATCTGTTTTGAAACTAATGGACATACACACGACTACAGTACAAGACACCGACATGACCTAAGGATTCCGCACCATCGTGTGAAAAAATCGCAAGGCAGTGCAAACTATGACGCCATAAAATTTTATAATAAGTTGCCGTATAACATAAGACAATTTCGTGGCAACAGCTTATACAATTGGACAAAAAAATTCCTCCTTGAAAATGCTTTTTATTCGACTAGTGAATTTTTGACGTGTGATGTTGTAAATGATGTTTAGTCTATGCAATGGGATTTTCTATTTTGGTAATTTCTGACATTGTACTGCTTTTTATTGTATTTAACTTTTTATTGTAATTTTTTTTGTGACTTGTGTAATGATCTAGTATCAAAAGCACCAATAAAGAATTATTATTATTATTATTATTATAACGAGATATTCCGTAAGTAATCGACAATTAACGTTTTTCCTGATCGTAAACTTTAGAGCGCGTTTTCTCGAGTTTTCGTTTTTACGATTTTTCTAAACTGGTGGGCGTGATTGCGAGAAAACTAGACAAGCAATCAAAACGAAACAAAACTTTTCTTATTTTTAGTAGCATTCTCTTCGATTTGAACTGAAAACATTAATGAAAAAAAATTCTAAACAACTTTTTTGGCAAGTTGAAATGATTTTCTCTTCCTGCAAAGAGCACATTTATTTTCAAACCTGAGAAAAATCTTGAATTTCAAAATTTTGGGTTTTTTTTTTTTTAGTTCACATAGAAGAAAATATATGAGAATTACAATTTTCTTTGGTTTTTTTTTGTTTCAGACGAAAATTACGAGCTACATCTTTCCCACCGATTGTAGACTGCAATTGAAAGGTGTTGCACAAATGTGCATAAAAATCGCTTCCGTTTAAATATTTTTCTCTCGAAATATTTTTTCTTTAATGCTCAAATATGTAATAAAATGTTTTAAAAAGTTCACTAGACTTGCTCATTTTTTTCTGTCCTAAAAAACGATATTTTAAGTCCTCCTAAAGCAGGATCCCCCCTTAAGTGATTAAACTTGACGTTACTTTCTCATCAAAATTTAACAAAATAAATAGACATAAATTCAGTAAATATCAAGTGTTAGTTAATAATTACGAATGCGAATTACGTAAAAATACTTAAAAAGGTAATTATTTAAAAAAAAAATACATTAAAATTGCAAAGTAAAGGTAAAAAAATTAAAAATCCAGTGTGATGGATGAACCCGGCGATTTTCTACCAATCTAGCTAAATCTGGTTCGATATTGTTGAGTTGCAGCGTTGATTTTCAAACGGTTTCTTTGTCAAAATGTTTGCGACCATACTGAAGCCTTTTTCGACTAAGTATCACGATGGAAAAGCGATAGGGTATTTTTCAGCGACGATCTACAATGCAGGATACTGTGTTGTGCTGCAACCAGAACTTCTGATAGCCTTGGTTGAACTTCTGCTTAAGCTCATCGTCTGTGCCGATGCTGATCAACTCTTCTTGCATTATCGCGTTGGCTTCTTCCATGGCCGCGATATTGAATATTTCCGGTAATTTTGACAAATGCGGAAACTGTGAATGTTCTTTTCTGCTTAAATTTTGTTTATAAAGGATAAGTTTAACCACAAATGCCGATAATATTGATTTTGTTTTAATCAAGTTGAGATCGTCACCCTGCAGCTGCAAATTAAGTTGTGGAGCTGTTAAATTGACTTGATTTTAGCAAGGCCTTTAATACAATCAATCACGCGATGCTTGTTCCCGTCCTTCATTAAATAGGTTTATCAAACTGAGCCATTTGCCACAAGATCTGTGTTGTTGATTGGTTTGCGATTTATATTTCAAGTTCGTTCGCACTTTTTGGGCTTAAAACACAATTGAAATTAATTTCTCAAATGTACAATTCGAAATCAAAATTTTATTACAAAAAGTACCAAATTAAATAAATCAGTCTCGGAAAGGAGGCAAGCCGAACATTTCCGGTTCAAATTCCGCCAATGAGTTGAGCACTAGGGTCGCCGGCTTGCGTAGCTCGTTCGTAACTTCGTTCGTCGGCACCATAACCACTTGCATTCCAGCTCTGACGGCGGCTTTGACGCCGTTGGGGGCATCCTCGAATACCAGACACTGCGCCCAACAGGTCAATTACGACTATTACCATTAAGTAAAAGATGTGAACTTACGAGGTGCGGTTTGGGGTTGTCGGGAAACCTGGACGCGGCGACCAGGAATATGTCCGGAAACGGTTTTCCGTATTTGACGTCCGGATCGCTGCTTCCCAACACCTGGTGATTGAACATGGAGAATAGCCCCGCGTGGTGCTGCGTTTTGACGTCCATGGTGAACTGAGACGAAGAGGTCGCCAGCGCTATCGGAATGTTGTTGTCGTAGAGATGCGTTATTAATCGTTCAGCACCTACGGCAACAATCTGGATTAGAATTCACATCGATTAAAATTAAATTAAATTTCACCTGGCATGAGCGCGGGGTATCGAAGCTCCACGGCCACTTTTTCCCTATACAATTGGATGAATTCGTCGACTCCGATCGGCAGCTTCAGTTCCCTGATCGCAATCTTCGACATGTCCTTTTCAGCCGTGCCCAGAATTTTCATCCTAGCCTCCCAGGTGTACTCCCTTCCGAATAACCTCGCTATGGCCCCGATTATGTTATCCAGAGCATGCTCGGAATCTTAAATTCGCACATGAATCCAACTGCGTCCGCGAAGAACAAGTGAATGTACTCACCGATCAGGAGACCGTCCATGTCGAACAAAACGTGGGTCACTTTCTTAAACGTCATGTTGTGGCAAATACTCGTGGGGTAGATGCAGTTTGAAATGATAGCTTTACCGCCGGTCTCGATTGTCTTATAAACGAATTGCGAACGGACGAATTTCAAAGTGGGGGAAGGCATGGACGGAAATTGTCGCTGCGGCGGCAAACCACCACCGGCGCGCATGCTAATTGATAGGAAAAATACCGATATCAAAAGACCGTAACGATTCATTTAACAACGTCCGCTACCGATTAACCTTATCGTTTATTTTCAATAGTGCGATTGATTACGACTTCATTTAATTTTAAATTTGAAACTCCCCCCCTGTGCTGCGAATATATTTTGCATTTCTTCGAAGAAATGCAAAATTACATAGGTATGTTCGATAAAAGGCGATTTTTAAGCAATGAGTGTGGAACGGTTCGATTTTACTTTACTACCTTGTTGCTCGTTGATTCACTGTTAATCCTAGCCATAAAACAACATTTCATGAAACGAATAAAAAGTTGATTCCAATTCCAAAAGTTTTCGTGGTCGTGTGTTTCGGCGACTAAATTAGGTTGTTTTGTTGTTAATTTATATGAATGTACGCCAACGTGCGTAAATGTGTCATTTACTTAAATACATCGCCTGCAATATTTTTCATTTATAATTTATTACTTATGTATAAATAATAAACTTTGCTTGACCAAAAATGAGACGTGCATTTTTGAAACCGTAAACGTCGAAAATTTCCAAACAAGATATCTAAGTTTATTAACCTAATTGCTACCAATTTGAGTCAATCGTGTTTTTCCTATTGGTTTGTTTACACGGTTCAATTATTGAAAGTTTCCATCCCCGGGGTGCACTCGTGTCCGTTCCCCCACTTCACGAGTCGCGTATCGCGACGCCTCCGATCAAAATCACACAATTAACTCCTAACGACCGTGCGCGGTGCCAGCTGCAGCCGATTACGTTGGGTCCAACGAGGAATTCGCGAGATTCATTCGACCTGGGCGACCTTGCGATCGGTGAGTTTCACCCAACTATGGATTTACTTACGTAATTATTTAAAGCAATGTCCGTGGACTGGGACCCGCTGCACTGCGTTGGAAAAGAGTGTGTGGTCCATGAAGTATTTATTTGGAGGCGCGGTACCACTTTGTCCAATAAGATTATCAAGAAAATCATTTATTTATTTAGATTTTGTTGTTTACTAACGGTGCCTATAACTTTGTCGAAAAAACATTGCTACAACCAGCAATAATTTCCATCACATCATCAATAATAATAATACTAATAATAATATTATTTATTGAAACACTATTCAAGAGTGATCTTCCCCTACGACACCATGACATAAATATATTATAAATATGTCGATAGCCTCAATATAGAAGATTTTACAAACTATAAATAAATCGGTAACAAGTGATACCCAAAAAAAAACAATCCGCAAATCCATTGACAGGTCTTTAGGTCAATTAGTTATAACGCCAAGTATAGAATATGATGGCTGAGGTCAATTGTTCCTGTTATATGTGTAAGATCCCTAACAAATGTATTAGTTAAGACATATCCAGTCGAATCAGATATCGAAATGAATTCTAAAAAGTGTTCCTTAATCAACAAGTTCATTTTTATATAATTGACCTGCCCTAGATTTATCAATTCCTCATTTAGTTAATTGCTTTAATAGGTGACGAGTAATACTTGTAATTTTTAAGGAAGGAAAACAACGTGAACTATAAATATTACTTAAAAAATGTGCACTTTTTCTCTATTATTCTACGTTATCCACACAAAAGGGATCGCTAAATTGGATTAAAGTTAAAAAATGGCTTCAATATAAAAAAAACACTACCATCCAAGAAAAATATATTTTAAAAAAAAGTATTAAAACCACTTTGTATGCATGGTGGTTTGCTTTACAAATAAATGACGTTACAATTATTACAGTCCAACTTAATTTTCCTATGACATTAATTAATAACAACGTTTTTTCGACTCCCAGTGCAATTTAATGCCGCCATTTTGCACCGCGCCATCTCTCCGTGTCCATTATTTCGGCGTTGTGTAAATTGCCGCGTACACGAAATTTAAGAAATTGAAAAGCCAAGGGGTGAATAGCCGCTTCTTCCCGGCCCGGCTCCGTCTATTTGGATGCAAAATCGACCATTTTAATACACAAACTTATGTGGTAACCATACGGAGAGGAAATGAATTAAAATAATTTTATAAATAAATTTATTTCGATAAAAAAATACAAATAGATAATGTACATAATAATGTGCATTCAAAAAAAAATCTTAATTGATGAGGGCTCTTAAATTCAATTGGTGTTTAAAGATACCTCAGCCACAACCAAAAGAAAGTGGAGAAACAAGTGTACGAAAAGAAAATATTGTCCATAGCTTCATCATTATTGAGGTTATTAAGAAACCATTGACAAAATTGAACTCTTCTTTCAAAATCTACAAACCAGACCATATCCGTATATATACATATCGTATATATATATATTTTTTTTTTGAGGACGCAGTGGGAAGTACCCACCGACAAATTGGTTTGTTGGGCAATTCTCCTTATAGATGTCTTAGGTGCACCTTCGATGATCTGTTGGAGTGCGTGTATATTTTCCCGAGTCCTCTTTGTTGGACGGCCGCTTCCTGGTTTTCTGCCCACTGTACCAGACTCGCTGAACGTTGATAATGGATTCATCAAAACACTGCAGAAATCATTGTAACCGAGAACTAGGGCTGAGTGTTCTTCATGGAAATCTGTAAAGATCTCAGGAACGGAATAGTGCCAAACACCGTCGACTTTTTGCCCTGTTCGAAAATAGCATTCCGATAATTTTGCTTTCTGCCCTGTTGTGATAACCGTTTTTACTTTCCACCGATTTAGCTAAATCTGGTTCAACATCGGTGAGTGGCAGGCCATTAAATCTCCGCGTTCGTTGTGATTTTCAAACGGTTTCTTTATTTTGTCAAAATGTTTGTAACCTCACTGAAGCCTTTTTCAACTAGTTATGATTGAGCAATGTTCCACAATGCAGGATACTGTGTTTCAATGTTGCACTGCAACCAGAACTTCTGGTAGCCTTGAGTTCAACCAAGCTTAAGCTCATCGTCTGCGCTGATGGCGATCAACTCTTCTTGCGTTATCGCATTGGCTTCTTCCATGGCCGTGATATTGTACGGATTTATTATCCATCGAGGAATTTGTAAATTTAAGAGATCCTCAAACGTCTTAGTAAAATACTTGTGTAATGCGTCCACTAAATGCTGTCTGTGAATCACGCAGTGAATGACTAGTACCAAGTAGTTGCCGCTGAACGTGACCTATCATCCGTCAGTCACAACAGAAATAATGTTCTTCAATTGTATAGCTTTGTCGGTAAAAAAAACGTTCCACGGCTTGAAAAATCGAGCCTCTTCTCATATCGGTCTCTAAATATGCAGCAAAAGGCAGTTCTTGGCACATATTTTCATATTTAATATATCAAACATATCTCAACAACAGAGCTTCATTGCCGGGTAATGTAGACCCGTCCGACTGGAGAGAGAATCTGTTGGTCTGTAAGAAATTGCATGAAATGTTTTTCACGTCGCGACCCGTCTCGTCTATCCGTCTCTGAACGGTTTTATTGCTCAAAGGAATTCTCTTTATAATATCATGTGCGGGCTTGTGCAATACATTGTTGGGGATCTCCGCAATGGCTGGTAAAATAAGCCGCTCTCCGATTGTGTGGCATTTCCCAGACTTCTCTATTAGTAAAGATATATTATGGGACGCTCGTAAACCATCAACGCCTAGCATAGATGGTGACGCAAACATCGATCTTATGGACGGCCTTTTCTTGAAAGTTTCAAATAAGAACTTGCGTTAATTAATGGGGGTCGATTTTTAGATCTGGTCGAACCCCAAAATCAGTTTTCGTATATGTCGAAACCGAACTGGGAACTGGGAAACCGATATCGACCTCAAGAGGTCGATATCCACTTTTGGAATCCCTGAACTAACTAAATAGAAATAGAATTGAAAAGGCCTGCTCGCACATGCGACGTATAATATTCACTGCAAATTGCATAAAGCCAGTTTGCTGGAAAAATGTATCCAAGTATAATAAATCTCGGTGCAGACCACTTCAGATTTACACGCTCGGTTTTGTATATCCCATCCTATTTCTACAATAACTATCTCATTCGCTATCCATTGCCAATGCGATAAAATTAATGAAACGCAACATAAAATTAAATCCTTTAATCTTTGGTAATTTTGTGCACGTCTAAATTGTACCTATCGTTAAACATTCATAAATTACTGCAAAACGTCTCGCTTATGCATCTGATTAGTTTTATCATTTTATTCAAGTTCACAATCGAGTTGATCGTGTAATCATCAATCGTTGGAAAATAATCACGTTCGATGCGAGTTTTTAGATTTGATATATAGTTATTAGGAAAGAGGCTTCGCTGTTTCAAGTCATTTTCAACGGTACAAAGAAAGTTACTCCTGACAATTGGAATGGACGAAAGGAACTAGATGTATTCTTTTGTAATCTTTTGGTGCCCAATTTAAAAATGTCTATATTGGAAAGTTCACTCAGCATTCATTATTATTCTTTCAGCTGTACAAGAGATATTTTGAGTGCACCAGCAATTACAACCAGAGAAAAAATACAAATTAGAAAATATGTTACGTTTTATTCAAAACTGCATGGTATAAACACGAAGATGAATGAATGCAATTATATACACAAAAAGATCGTACGGTCTTATTTCATGTCAAACTAAGAATAAGATCACAACACAGAAGTAAATTATAAATAAAACGGGTGTCATTTAATTACCGTAACATCAAAAATATCAAATTGAGCTTATGTTATGAATGTAATAACGAATGTTCATGAATAAATTATAGAAAAAGTTCAGTCGCGAGTTCACTATTCTGATCCCGTATTGCGCTTCACTTTGCGCTGCCTCGGGCTCTGCTTGGGCGTCTTCGGTGATTTCTGTTTCTCTCGATCTGCAAAACAAAACAACTATAATTGTCGGTTGTCGTCTTTCGCAAATGAACTCACTTAGACTAGCGAGCGTCTGTTTAGGCAGCCAATCGTAATCCACGTTGTTCGGGTTGCTCGTGCCGGTCTCGACTGGAGCTTTACGGCTGGTCCGTTTGCGACCCACAGTCAGCAAAGTCTGTTGTCCGATGACCAACAACAGGACGAGTCCCGCGGCCATGAACACGTACAGGAAAAACGTTTCACCGTCGAGACCTACAAAAAAATTTGTTAATACATAAAACAAATTGTAAATTAACGTTACCTTCTTCGAGTTCGATGATTTGCACGGTTTCGTTATACACCGCTTCTTGGAACACGGCACCCGATGAATCTCTGTAGTTGAGATTGATGTTTAATCCAAACGGCCTTCCAGCAAACGTTTCCGACGGCACAAAAGTATAAGCTAATGTTGCTTCTTGTGCCGGTTTGACAGCTCTGTTGTAAGCGATTGCCGAAAAATTTTGGATGTAAAAATTAAAATCCATTGGATAGCGGAAAGAGGCTTCGATGGTGTCGATGACAAATTCTTGGTCACCTTTGTTGCGGAATCCAACGAGGAACTCGACTGGCACTCCACCAGGAAGTTCTACAAAATAATACATTAGCTACATATCAATTTAAGATTCACAAACATAGAAATCTCATCTCACTTTCGCTCATCAAGTTTACAACTGTTCACAAGGTGTTGATGTAAAACACGTAAATTTACGATACATTCTAAAAGTTGCATTCGACTTTTAAACCAAATTTATGTAAATAGCGCATTACCAAGTTGGGATGATCCAGAAACGACAGGTTTAACAAACAACAACGTTGTATCGGCATCCGGCGATGCTTTGGTTTTTATTTCCTCCTCCTCTTCCTCGGTATCAGCTACAGGCTCGATATCGGCTTCACCTTCAACTTCGGCTTCATCTTCTAGTGGATCTTCTTCAGCATATGACACCATTCTGTGACCTATATACATATATATATAAAGTGTGCTCGCTAACATATGTTCCGTACATTACATACAATTAAATAAAATTATAATTTAATAGATTCAAGTCATGACAATCGGTAATTCGGATATTATTGTGGTGCGTTTTCGCACGAAAAACTTGCCACGTATTTTGGTTATGTGCCGAAAATCGCGATAATTGAGACGAACTTACCGTTGTCGAATGTGAAAATGACGGCCGGTAAAACCAGCAGCGCAAAAATGAAAATGTTTCTCATTTTCAGGCGTATATTACCAATACACTAGCTCGCGGAAGACAAAACCGGTGAGACGATTCAAAGGCAAATAACCGAAAGGTCTCGTGTAACGAGATGCCAGCGGTGGTGATACGTGGAACTTGTGGTACACATGGCACCACTTCCCCAACACGTCACCGAATAGAAAGTTACGCGATTGACGTTTCTGTGTATATAACCTTAAACCGCGAAAACGAAACGAAATTAAAATTGAAGAAACAGCAAATATGGTTTTCAAATGTCAAGAAGATTCGTTTCTAAAAGAGGTAATCAAATCAAATGTTTTCGCGGTATCTTGATGCGACGTATGCTTTTAGTTTTCTTCTAAAGTCGTGTCGTGTACGCAAACGGAATTTAACACGATCGTCAACGGCAAGAAAAGCAAAGTGCGAGGGTACGAAGTCGTCTGTCAGGATACGATTTTATTTCCGGAAGGCGGCGGACAGGTACGAGTCACCGATTCAAATAAAATTTGTTAATGCCACGAATTCGCAGCCTTGCGATCGTGGGTTTCTGAACGACGTTAAAGTTCATCAAGTGAGCAGACGAGGTTGCGAGGCAGTGCATTTCGTTGAGGAACCGTTGAATGTCGACGATGACGTTAAGCAAGTCGTCGATTGGAACCGACGGCTGGATCACATGCAACAGCATTCCGGTATGAATGACGGAATGAAATTCGTTTGAGATTATAAATAACCATTAACTCCAGGCCAGCATTTGATTACGGCCATCATTGATAGGGAATTCAGTTACCCGACTACCTCGTGGTGGTTAGGAGAGGAAACGTCGCACGTTGAACTCGGTACGTTTTAGTGACATTTAATGCCGATCGGAAATAAACTCGGTACGATTTTGTAATATTTACTGTGAGAGCGATGTAAGAGTGATTCTGATGTGTTGTTTCCGATTTTATCTCTCTCTCTCTAATCTTGTTATTGTATCCTGTGTTTTGCGATGAGTGCTATTCAATGTTCACTCGTATAATTGCAGATACTCCATCTATGAGCGTGGAGCAAATAACCAACGTTGAAAATATCGTTAACGAATTAATTCGAGAAGGTCGAAGCGTATCAGTGCAAGTACTTAAAGAAGGAACGTCGCAGGAAGAATTAGATACGGTTCATATACACCAACATTCAATCAAAGTGTCTCGGAGACAAAATTTGCTTGCAGGTTCGAGCACGCGGACTACCTAAGGATCACAAAGGCGACGTTAGAATTATCACAATCGAAGGGGTCGAAAGTAACATGTGTTGCGGAACGCACGTATCTAACTTGCGCCAACTGCAATCGATAAAACTGCTGCACGTGGAGAAAAGTGCCAGAAAGAGTAAGATTTTGTTGCATTTCCTCGTCGGAAATAGAGTTATTAAAAGATTGCACGCCGCCATCGAACGAGAGCAACAGCTCATCGCGTTGTTAAAGTAAGTAACTTTATACGATGGATACTTGCCAAACTATTTTGGAAAAGAGAACTCTTTTCCAAAATGAACCATAGCCAAATTAATTTGAAAATCCTATTTTTAGTTTACAAATTACTTGCCAATTTAAAAACTTTGCGGTTGGTTAGGTGAGCAAACTTGACGTCATTTTCTTATCAAAATTTAACAAAATAAATAGACAAAATTCAGTAATCAGTATCAAGTGTAGTTAATAATTATTAATACAAATTACGTAATATACAATTTATTAATATTATTATTTTATTAATTATATAATAAGAAAAGATAAAAAATCTCAAACTCAAACCCCCAAAAGCAGTTTATCGACCCCAAGGGGTCGGTATCGGCCAGTTTGGGAATCCCTGCCTTAACATACGGAATAACATTGCAGTAATGGACCAGATAAACACGTAGAATTGGTCGACAAGTTGCTCAAGACGGTCAAAATATCAAACAGGCATCTTCAGAGCACTTTAAAGGACATCGTTGTGTTCGAAGCGGAAAAATTAAAGCGCACCGTGCCACTTCCGAAATATTACGTCTTACATCGCAAAGAGGCCGAACCAGATTTTATGAATCATTTCGTAAAAGAATTTGGTAACACCGACGTGTTTTTATTTTTATCTGTGGGTGACGATAAAGGTCCCGGGAACGTTGTTTTACACGGAAAAGAAGAAAGTGTAGCCGCTATAGGAACGAAGTATGTGCGAGAAACGATATTTTCTACCATAAAACGTTTTGTATATCGTAACACAGCAATGTTTTAGGGTGTGTGAACTGTTGAATGGCAAAGGAGCAGGGAAAGGAAATAAATTTCAAGCCAAAGTAAACAATATGGGTAATCGTTTGAAAGTTGAAAGCTTTCTTCGTGAATATTTCAAGTGATTTTGTTATTTCAAACCAGAACTGTTATTCTAGGTGTAATAAAATCGCACAACTAAACGAATATGTATTTTCTTGCGTGTTGTTTTTGTATTACTTAGGAATGATTAAAGAATTGTGTGGGCTAAGGCTGAATCTAAAATTGATGTACTCTAGCAATACTCTCATTATATATAAGCTCTTATAGTTAATTCGATTGTTGTGGTGGGTCCTTGCTTCGTCTGCATAATTTCGTTGGTTTCTTGTGTACCCTTCTTCTGACAAACGTTTTCTTTGTCGGTTTGACCACGACGCGTTTCGGCTGTTGCCATTTTCAAGTGGTCACCATGGCAACGATCTTGTAGTCAATCACAAATTTACGCATATTTTGAATAGGAAATGGATTGCAAAAGGGCTGCTGGAGGTATTTGTAATGAAATATTGGAGTAGTACAACAACCGTGACAAAATCTGAATTTTAACCGAAATTCTTCTGCAAATTAGTCTAAAACAATGGGTATCCTGGTTTAGGCAAAAATTGTTGTGCGTTACGCTCTTTCCTTTCAAATTTATCTTGACGATAACTTAAAAGCCTCGCCGCTGGTGTGCAATAGCTTGATTGCAAACGTGAAACCATAGGTTTATCGAGAACCTGAATCGTAGAATCAAAATTATGAACGTCGAGAAAGGTGTAATGATAATCCGAACGGTATCTACGAGCTCTGAAATTTTTAACGTTACTCGTGGGTTCCACAACATGAAAAGCAAGTTCTGGTAGGTAATTTTGCCCAGTTTGTCTAAATTCATAATTACTTATATCCATCTTGTTGTGCACAAACAAAATGGCAACACGCCTGGAGTTCCCGATATGTAAATCGTGCATACAGGAGGGCACCTTAAATGTGCTCGTTGACGAGACCTTCGATCAAACTGACAAATATGTTTCGAAATGAACGTTAAATAATTCTACACATTGCGATAACAAGATTTATTGATACATTTGTAAAACAAGTGTAAAAGTATTCATGGGCTTCTTACTGTCATCGCCGTTTTTTTCTCTTCCAATGTCAATTCTGAAAAGACCAAAACTTTTAATATTACGTAAAGTAACGAGGAAAATCACCTTATATACCTTAATTATCTTAATCGTCTGGCCTCGCGTTCGGATTCTAGCAACGTAAGAATGTCGCCTTCCCTTACTGGTCCCTTCACGTTGCGAATAATCTGTCGGTTTTGCTCGCCGATGAATTCGACTTTTACCTGGGTACACTGTCCCTGCGAGCCAGTACGGCCCAAAACTTTAATAACGCGGGCAAGAACTACCGGTTTGTCCATTGCTGTGCGATTATTTTATGAAAAAACACGTGCACAATTCCAACCAAACTATCACGCAGTCGGGAGCGAAAGAGGGAAACGAACGGAGCATGCGCCAACCGTTGATTAGTGGCAAACCTAAGAATTCCAAATCCCCCTACGTGTGGGATTTAAAAAAAAATCCGAAAATGTTCAAATGGTTTATTAAATTACGAGTTACAAATACATCGTTACACGATCACATGTGTTGTTTTCGAATTTATAACAAAATCGTACATTAAAAATCACAATCACAAGCGAAGTTATCATTTAATATTTACAGAAGTATTTACAAACTTACGTTTATACACATGACAATACAGTGTAATACTTTCTTGTAAACCGTTAACAGCTGGAATGATGCACACTGTAAGAGAATTACTACGAGAATTTCATCGCACAAATTACATTTCTAGTTTCTATGTGAATTTATAAAATTACTAAAATAATACTTCCACATTAGTAACAACGTAACGTCAACAGTAACGACGTTTTAATGAAATACAACTTTGTTCGAAAATCACCATTTAATGACGATAATAAATATGTAGAAAAATCTTCTCGAAGATGTGCCCCCACGAAGGAATTAAATATTAACCAACTGTACACAATTAAATATAGTTTGTTCGGGGTTGAATGAACGTTCCATTTAGCCGTTCTCGCTGTCACAGAAGGAAGTCCAAAATAGGCAATTTCCGACGCCACTATAGCAAATTAGAAACACGGCTACTAGGAACACTAAGCTGCATATAGTGCACGGCTTTTTTTCTAAGAAAAATCCAATCAAATACAACACCATGAACATGACGTGCGTTTGAACGAGGGCCGGGTTCAACGGTTTGGGTATTAACAGTACTGGTATCAACCACTGTAGACAGTACATTATACGAATTCGTCGAGACACATTTAAATTTCAGTTTCTCTTCTGCGCGAACTAAATTACTTTGACAGAACTTTAACACATGACATTTCTGGCTTCCATATTAATTGAACTGTCAGTGGCAGTAACCTCGTACATGAAAATCCCTTTGGGCGTGCAAACTGTTCATCAAAATTTCCCCTATGTTGAAGTTACTTTAAATACTTTAATTTTTGATTGTAGTTCATTGCAGTCGAGGGCTATAACCCGATGATTCTATTTTATTCACAAAAATTGGATTAAATTTCAAATTAATGGCTTTATATTCAAGGCAACGACAAGACGACTTTAGCTATTTTCATTACGTTGAGTAAATTCCACTTCAATCCTTTCACTTTTGCAAAATAATTTTATTCCCATCATATATTTTATTATTAAAAAAGGAGTATGTTTGCGATGAGCTTCGAGACTGGGTCGCAGGAAAATTAAATTCACAGGCCAAGATAACATCAAACAAGTAACACTCGCCTCTTACTCTACCATTTACTTCAAAAACATGTTTCTCACTTACAATACATATAAAAATAAACTAGCCTAGGTTGTCATACGCGATCCAACGCTTCGAGCATAACGATGCTGTTCCCTCGGATAACCTACAAGTATGGTCTTTTATTCCAGCACATAAAAGTCAATCGAGTGAAACTTACAATCATCCCTATGACGTTTTTCGAGCCATCTTTGCATTCTTCCATCGTTTCGTCGACTACGAGGTTCATGAACGGGTCGAACCCCCTCAAAATACCCACGACTTGCCTACCGCCGTTCAACTTCAAACTCAACTTTTTGTCCATGAACCTACGACGAAAGATTAATTAATGATATCGCAATTAAACAATGACTGACTTACTTTTTTAACTCTGGAGGATGCGCTTTCGACATTGTCGAAACTATTCGTAAAACTTTCGAAAAGAAACCAACAAGTGACAAACAAACCGACAAATTGATGTTCGGCGCTGCCAACGAGCCATCGTCAAAATCCCTGCATTTTTCGAGAAAACTTCACATCAAAGTCGTCCAATGTTTTTAACTTTTATAAGATGGCAATGGTGGGTAATACAGATGTCATTTATATATACTCGTCCCAACATAACCACAAACAAAGAATGCATAACCTCAGTTCCTGAGCATTTCATAGTAGATTTTCATCGTCAGTATGAAGCGTTCGGCACAATTTTTATTATTTAAAACATCTCATTGTGCATCACTTCGTAGAATTTCCAGTTTGAATCTTTGGGTAAGAATAAATCCACCCGAACGGTGTTCCATGTCGACGTCTCCTAATGTTTACATTGTTGCTTAGAATGAAGAGCTAACGACAAGTGTCAAACATAAAATTGAAGATTCCTGGAGGAATAAAATCGAAAACGAAAAATTCAACGAAAATGGTAATCTCCAGAATAAGTACTATGTGTTATCAATGTTCCCGTATCCTTCCGGCCACTTGCACATGGGACACGTACGAGTGTACACAATTAGTGATTCCGTAGCTAGGTTTCAACGCATGAACGGTAAAAATGTAAGTAAGTACCTGGTTATCATCATCGTCATTTCTGTGACGTGTGTCATTCCTGATAGGTTATTCATCCTATTGGATGGGATGCGTTTGGTTTACCGGCCGAAAATGCAGCAATAGACAGAAACGTCTCTCCTTACGACTGGACGAAACAAAACATCAGTCAAATGAAAGACCAGCTGAATCAGCTGGGTTGTAGTTTCGAATGGGACCGAGAAATAACCACATGCGACCCCAAATATTACACTTGGACGCAAGATTTGTTTTTGAAATTGTACGACGCCGATTTAGTATACAACAAGGAAGTAAGTCTCAACGCACAAATAATCACAACATTTAATTTTTGCATTTTGAAGGCGTTTGTTAATTGGGATCCGATCGATGGTACCGTCTTGGCC
This sequence comes from Geotrupes spiniger, assembly GCA_959613385.1. Classification (NCBI taxonomy): domain Eukaryota; kingdom Metazoa; phylum Arthropoda; class Insecta; order Coleoptera; family Geotrupidae; genus Geotrupes; species Geotrupes spiniger. The sequence goes on from OY390739.1 coordinate 31,175,312, forward strand.
GACGAGCAGGTCGACGAAAACGGATGCTCGTGGAGGTCGGGGACCAAAGTAGAAAAGAAACTGCTGAAACAATGGTTCGTACGAACGACTCGATTCGCAAAAAATTTGATGGACGGGTTGGACGATCCCATCTTGCAAGACTGGAGAGACATTATCAAGTTGCAAAAACATTGGATAGGAGATTGCGACGGAGTACGGTTCGAATTTAAGCTTAAAACTGCAGAAGTGGGTAACAACGACTCTGTCAGCGTGTGGACCAAGAATCCGGAATTTGCGGACTGCATAAAATTTATCGCCGTTTCTAACCAACACTTGCTCGCCACGTACGAAGGGGGTGTTTTAAATGAGGGTACGAAAAGGCTGCACTGTTGTGCTTTAAATCCGTTGAATGGAGAAACTTTACCAATATTCGTAACCAACGAAGTGGAGTACCAGCAATTTACCGATTGTTACGTAGGTAAGAGGTAAGGTTTATTACTTTGTTAAAAAAAACGGCTTGTTACGTAGACGTCGCTTCGGGGGAAATTAAAATTTGTTTTTAATGGTTTCATCTTGGTTTAGGTATACCGGGATTAAACGACAGCGATGGTAATTTTGCAAGACGCTACAACATAACATACGACGAAATAGGCAGGAATATAACCGCAGAAGAAATAAAGCGAAAGCAAAGTAAAATATGTGACGAAGCCAAACAATTAAATTGTGGTGGATACTGGACGAGCGCTAAATTAAAAGATTGGTTAATATCTAGGCAAAGATACTGGGGTACGCCAATACCAATAATTCACTGTAATAAATGCGGCAGTCAGCCTGTTCCAAGGGATCAATTACCCGTGCCGTTACCAAAATTAACCAACTTGAGTAGCCGGGGTGCCTTAAAATCAATGGAATCTAACGATTGGTTGCACACTCGGTGTCCGAATTGTCATGGACCGGCAACCAGAGAAACCGACACTATGGACACATTCGTGGACAGTTCGTGGTATTATTTACGTTATTTGGATCCAAAGAATAATGAAGAAATGTTTAATGTCGATAGAGTCAAGAAAATGGCACCTGTTGACCTGTACATTGGCGGAAAAGAACACGGTACGATATAAATGGCTTTGGTGCTCGTTTTGCATTAGGTATACTTTTCAGCTGTCTTGCATTTATACTACGCTAGATTTATCAGTCACTTTTTATACTCGTGCGGCTTACTTCCTGAAAGGGAACCTTTCAAGAGACTGTTAGTTCAAGGCATGGTGATGGGACGATGTTACAGGATTAAGTCTACAGGGCAATACGTTAACGAAAATGAAGTTAAGGTTATAGGTGCGTAAGTTTTATAAATGTTTTTTTTTTCTTATTCCATATCTTAATTGCACCGTGATGCACATTTGGTAGCTCTTTGTTGGCTTCTCTTGAGCTTTGCTATGAAATATCCCTTTTCTTTTATTTATTAGAAAATATATCATAACTATATAATTTTGTTGTCGAAGCTATCTTTTTGTTCAGGGTTTGCTAGGTTAAATAATACAATGGTATTCTTAAAATAAAATATTCTTATATAATATAACGCAATATACAATTTTATATAAATTCCTTAGCAATTCACGTGTTGAATTGGTCACCGCCCACAAGTTCTCGGTGCCTATTTAAAAAAAAGCAAAATATAAATTTTTACACATACCAAGTACGGGCAAGAAATTCCCAACAACTCCGATTCCTAAACCGGTCCGTCCTTATCATTATCTAGTTCCACGCCAGTGTGTTTACGACATTATTTTGACTGTATCTCCCCTTTATCGCCGGTGTGCCGGGTTTTATAGTTCCGTCTCTACTCTTTCTCCTCACACCTGTCTATATCATCTATATATCTATATCTATAACATCTATCCCTTCCTATCACCGTTTCAAAAATAAAATTCCTTCTAATTAAACTAATATATAATCTTCTTTTATTAATAAAATTAAACAATTTATAAAAAAAAACCAGCAATATGTATGGAGTTTTTCGCAGTTAGTTATCGAATAATTGTTGGTTTTTAATTATAACTGATTGACGAAAGTTTGCTTGCATGACTCTGTTTTAACATGTTGTAAGATATATTTCTCACGAGACCTACATAATTAGATAACTAAAACAAATATAATTTTCCTTCGATACGTAGATTCTAAAAGAAACAAAGCCGTAGTTAAAGACACCGGTGACCAAGTAACAATGTCGTGGGAAAAAATGAGCAAATCTAAACATAATGGCGTCAGCCCGTCGGATATGTTTAAGGAATACGGCACGGATACAACGCGATTATTAATAATGGCAGACGTCGCGCCTACGTCTCATAGAAATTGGAACAGCAACAGTAAGTATCGCTTTACAGTCGATGTGCGAATGGTGAAAACATCGTTTAAGCTTTCCCTGGCATCTTAAATTGGCAAAGGCGACTGTGGCTGACCATGAGAGACTTCGTCAACCGCAGAAGCAACTTGCCGCCGTTGATAGCCGATGACCAATTTAAAGCGCACGACGATTTCATGTTCGATTCTAGAAATTACTACGTTAAAGGAGCGACGTTTAATTACTGCTTGTCGCAACAGATGAGCGTTGCCGTTTCAAAAATGCAGGGTCTCACGAACAGTTTGAGGGTAAGTTGAACGGTGTTTAGTGCAAGCAATGAGCCAGCAAAATTTTAGAAAGTTCCGCCGGCAGTTGTTGCACACAGTTTGCAATTTGAAAGGGCGCTGGCTAGTCAAATAATACTATTGGCGCCGATGGCGCCTCATTTCGCTTCGGAATTATGGGCTGGTTTTACGTCGGCGCCGAATCGACTTTGTAGCACAAAAGAGATTCTGTGGGATAAAACGGTCTTGCAGCAGCAATGGCCAGATATAGATTACACTTACAGATTAGATTTAGTGTGTCAAGTAAGTTATAAAAATCTCATTCATCAAAATTCACGATTGCATTTAATTTTCAGGTCAATGGTCACGAGAATGCGGTAATAAAGATGCCACGGAAAGAAATAGAGCAACTAAGTCGTGGTGAAGCTATTGATTTGGCATTGAAAGAAGAAAAACTTCAGGAAGTATTAACAACAAGGACGATTGTCGATGTAAAATATACTGTGCACGACAGGTACGAAACTGTTGTCAATTTTATAACTACGCAACCTCAACATAAAGCAAGTGTCATTACAAAGTGATTAGCGAATATATTTATTTAAGATAAGTTTTATTTCATCTTGTTGAATTTATTTTCACAGTAAATGATTTTGTTGAAGTACTTTGTTTTGATTTAATGTTTTATGCAATAGAAACTCGTTAATATAAACACATAATGTAAAATGGTAGTTTACCAAATGTTTTATTGCTCATTAAATCAAATCAAATAATTGTACACCTCCAGAAATAAGAGAAGCCACTCTGGAGGCAGTAACGAAATTGTTGCCAACAAAGTCGAAAGCTTTGTATGACAAAGAGTACTATTCAACATTCACTGCGGTGTGCTAAAAATGTAATTGAAAATATTTTAGAAAACGTTGCGCTTGTATTTTTTGATGTAATGAGCAAATCAAAAAAAATCTTCAACACTTTGGGTGTCTTATAGCATGCAATAGGAATAAATGGACATAATTAGTGTAAAATATTTATCGATTGCATTCCATACATTTATTTTTGAAATTATTTGGTTTTTAGGATTGTCTAAATAATAGGCTATACAGGCATGATGCATTAACTCGGATGTTAATTCGTATTAGTGAAATTTTATAGTTAGTAGTTTCAGGCTGTAAAACTTTTGCGTAGGTTGGGTACACTGGCGTGTGACATGACACGAACATAACCAAACTAAAAGTTACCAAAACTAGTTTAATAATACGACTCATTATTAAACTGTTTTCGATGTAATAAGCAGTCTAGAAATGTGACATTAGCTATTAGAAGGAATTTAAGTATTGAGGTAATAAAATAAAAGTTAATTTGTAAAATTAATCTGAGAAATTGGTACAACTTTTCAAATTGTACCAATTACCAATGGTTGGCAACGCGACTACAGCGTCCAACCGTCAATTGATCAAAGCTTGTCGCGTATAACCTACGATTTTCATTATGAATCTTCGTTTTTGACGTGCGCCATTATATTTTATAACAAACATGGATTTCGATTTCGACGATCCGCCGATCAAAAAGATTAAATTGGACATCGATGAGCCAGATGTTATAAAAACAGGCAAGTGAAACGCATTTTGGTCCGTCCGCGAGTGTTAATCTTTTACTCAATTTCAGAAAAACAGGAGGATGTTAACGTTAAATCGGAGTGTAAGCGTTTATACGAAGCACCTTAATACAAACTTGGAATAACGATCATTTGCAGGTACGCGTTTGTGTCCGTATTTAGACACAATCAACAGGCAGTATTTAGACTTCGACTTTGAAAAATTGTGTTCGGTGTCTTTGACGAGAATTAACGTGTACGCGTGCTTGGTTTGTGGAAAATACTTCCAGGGACGGGGAACGAACACCCATGCTTATACGCACTCGGTTGCGGAAAGCCATCACGTTTTCCTTAACCTCCATACGTTAAAATTTTACTGTCTACCCGATAATTACGAGATAATAGGTAAGTGTTTTGATTGTTTCGATTATTTTACATTTAATTTGAAATTATAGATTCTTCATTGGACGACATAAAATATCTTCTAAATCCGACGTTCACAGAAGATCACATCCATTTCTTGGACAACAGCATTAAGTTGTCACGGGCAATAGACGGATCTTTGTACACGCCCGGAATAGTGGGATTGAATAACATCAAAGCAAACGATTATTGCAATGTCGTGCTTCAGGTAAATCGCCGATCGTGCTTTGATTTTTCCACAACCGTCCCTAATTCTAATTCCAGTCTCTGTCGCACGTTTCGCCACTACGAGACTATTTCTTGAGGGAAGAAAATTACAGCAAGGTAAAACGACCCCCCGGCGACTCGGCATTTCTGCTGGTCCAAAGGTACGGCGAACTGATGCGAAAATTGTGGAACCCGAGGAACTTCAAGACGCACGTTTCTCCGCACGAAATGTTACAAGCCGTGGTACTGTGGAGTCGCAAAAAATTCCAATTCACACAGCAAGGTAAATCCAATGGGCTTTTAATTTTTTCAAAACCAGGAAATTTTAACGATTAAATGTTAATTTCGAATGCATCATCGTCATCATGTGCTTTAATAGTTTGCATGGTGTTGTTTTCTTTGTAATCAACTGTGGGAAGTTTCTGTGAGACATGTGTGTTGCTCATGTTTTTCTGTGCCGTATTTACAATAATTGTTTGTGGTATTTCATTCACAAGTAGTTTTTTTTAAGACGTGTTGTTGGTTTTAATTTCAACGATTGTAGTCTTCGATTCTTCATTCGTGTCATAAATTTTACAAGTATTAATAGTAAACTCACAGCCATTTATTTATTTAGGCGATCCCATTGAATTTCTCTCTTGGTTTTTGAACGCCCTGCACCGCGCGTTAAACGGGACGAAGAAAAAAGACAGCTCCATCATCCACAAGTCGTTTCTCGGATCGATGAGAATTTACACCAGGAAAATTCCACCGACGGAACTGGACGACAAGCAGAAAAGGACGTTGCTCGCGACATCCGAATATCAAGAGGTCATCACCGAATCGCCATTTTTATACCTGACTTGCGATCTGCCACCGCCGCCGCTCTTCATCGACGAGTTTAGAGAAAATATAATTCCGCAGGTAAATGTCCGTTGGAATCGACTGGCTGTGATGTTACTTTATTTTTTCATAGGTCAATTTGTATCAGTTGCTGACCAAATTTAACGGTCAAAGCGAAAAGGAATATAAAACTTACAAAGAAAATTTCTTGAAGAAGTTTGAAATTACGAGATTGCCGCCGTATCTTATTCTTTATATTAAGAGGTTTACCAAAAATACTTTTTTCGTCGAGAAAAATCCAACCATTGTTAATTTTCCAGTAAAGTAAGTAGGTGACGTTGGGTGAACTTTAAATTTCTCTTTGGGTTGCAATGGTAAGAAATATGAAGGTGTATCAAAGTAGTTGGAAAGATGCAGGTCGCTGGTTAGGATGTTGTTTAAATTTCCGCTGTTTATCTTCACCGATCCATTACTTCCACTTCTATCTTTTTTTTCCATCTTTTCCACCCTCTCATCCGATTTCATTGGAACGATGAAATGGTCATCAAAACAAGCCTCTACTTCTTGGTTTCTAATGGACCAGAAGCCATCTGTTTTGTCTCTCGTTCTTTTCTCGCAAATCTTCAATTTTGTGCACACCTTTGCATTCATTCAAAGTCAAATAACACTGTAGTGCCTGCCTTTTCTTTAACTTTTTTGATACATTACTATTATTAACTTATTTAATATAACTTTTGCATCCTTTCAGTACACTTGTTTGGATTGTCTCTTGTATATCGTCCCCCAAGTAATCGAACGATCTTACATTCTGAAACACTCACTGGTATATAATAAAATTCAAGTCAATACTTGTCCTCCCGCTTCGTCACTCAAATTACATTGATGTCTCTTTATATAAATTTTGAACCTTGCTTATTTAGTTTCATTCTCATAATAGCACATACCAACGACACATTCAGGAGATGTGAATAGTGGATCCCCTGCACTTTTGTTCTTTGTCGTGGGGTTTTTTCAATTTCTTTCACAGCTACGTTTGATATCTTTTCTCTTCTCGTCATTTCATCTGTTAGTAATTATCATCGTACAGTTTTCCTTTTTGTGTTTACAATTATTTTTATTGTACTCGAGTATGGACCTGTTCCACGATGAGTGTACAGTGCACAAAAAGGTAACCCGGATCGATTCGTCCAAGGTTAGCCTCTGTCGGTATCGGTTGATTGTAATTATATCCTTTTTTACCCCCAAAATTGTTTATTCCTGTAAGCTTACTTCACTAACTAATTCACTGTATTTACCACTGTTTTATTAACAATTCGAAATGGCAACTGATTTTCAACCGGTTCAATATTTCTTACCATTTCCCGAGAAGGCGAGATTGACATTGATACTAAATGTTATTTTTCTAGAAATGTGGATTTCGGTGAATTGCTTACGCCCGATGTTAAAGCTAAACATAGCAATACGATATACGACCTAATCGCAAATATCGTTCACGACGGCGAACCGGCAAAGGGAACTTACAGGGTGCATATTTTGCAAAAGTCGACGGGAAAGTGGTATGAAATGCAGGATCTGCACGTGTCCGATATTTTACCCCAAATGATAACTTTGACGGAAGCGTACATACAAATATATGAACTTAGGTCTTCATAGAACATAGAATTGTAATAAGATCATATAAAAAGATTTAATTACAAATTTTAACAGTTAAATTTGTTTGACGAATGTTAATGTTATGTGGAATGTATATTTTTGGAAATTCGTGTCCTTCAAACATTAAAATAATGGCACACTAAATTCTCGAACATACCTTTTGAGCAACTCTGATTCAATACAGAACAATATATGTACAATTTTCAATGTGTACAATTTTAGTACAACATGAAGATGAAATTTAGAGAACTGAAGCAAGAGCATGCAACTCGACACCTTATTTTGCTCAAGCAGTGTGCGGACATTATGTGCGTTTGCCAAACTATTTCATGAATATATTATTTAAATCCAATCAAATTACATCATTATCATTTCATACAAGTATCTCATTAGATGTATGCATTTTCGAATGTGAACACCAATGTAATTAAAAAATTAATATTCAGATGGTGGGCGTTCCACTATCCATTTTTGAATGGCCGGAAGAGTCGTTATATTATCCCTGAGTTTCACCAAATTGGCGTAATCAGAAATTATGTCCACCTTGAGCACTCCGTTGCAGTACTCCAACAAACTGACGAAATAAAAATCGGCCCACGTTAGTTTCCCGATTGCCAAGTGACCGTCGTTAGCTCCCGCAATCGAGTCGAATCTCGTTAAATAGTACGGGATCACGTTGACGAATAAGTTTTCCTTCATCGTCGCTTTTTTACTCTCGTCTTTTTCTATGTTGTAGATCGCTATTTCTGAAATGTATAAATCAATATAATTACTTGGGAAAAAAAAGAAAAGTAATAAAACATCAAAATTCTTCAAGAATTCAAGAAAAAGTGAACAAGAGGAAATCTTAGAACAGCTAGAAAATGTACCGGAATATGAATACGAAGATGTAGCAAAATTGAAAAGGCGCAAGGAGCGATTGAATATGCACCGAACAACTAAAGCACGAAGAGGATGAAGAAGGAGAGAATGTTAATTAATCTGGCAGGACAAACGGAAGAATAGAATTCACGAAATACAGTTTCTGCGGGTATGGATAATGCATAATTGCACCTTTACCGTGTAAGTTTATCTATGGCTATAATGTCGTAACAACTGCAATATTGTTCAATAAGATTCCAGTACCATACGTTTACGATCATCCACACAAACCACATTTATCAATTACTGAAAAGTTCGGTAGTGTAGGTTGGGTGAATTTGTCTTGTTGCTTTAAAACTTACTGGATCGAAAGTCAGTAATTGTGTCGACGATGGCGTCAATTTCTAAGTCTTCCAGTTCACTACTACCAATTAAATTGACGAGCTTGGCCAAATATCGGCTAATAGCGACACTTTGATGTACCATCTTTCCATCCATTTCCAATACGGGAACTTGTCCAAAGGGCATTTCTAAACAAATTGCAATGTCATAGTTTTATTATTTTGTAATAATAAGTGTTTTTGTTTAATCTGCCAGAGATAGAGATAGAGAAGGAAATTTCTGAAGGTGTCTAATATTACAAGTTAATTTATAAGAAATTCCAATTACGGACATTATTCCCTGCCACAGGCGGGGAATGCATTTTATATGTTACCAGAGTTGAATATTAAATGTCAAACTCACTCTCTTTCATCTCTGTCCATTTTTGCGCATCGATACGATGATCTTCAAATTCAATTTCGCCATATTTTAAAAGAAACCTGATGGGCTCCGCTAAGGCTTTGATTGGGAAATACGTTAGTTTAAATTGAGTCGACATTATGATAAAAACACTGAAATTTTAATCTGACATTCAAATTGTAAACGACTGCTAGATTATTTATTATTAATAATTGTGCAAAGCGATTAAAAAGTCAAGCAATCGTGGACAGCATTCATTGGTAAAAATGTTTGAGATTACTACGCCACTTCTATATACGTCAATTTTGTCTTATTTAGGTTAAAAATTATAAAAATGAACTAACGTGCAGGAAGACATAATCGACGTGGATGCCATAATATTAAGAACAGATAAACTGTGGTGCTTTGGCAAATTTAATTGCTTTATAGTCTGGATACAGCAAAAGCATCGCATGAACCCAACGAGGTGTCGGATGTATTGGCGCCGAAAACGAAGAAATGCCCTATGGTCCTTCACCTGTCTGCACAAGTTCAAATCCATCTCGTTAACCAGCAACCCATTTTCGGTAGGCAGGTAGCCGAAGGATTGAAGACAATTTCAGCTGTTCGCTCTGAAGCTCGGCCAATTTAGCGGGTGGTTTCAACTGTAGCAATTTGGTAAGGGTCAGTGTGCTTTCCCTGTGGAACCCTAACCATTGTTTTACGCAGCAGTGTCGAAGTTGAGTTCGCCAACGACATTTTTGTTCCTGGAACTAGTTTCGTAAGACTTCACAGGCGTCACAGTCCCAAATTTCTTCGGAAGTACACCGCCAACACTTTAAATCAAGCATCGAGGCTCCTTTGGGGTAATGGTATCAACATATTCAAATCACGAGCTCGTACCGGCTTCGACCAAACATCTGTGATGACAGGTCTGCTTTGTCCTCTACATCATAAGCTCGCCGACATAATTATAATCTGCAACAAGGTAAGCCGAGTGAGGTACAGACAAAAAATGGCTGGATGAGCGATTGCGATGTAGCCACGGATTTTGATGTTTGGTGGCTTATTAAATGTAGAAATGAGAATCCGTTGAAATTTGTTGGCGGTCGGCAGGGGGGGGGGGTTACGGCCCCCGGAAGATAAACATTTATAGCCAAAAAATCGTCACGGAACGGCGAAATAACAGGTATTTCGCCGCGTCTGTAAACATACCCCCTAGATGGCACAACGATACGTTGCGCCACCTGGAGGATTTTCATAGAACACACCCGGAGTACAAACCAATGGGAAGATAACTTTATTACCGGCAGCAATGTAGTTCAGTTATCGTCCGCCGCATATATTTGTTAATGTAGGCGTATGTGTAATTCAGCTATCGTCCACATGGTGCGCCCGATATTAATTGGACGTGTTGATTAGAACACCCCCGGTACATTACGGAGTGTACTAATCAACACGTCCAGTTATACGTATAAAGATACCGTACTACCCTTTTCTATTTTCAAAAAAAACAATTGACTGCAATCAATATACCCGAAGGAGACTTAAGAACGAGTGGCTACGTGCTACGACACCTTACTTCCCCTGTACTCTATTCTTACAATTTATTAAGAAACGCACCCCACACTGTCAAACATGCTTCATAGAGTTTCTCATGGAAATATCTCATTCCTTACTTCCTTACATTCCCATACATTTCATTTAGGAACGCACCCGTAAAATGTCTAGGGTAAGTGTGATTTGTAAGTGTGTATTGGTCACCCTGTCACAAAAGCACAGCATTGCATACGCGAGTACATCTCCCATTTGCGTTGTGGGTGTAGTCCTGTGACGACGTAATTTGTACGATGAAACGAAATGGCAATTGGAGACAGGGTGAGTTTTGATTATGTTATTGGACACGTGTCGTGCTATTTCTGCAATTGCGATCATATCTATATTTAATTTTTTTCACAAGTACAGATTTGATCGTAAAGTAGACGATTAAAAATTTATATGACTGCAACTAAAGAGATAAAATATGTAGGGCAAATTATGCCGCCCCTTAAATTTGTGAAAAATTAAAAAAGGATATGGTCCACCAAATTTGTAGATTTATTAACCTTTTTTTACCACCATCTTTCTTTCGTGATAAATAGTAAAAATAGTATAGATAATAATACAATATATAATACACTTATCTTATGTTTTATCTTATCTCTCGCCGTCATCCGTTATTACTAATTGATAGAATGCACTTTGATCTTATCTCTTGCCGTCGTGTTTTATTACTAATTGTAAGAATGCACTTTGGTGAGGTGTGTAAGGGCAAGGTTCAAGATAAATATATTTGACTGGTGAATGCAGAAATGAGATCTCTCGCGTTTCCGCTTCGCAACAACGCTTTCGTATACATACAGACGAAATTTAACAAGCAAAATATTGTGTTATATTATAAGCGATAAACACGCAGCGACTATAGAATGCGTGCCTTGATTATTTATTAAAACAATTCATTCAAATTTATAAATGTCAATATTCACTTTTTTGACAACCACTTTTTAGACATTGCTTTCAAAATAGGACACGCACATCAGCAGTTAATTTCATTAATTAATTTAATAATTATTACATCACGGTTTCACATACCTAGTAGCTTTAATAAATATAGTACAGGTTTAAAATTACATTTTGTTGAAATTATGCTTTAAAATGTACACACATGACATGAACATTTAAATTTTGGTTCATTGTAGAAAGTTCAGAAGAAAATCGGCCAAAACCTTTCGGTCCCAACAGATTCAGAGGTCGAGGGCGAGGAGGACGTGGCCACGGCAGTCTTACGGCCAGGAACAGCACAAAGTTTGAACAGATTGAAGTTGCCAAGTTGGAAAACTTGGATAAACTCGATCACAAGCTACTTGTTTCCAATTTAACGAACGATAATTCGGAATTTTTAGACATATTAGCCGGCAGGATGTCACATAATTGCTTAGTATTGGCGATAAAAGTCATTTCTAAAATATGCGAATCCACCATGAACGCAAACACGGTGAGAATTTTGTCTATGTCATGCGAAGGCGCTTTTACAGAGCAACTGCAAGCGTTCGTCTTGGAACTACCAATTCAAGATCCCCTCGATCCAAATGCATCGTATTATTGGAACAACGTGGAAAGTTTCTGGGGCAATTTGTTGGTGTACGGTAAATGTGTAATGACGACAATGCCCATGGCAGCATCTACCTCATTAATGCCGATTATAAACGTGGTGCATTATAGTTTTAAAAGCTTGGACATATCCAGCGATATCAAAAGTAAATTCGAAGAATTAAAGAGCACATTAAATTCCTCATTTCTGACGAAGAAGAAACGAATTAATCACAACGACGACGACGACTCGGAACCACCCAATGATTTTCGCGAAATGAGTATATATCCGACATTGCTCGAAGTTACGACGCCCGAGCAGCCGTTCGTTAGGCACAACGTAATTAAAGGGTCCTATAAAAACGTCGATCATTACCTCGACGTGCAGTTTCGCTTGTTGCGAGAGGATTTCGTCGCACCTTTAAGAGAAGGCATTTGCGACTATTTGAGGCACGACACGTCCACAAATCGTCAAGACATCAGAATGCACCATGGAGTGACGTTTTTGGGGCCGAGCCACATGAATCGCACGTGCGGTATTTTAGTACACTTTAAGGTAACCGATCGAAAGGCGTTTGAAAATTCTCGACGGTTTATGCACGGCTCTCTACTGTGTTTTACAAAGAATAACTTTCGTACGTTGTTATTTGGTAGAATCATAGGAGAAAATATGCGGAGCGGTTTGTTACTTGTCGACTTTGACAATATAAACGACTTTGAGTACAACATGAAATATGTTATGGTGGAATGCAACATATATTTTGAGCCTTATTATCATGTCCTCAAAACCCTGCAGAAATTAAACGAGTTTAATTTTCCGATGAAGCGGTACATCGTTGATTTAAACACTTGTATTAAATTGCCGAGTTATTGTGCAATGGGTTACACGCGTACTATGGATCAAATTTTGTTTAATACTTTGATGAATCAGCGAAATATATCTCTAAATGACTCTCAACATCGTGCGTATAAAGCAGCGCTAAATCAAGAATTCGTCATAATACAAGGACCACCTGGTACGGGCAAGACGTTTTTGGGATTGCAGATAGTGAAAACACTTTTACAAAAAATAAACGGCAATGGTCCATTATTAGTAATAAGTTACACCAATCATGCCTTAGATCAATTCCTCGAAGGAATATTAAAAGTCGTCACTAACATTGTAAGAGTTGGTGGTCAATCGCAAAACGACGAGCTAACCGATTACAACATAAAAGCGAGAAGGCTGTTATTTGTTAAAGATAAGAGCGAAAAGAAAATGCTTTACGATACTAATATGAATCTGATAGACTCGTTGGCTCAGCTAAAGGCTCAAAACAAATTGTTGCCAAGTACGTATAAATATGACGGAATTATCGCCTTTTCGTATTTCATCAATTTAGTACCGGAATTGGAAAACTCGTGGTTTGCACACGCCGGTGCCCAAGAAATAATAAATTGGTTACTGGACGGCTACGAAGAATGGAGTCACGATACTTTAGAAGTTGTAACAAACAAAGTAAGTATCGTATTTGTCTAATTTTAGTATACGTCACGAGCAAATTATAGCACATATAAGCTCATTTGTGGACAGAGAACTGGTGTCACACAAATCATATTACATTATTTGACATAAAGAATATGTTCCCGCCTGAAAATTTTACACAGAAATGTGTGGCTAACAGACATAATTGATGTGTGCGTGGTGAAACGCACGTTTTACTTATGAACTCGTGAATAATTATATACAAAATAGCTAATCTGTTACTAATGCTGTGTGAAAATTTACAGGTCAATTATAAATGAGAAATAATACTTGTGTCTTACAGGTTGAAAATTTAGATGTAGGAACAACAGGCGGGAGCCCAACCGCTGAAAACGTGTTCGATAATATAAATCGAAAAGAAAATTACATTGATTACGACGACATTGATTATGAATTTAAATCGAACCACATTATTTATTATTTGAAATGTTCAGATATTAAATGGTCGATAAAAAATACTTACAACGAAATTCAGCGAAGCGATCCAGAATTATTCTTATATCAATGGTCTCTCCAGCAAGAAGCTAAAATGTACGAAGATCAATTACTATATCTAAAGGTATGTGAAATATGTTTCTACATCTATAGTTTCCAGCCTAGGTTACCGGTACGTAACATGAATTATTGCCGTTTCACTTTGCTTGCTTGCTTTCAAGTTTTTCATTTTACATACAATAGATATCGTAAAAAAAAGTTAAAAATTAAAAAAAAAAAACGTTAGAATCGTTGTAAATTATTAAATACCACAAAAATAAAAAATCATAGAAAATCAATTGAGAATCTTTGATCTTTAGATATAAATTAGTAACCATACGCTACACAAAACAAATATCATATGCAAAATGCAAGTTTAAAAATCTACGATAAAATTATTTTAATGCCGTCATGTTCAGCAAATTTGATCTAAAGAAACGATAGTCGTGAAGTGGTAAACGTTCATAATTCAAAGCAGTTTTGAAGGCTTAATATTCCCTTTATTTTAGGATCCCTCACGCGATCAATCACGATTGAAAATTTTCATCACATTTGCTCCACGTATCTATGTCATATTAAAATGTCTAATGGATGAAAGTGCCAACACAACAATTTTATCCATATAATTTTCGTTTCAACAATTTTCATTCAAGTGTGTCAACATTCATTCCACAGATGCGGTTACGCGAAGGTAAAGAAACGCCCGCAACGAAGCCGGATTCAATCAACTTGAAGGAACCTTTTCTCATCAATTCATCAGATCGTTGGAAACTTTACTTTTACTGGTTGGAATTATTTAGGATGGACTTGGTCAAAGAACAAAAAGAATCTGAAATCTATTACAATTACGCAAAAAGCACATACGAATCCATTCGTACAAAATTAGACATTCGAATAATGAGTCAAAGCTCTGTTGTTGGAATGACGACGACAAGCGCCGCGAGACTGCACAACGTACTGCAAGGTTTGAAATGTCCGATCGTCGTGGTGGAAGAAGCCGCCGAAATTTTGGAATCGCACATCGTGGCGTCGTTAACCAGACATTGCCAGCATTTGATTTTGATCGGCGATCACCTGCAGTTGCGACCGAGCACGGCGAATTACACCATGGAAAAGGAGTTTAAACTCGGCATAAGTTTATTCGAACGCATGGTGAGCAATGAAATCAGCTGCAACACGCTGGAAGTGCAACATCGAATGCGCCCAGAAATCGCAAGTCTAATAACACCCGCCGTATATCCCGTATTACAAAATCACAAATCGGTCTTCGAATTTCCCAAGATCCGAGGAATATCAACTTCCTTGTACTTCATCACCCACGAGTATCCCGAAGAAACATGCGGGAGTACGAAAAGCAACCCGCACGAAGCCGAGTATTTATTGCAACTTTCCAAATATTTAATTCAAAACGGGTACGACGCTTCCGACATTACCATTTTGGCTGCGTATTCGGGGCAGTGGTACGCATTGTTGAATAAACGTAAAGAAATTGAAATGTTGCGAGACGTTAATATAAAGGTTCTTGATAACTATCAAGGTGAAGAGTCGAAGATAATTTTATTGTCGTTGGTTCGTAATAATAGTGAAGGGAAAATTGGTTTCCTTTCTATTGAAAATCGCGTTTGCGTTGCCCTTTCTCGGGCACGAGAAGGTCTTTACATAATGGGAAATATGAATTTATTGTGCCTTAAAAGCAATGTAAGTCTTATATTTGAAAAGTACTCTCCTGTCATCTTTTAGATATACTTTACAGATTTGGCCGAAAATTCGACAAGTTTTGGAAAATCAAAATTCCATTGGAAAGTCTTTGTCGGTACAATGCCAAACGCATAACCATACATTGACCACTATAGAAAATGTAAGAGATTTTCAGAACGTACGTGACGGCGGATGCAACATATTATGCGAACAAACATTGGAATGTGGCCACGTTTGCAAGTTATATTGTCATCCTTACGACCACACTTCATATAAATGCAAAGAATTATGTGAAAGGTAAGTGTACCATACAATTAGAAAACTACATATATTGCCTTTTTTTTACAGATATTGCCAACGTAATCATAAATGTAAGCGATTGTGCCACGAAGCTTGCAATTGTCCCACAAGTGTACGAAAAGTTTTACCCTGTGGTCACGAACAAGATGTTCCGTGTTTCATGAAACCCGATGAACATAAATGCACAGAACTAGTTTCCGTACAGTTACCTTGCACGCACTTAGTTGACAAACCATGTCATTACGACATTGATAGAGTTATCTGCCTTGTTATATGTGGAGAAGAAATAAGGTGTGGCCATTTGTGTAAAATGCATTGTCATACTCGTCATACGATTAACGACCCACATCATTTAAAAGTAAGTTATATTTATCTTGAGAAATTATTAAGAAAGTATCAGATTTGATAATCAAATTTCAAAGGTTTATGGCACAAGCAAAAACAACTACGACATACTTTCAAATGCATAATATATTTACATAATTTTAAGTACGAATGCCGGGAACGTTGCACAAAATTTCGAGTTGGTTGCACCATGCAAATAGAGGAACATCTTTGCCCAAAACTGTGCGGTGAATTATGTGCTCCATGTGACATTAAAATTAAGAAGATGAGGTTCTGCCAACATTTGCACGAGGTGAAATGCAGCGATGACGTCGATAAAACAATATGTCACGAACCATGTTACAAAACTCTGTCGTGCGACCATCCTTGCAAATTACGCTGCAATGAACCTTGTGGCGCCTGCTCGACAGTGGTGAGTACAATTCAAAAATAGTAATTATTCGCAACATGTGCACATGTACTTTTAGGTAGAGAAAACTTTGCCGTCTTGTCAGCATAAAATAAAAGTGGCGTGCAGTATCGAGCCCACCAGAAATATGTGCTACGGTCAATGTCCCAAAATGTTACCATGCGGACATCGATGCGAAAACCGTTGCAATGAACCATGTTCAACGTCATGCGGCATTTTCGTCCCCAACACTTTAAAAGTTGAATGTGGACACATATTTAACATACCATGTCATTTTTACAACGAAGGTGTGTATCGAGACTTTAAAATAAAATAAAATACGAAATTTTATAATTTGCAGGTGCACAAACCAACATTGGAAAAATAATGCAGTTTTGTCAAGAACCATGCAATACAATTTTAGCATGCGGACACATTTGCACAGGAACGTGCGGGGAATGCTACCAAGGACGTATTCACAAGCCTTGTTCTGAAGCTTGCAAACGTGTATTGATATGCGGCCACAAGTGCATGAAACCGTGCAGCGAGATCTGCCACGCTTGTGATAAACCGTGCTCGTATACGTGCGAACATAAAAATAATATTTCATCTTGCAAGCAAACGTGTTCGCGAGTCTGTAAACACCAAAAGTGTACGGCTAAATGCGGCCAAAAATGTTCAGTTCCTTCGTGTGAGCAACCTTGCCCTAAAATATTACCATGTGGTCACCCATGCATTGGTTTTTGTGGAAACCCATGTCCGCCTCTATGTTCAACATGCAACAAAGACGAATTAGAAAGTTGCGAAAATAAAGCCAACGCCAAATTTGTACTTCTCGAGGAATGTGGCCACGTGTTCAACAGTGACCTTCTGGAGAATCTAATGAAGCGTCAGAACCCAATTGAAATTAAACGTTGTCCCAAATGCGATGAATCCCTGACGCTGACCGCGCATTACAGGGACTATATAAAAAATTGCATACACGATGTGTTGGCAGTTAAGAACATATTCCACGGAACGCACAACACAAACGAAAAGGCACGTGTAACACTCGCAACGAGGGTGAATAATATCTTCAAGTCTTCAACGCTAAAAGATTGTAAGTATTTGCGTACGACTATGATTAGTTAGATTCAAAAATAAATTTTCTAGATTCACAGACGTATGTAAAAGTCAAGCAAGGTTTGCAAGAAAATTTGAAAGCTACTAAAAAGAAGTTGGGGAAAATACCTGTACGTGTGACCACTTTACCAAAAGTGCTAGTGTTTGAAAAAATTTCCGCCATGTTTGGTGAATACGACATTGCAAAATGTAACGCAAGGTGCATCGACTATGCAAACATGTTATTGGAGGCGTTATTCTGCAGAAATCTCCTCACAAATCAAGAAGCAGATGATTTTAAGCGTGAATTAAGACGCTTGGAACAAATTCTATTATTGGAGGAAATCGGACAACGTTGTGATGTCAGTTTGAATTCCGAAACGGCACTTATGTACGACGCTTTAACACGGAAATTATATTCGGCGAAGAAATATGTCGATGAAAATGTAGCAAAAGACGACGTTAAAAAATTAGCAGATATGGTTTCGTATAAAAAAGTTGATATTGAGAGTGTTGACCAATTGATCGAACCAGTGGGATTAAACGTCGGTATTTGGTTTAAATGTGAAAAGGGACACATTTACGCTCATAATAATTGTTTTGGTACCTCAACGTGTACGTTCTGTGGCTTTGAAACCATTATTTAATGTTACAAGTAAAAGTGGATTTACTTCGTTGTAACCAACACTTTTGTTGTGAAACAATTTCGTTTCTAACTTTACATATACTTTAGTTTCCCTTTGTCACCACTATTAAGTAAAGTCTTCTGTTTGCTATTTTCTTTGTTCACCCTCTTGCATTTATAGTATTTTTGTCGTTTCATAGCCTCTGTCCCCATTTTTCAGTTACTTGAATTTGGATGGCGTTATGTGGGATAGGTTTGTTCTTTTTTGTTATTTTAATGTTCACAACAATTGGATTTATTATTTTTTATTTTATTACAAAACAACCCAACCCAACCATCCAAAACCGGAGAGAAATGTCACAACTTGCTGCCCCGCTTATCTTTCCATTAATTTTCCCTCCGGTTTTCCATTAACTCCTTTGATTAATTGATTAATGTTTACAAAAAATAATAAATATATGTCGTAAAATTGCCATTTGTGTTTTTTATTTTAACATTTGTATTCCATATATTTTCCAATTAAGCGATACATTTAAATCCTATGGCTGCAACTAGCCAAGAAAACACAAACTAATCTGAAACTTGGCTGAACTAACTAGTCCTGTTTGCAAAAAATCACAACTGTTATGTGGTGTAACACGGCTATGGTTGCATTTATGCATTACGATACGTTCCATTGTATGCCACATGACGGAGCGTGAAAGGTCATCTATCACAATGGAGTTGGTTATTTGATGTTAAAGTTGAGGATTCATATAAGGATTTCACGTGGAAACTAATTAATATTTATAAACGTTATTTAAAAATATATCGTCTGTAATTTACATTCAATGATACTCTCGCACAGTTCTCGCAAAACCCATTGACCAAATTTCATTAATACATGCCGTGCATCAAAAATGTCTTATTTCACAAACATATTTACCGATTAATATTTTAAATTACTCATCAGGCGGTTGTTTTCTTTATTACAAATTAATTGCAACAACTCCCGCAACTATACAACTTGAATACTCACCGAATGTTAAAAAAGCTAAACACAGGAGACAAATAAACATTTCCACATGTCGTGTGTATTTGTACCGATCCCGAATCCGCATCGTTAAAAATCAAGTGTATTCAAATGTATTAGGAGGCGTCAAGGCTTGAGTGACGTGGAATATTTCAAACTGAAATCAAACTTTTGCGAAGAATTTTTCATCGAGTATGAAAAGCATGAAAATCACACTTACTGGCTCTGATGCGCCGTTAGCTCACCTCAAACATCTATCTATCGGACAGTAGACAGTAGTTTCATTGCATGTGGGGAAAAGTACAATCCTAAAATATGGTAAATTACATTTTATTAATGGAATATACATAACAATTGGCGAATAAATATATATATATATATATACATACACACATATAGAAATACTATAATGTAAATTTGAACAAAGTCAATTATATCTGTTAGTATATATTAAGTAGATAGTAAAACAACAGCACATTATATTTTATAAAATTGCAAACTAATTTCTACAAAAACTAAGGGCTTTGCACAGCATCTACCGATATATAAAGACCTTCTTCTTCATAAGCAGAATCATGTTTGGCCAAAATTCGAAGCAAAGGTCTTAATTTTAACCACCATTGTTCTTTAGGTATACGTTGCCTGTATAAATAAGAAACAAATATTTTAATAACGAAACACTTTTAAAATTGTAATTGTTATTATAATAAAGAACTCACTCCAAGTTTGTGGATTCCTTCAAATCGCTGAGCGATGTAAATTTGTACTGCCTTCGAGTTAGACCCAACAAGACGGCCGAATCTTTGCAAGTTTTGACATCGCCGCCTGAACCGGCCATTTCCTTAAGCTGACTAGTCATCCAATTGGCCGCTTTGCACCCCATCTTGGTACCCATGTTACGATCAAACGGCGTCGGACTACCTCCTTGTTGCATGTGACCCAAAACGTTCATCCGCGCACTGAACAGTCCCTTACCCTCTTCAGAATACAATCTGTATATAAATTCAGTGTCGTAATTTTCCGAGGCCTTTTCATTGCGCAAAATTAGGCCGCGCTGGACGCCCTCCACCATTTTCGTGGCCATGTGATAAACGTCCTCTTGTAAATCTTTTATGGTGAATTTCTCCTCGTAAATGTAGGCGGCGTCGGCGCCCCCCGCCAGTCCGGATAAAGTGGCCAAGTACCCGCAGTAACCGCCCATCGTTTCTATGATGAAAACCCTCCTTTTCGTTCCTTGCGCCGACTGACGAATCCTGTCGCAAATTTCCGTTATTTCATTTAGGGCTGTATCGCAACCCAAACTAAAATCTGTACCCGGCACATTGTTGCTGATCGTGCTGGGTATCACGACGATTGGTATACGGAACGCCGGCGTAGCGTCACGAGCATCGAGGAACTGCAACCCGGCTTGAAAAGCCTCAAACCCACCGATGATAAGCAAACCTTGAATTTTGTGTTCTTCGATACGCTGCGCTATTACATCTAGACGACTTCCGGGCAGGGTACGTTTAGTTCCCAATATCGCGCCTCCTTGCGCCACCCAACCGGTCACATCCGACCATTCCAATTTTTTTATGCTGTTTGCGATTAATCCTTCGATTCCATCGTGGACTCCCAAAACCGTATCTCCTCGGAAGAGTGCCGTCCGAACGAATGCACGAACGGCCGCATTCATCCCACACGCCGGAGCTCCAATATGAACTACCGCAAATACGTATCCTTGCTACGTAACAGAAAATGAACAGTGGAAAAAGAATTCTCGTCAATTACGCATGATGTAATTTTTTTTTTTTTAAATAAAATTCGCCTACAAACTAACCTTGCCCACCGTATCGGCAACTTTCGGCGCTTTTAACCTAGTTAACATCTTATAAGTGTCCAAGTTTCTTGCAAATGATTTTCCTCTAAGCGCCACGGCCAAATCCCAATTTTTGTCGCTCATCGCCTGAAACACAGACACGATGCAAAAAAATAAGATCACGGTGACTTTTATACCTTCGCGACGGCCTTCGTTCTTTGTACACATTCCATCAGAGGTAATCGTACACTTTGATTTCCATCTAGTGTTATCACACAAGATTCGGTCTGTTCCGTAGCTTCGACTAAAGCCATGACGGCTTCGGCACCCATACGACATCCCTGTAAACGACACAGTCATTATAATCGGTTACAACGCACGCAATCATTAAATTACGCAAGACGCATAATATGTCAAATTTTAGTATCTCATAGCAGGCCTTGCGGTGCTTGTATGCTCCCGTGAATTAATTTTTTTTTAGCTTGGATAAATAAGGGTGCCTCTCATAATCATTGGTGGCATCTTGTAATCAACGTATTAAACTAGTTTTAGTTTGTTCAAAATTACGTACCAATATTCTATCGAAAGCGGAAGGGCTCCCACCACGTTGAACGTGGCCCAGTACTGTAATTCTGGTATCTTGTTGCAATGTATCGACGATAACTTTCTTGACTTGTTCGGCCGTGATTGGTTCACCGTTACGGTCAATAGCACCTTCAGCAACGATTATAATATTCAGTCGTTGGCCGACTGCTCTTTCCTGAAAGTACAAACACACAATTGAATTGTATAACAGAACAATAAACATACAAAGTACGTTACATAAATATAGATATAACGCCTACTTAACACATTACTGTTTTATACAATTACGAAAATTAATTTTAAACTTAAATACTTTCTTGCGTTTCACTATAACCCAGAAATTATGTGCGAGACATCAACTGTTACGAGTATTTAACAACAAACCGTAAAACATTTAAAACCACCGGTAGGACAGTTCAAACAAAACATTTGACATTACAACAGTTTGTGCATGTGTGCAACACTCGGTTCTGTTCATATTCATCATATTTGTGACTGGGTTTATGATGGATGAGGAGAATGATCTTATTAGAGCATATTTTATTTGTTGTGTATTATTGCTTACTTGAAAAGATCACATTAGGTTTTTAATGTGTTAAAAATACAATGTGCACGACTTACCCTTTCTAGATAGCATTAAAAGGGACCTAAAAAACTAATCAAATTTGGTTTTACCTGCGAGAGCTTACTGCAAAGTTTATCTTTCCAGTCGGTCGGCGCTGGATCTTCCGGTATAAAAACATAATCGGCTTCGCTCGACAAAGCTGCAACGAGTGCCAAGTAGCTGAAAATGAAAACGTTGGCCTCATGTACGAAAATGGAATGAAATTACTATCCAACAGTTTACATGCAAATAATTACATAAGTTGGCGTCGTGTAAAAATTATCACAGATCTGAACAAGTACACGAAATTGTTGTTGGAATAACCTTGGGGTAATTGTAATTGTCACCAATTAAAATATGTGAACATGGTCGACCAAGAGATGATTAGGACGAGCAGAGTTTTTCTTTCTCATAATGTGAACGATTGTGTTTGTTTAAAAACCGATGTGTATCTCAAGGGAGTAGGTAAGCAGTTCTTATTATAGAAATTGAACCCATTTATTGCAAACCTGATTGATGAATTAATTTTTCTTTACCTTTACCTTTGTGTACTCGAAACTTGCTGCCGTTATTTATTTGATACTTATATGTGAGCGATTGGTTAATAACATTTGGTCAGCCGACTAACCGTTGAATTACTACGTCTAAGCATAATATTCCAAACATTTTATTGCTTTCGATTCATTGCAAACAATTTACTCCATCTACCACTAGCTAAGACTAAGACAAGATGTACTAACACAAGTTAACGCAAGCAACTCGCAAAAATATCTTGTTACTGGTTTAAAAAGGAACAATCGGTATTTCAATCACAAAACACAACCAACGGCACCTGTTCTAATTTTTCGCAAAGTCGCTTTTGCCAGTCCTCGGGAGGCGGAGATTCGGGGATAAACACAAAATCGGCCTCACTTGCCAGTGCCGCCACAATGGACAAGTATCTATCAATAACGAACGTTCAATTAACGAAACATAAAACGAAAGACGGCGCATAAACTGAGAATGCAAATTAAAACGTACGACTGTTACAAAAGTCACAACTCTGTGAAATAAGTTTAGGTACAATGTTGATTTGTAAATACGTTTATTCGTTTCTGTTATTTTGGATTTTGGAATTTATAACTCACCCACAATGTCTGCCCATGACTTCCATGATGAACGTACGTCGATGAGAGTAAGCCGTGTAGGCAATGGCGTCGGTGGCCTCTATGATTCGATGCAAAGCACTGTCGGTACCGATGGTCATGTCTGTGCCGCAGAAGTCATTATCGATGGAGCCGACAAGACCGGCAATATGAAGAACCCTGCACTTCTCTCTCTGTTCCACCGTTATCTTACCGCCCTTCAATAATTCCTCGAGCAAACTGTCCCAGTCGGTTTTGAAAGCGTTGGCTCCTTTTAAGCTTCCATCGCCACCAATCGCGACCAGGTTCGTAATCCCACGTTGCACGAGATTATTCGCAGCCTTCAGCAAACCCTCTCTTGTCCTAGAAACGTACTAGTTGTCACTATTTTACCTCCAACGCAAATATCACATCCTTAATTGGCAATTAAAATAGAGGCTACGAATTATATACAAATATTACTTACATAAACTCCTTACATCGCGCCGACCCTATTATCGTTCCACCTTTTTGTATTATGCAACTCACAGACGACCAATTCGCCTCCACGATGTTACTTCCACCGTCCAGCATTCCTGCAAAGGCACGTGATAAACGAACGAAATTTAAAGAGCTTAAAATAATTACCTTGATAACCCTCGTGAATGAAAAACACCTTGCACCCCAAATATATCCCCATGCGAACCACAGATCTGACGGCCGCGTTCATACCCTTGCAAGAAAAAGGTCTACATTTCGAAGCGGATTCACGGGAATAGTTACCTGCGAGTCACCGCCGCTGGTGAAGACGGCGATTCCTTTACCCTTGTGCGAACCCCTCTCTATGAATTTGTGTCCGGCGTGTTCTGCCATTTTTATCTATGTAATTAAAAAATTAAGTGCAAGTGCAACACAAACCGCTATAACCTAATTTAATGTTACATGTAAATGTATCAAATTAAAGACTTAAATCGTGTAATGAATGGGCATACAAACGTTTTCGATCGCCTTCGGAATAAATGTAAATATATACAACGAATTCCAACGTCCCAGAACTATTTGAAGTTGCCCTTGCGTCAAGGTGACCTTTGGCGGCGCATCCCGACAACTTGACGTAACTAAACTACAATTTATTTCTCGAACGTGATTGGTCGAACTCAAACGAGGCGCGTGAAACATAAATTTGCCCTACAAATGTCTACCGAATATTTACCTTTGCGTCGACCGTCAACATCATCGTGGAATGTTCCAAAACGCCTTCGACCGACTTGATGGGCTGCGAAAAGAAGAACAATTAAAAATTCAACATCCAGAAACGAAACGCACGATATATTCGTAAGCGACATTATCGGCGGTTATTTCGCTTTCCGGCATTTCCGCTAAAATAAATAAACCACAATTTTTTATTCTGATGAAAAAAGCGACAAAAATCAATCGCCGAATAGAAAAATAATCGCACTGATAAAAATGCTAAATGTGACGCATTTTAACGATAAGAAACTTATTTATCGATAAGAAAATCGAGAACCGTCAACGAAGATCTTAAGTTGGGCACACTGCGAACACAGGAGCGCCATCATTGGTCAGTGATTGTTCGATAATTTGCAGAGCAGCCAATTGTAGGAATTAATTTGAATTAATTTGAATTAATTTTGCCAAAACATCTCATTGATTACCTTTTCACGCTTTCATTCACTTTATACCCATATTTCATCAAAGTATTAAATAACTCACCGGAATTGTGCAGAAGTATTTCGAATTTTGAAAATTCTCGCTGCTTACACGGCGTAACCTCGTGAAACGGCCATCGTTAAACGATTGGCATCCGACTGATTTTATTCCGATTTTCGAACGAGCTATTGGTCCGCATATTTGCCGAAATTTATACATAAATGATTTCGTAGTTTTAAATCTGACTTTGACGTATGGTGCGTCACTGACATTGAAATATAAAACGTATCCATAACAAACGATTGAGACTCGAAAACTGTAATTGTATTGTACAATTAGCATACATTAGGTCTTAAACAATATCGGTTAATAGAAACCATGAGCTTTGTGTTGTTATTCAAACATTTGTGAAAGTTTTTCTTGAACGTTCACAAGATACTGTCCCTTAGCTAAAACTAAAACCGAATTTCAGATTAGGAAAATGTCGCAACCTGAAAATATGCACTGATATTGCAACAACACATTCATCTACAAATGAAATAATTAAATTTGGATTGTCAAACAACGTAATAAATTAAAGTAGGGCACCAAGTGAAATATCCGATGTCGTACACGTAGAAAGGTCGCGCCGTATGACAGATTTGTTTACGTGTAAACTTCGTGGCACTTGGTTGCTCCGCAAAGTGGAACTTTGCTGCGATTAGGCCTTTTCCACTCGTAGCTTGACAGAAAGTGTGGCTTCCATACTGTCACTTCCATCGCAAACGTAACATTAGTAAATTAAAATGGTGAAACCAGTGCGAAAAAATCCCAATAAGAATCCGCCAGTCTTCAGTCATGAATTTATTATACAGAACCATGCAGATATCGTTTCTTGCGTGGCTATGGTCATCGTTGTCGGATTGATGGTTCAGGTAAATCCATATGTTGTGTTTCGCTAATTTTTGTAACGTTATATGCTGCACTTGGATTTATAATCCAAGACATATGCTACAGTAGAGGTTATGCATGTGCGATTTTTCTGTTTCACAGGCCACCTCGCCGATTGCCTCCATTTTTATAACACTGCAACACAACGTGACCGAAGCGGGCGAGATTCCCCTCTACAGTCCCGGAATTAAAGATTGGGCCGCCGTATTTTTCTACAGCTTGATATGCATAGTCGTTCACGCCATCATACAAGAATACGTCCTCGACGTAAGTGATTTTTCGACGTCGTTTGGTTCGATTATTTACGATTGCGATTTCAGAAAATTTCAAAGAGGCTCCACCTGTCAAAATCGAAATTGGCGGTGTTCACGACGAGCGGTCAGTTGGCTATCTTTTACTTGTGTTCGACAGTATGGGGTTTCGACATAATCATAAGGGAACGTTATATTCCCGAGGTATGCGCACTACACCCGATTTAAAATATAAAATTTGTTATTATATTTTTATTGTTAGGTGTCCTTGCTGTGGACTGACTATCCTGCCAGACTTTCTTTCATGATGAAATTATTCATGATTGTACAATTAGCATACAGTTTGCACGAGATACCCGAATTGTACTTCCAACGAACAAAGAAAGAAGAATACATAGGCAAAGTTATTTCGAGCCTTGCGGGGCTTATTTTGGTTTCTGTTCCATATTTCCTTAAGTAAGTTGCTTTATTTAATATGGCATGGTATTTCTCGCCGTACTAATACATTTCGTTTCAGCTTCAATCGTCTCCTAATTTGCCTGCTGGTTCTGCACTACACGTCAGAATTGGTGTTGCACATTGCGCAACTTATCCAAACCGTAGACCGGGATGAGAAATTCACTAATGGTACGTCTCATAAATAAATATCGACGTTCGTCGAACTAAATCCAATCCCTAGTAGTTGCTGTTTATAATCAGATTGTCAGTCCCGTTTGTTTCAGTTACCGGACTGATTTCGAAAGCCGTGTTGATCATATCGCGGTTGGGTAGCATCATCATAGCCGTGTTGACTTTGTGGTTCGGACTTGCGCAAGGTGAACAGCAAGAATTGGACGTCGAGACTGGATATTTCAATGTGCCCTTGGTGCGCATCGCGATTCTCTGCGGCATACTATTCCTGCAGGTGTATCTCACGTTTAATTTCATCAACCAAGAGCTCGCTCAAATCGCGAGGAATAAAGAAAGCGCGGCAATCGTCGTCACAAAGTCCAAGCAGCAAAAGAAGGACAAAACTAAGAAACGTAAGTCTCGTACGAAATCGCAGAAATGTGTGACTGTAATTAATCGTTGCAGATAAAAAGTCGGCTGTCGAAGAATCTGATTTACCGGAGGTCGATCAAAACACCAACAAAAACCTCAGAAAACAGAAACTTAAATAATTAGTTTCTCACAAACTCATTCTTATTTTCATATGCCTTTCTTCTCGTACACCATTGTTCATTGTGTATATTTTGTTTGTCTCACGCTAATTCTATTTTTGATATTTTGGATTGATTGACTTTTGACTGCCAATACTTTATCGTACCTTATTAGAATTTTCTTTTTTATCGAGTCGAATGTAGATCGTAAAGACTAGTAGTGTTTATTGTAATGAAAATGTATACTCGTGATTCTGTCCACTTTTTATCAATTTCACTTTTTCTTGTATTGATTTTGTTCACATTAAATACTGAATATATTGGTTTAAAGAAAATGTATCGTCAGTTTTATTTCTTTGCCAATCTACCCAGGGGCTTGCAAACTCGAACAGAATTTTAAAAAGCCACGAGTTAAAAATAACTAATCAAACTAATTTAGTTGTGAAATTAGATTGTGCTATACTTACTTTTATTTAAAAAGTACTATATATAACTGGTTACTGGAATTAAACGAATTTGTTTTAAAGACGCACCTTGGCGTCGTCTCCTTAACATTTTCAAATGTAATCTAATGTCCGTTTGCTGCACGTGACTTTAAACTATTTTCAAAAACTGAATTTCTGTCAAGATATATGAGGGACTAAATAGCTAAGAGGAATGTTTTATTAGTTTATCAACAAAAAGTAACACACTTTACTAAAAAAATTAAATAGTATTGCACAGGTATCGTATATATAAAAATATAAGAAAACTATTTGAGAAAACGAGTCAGAAGGTTCTGCAAATCGTCAACCAATTGTTCCGAATACCCCAAATTGAAAAGGGATTGAAACATTGATAACCTCTTTGAATCCGAGATATTTCCAACGATGGCGAAAGCTACGGCTTCCACCCTTAAAATATTAGTCCCAGATTCGATAGACCACTGATATATAACGGGAACGGTGTCGTAAGACATATGGAATTGCTCGACGGAACTGGACAAATAAACGTTCAGATCGACCATTAAAAATCTTTCGGTTAGTTCGATAAGATCCAGCATTGTTTCCAAATCCACGTCGATGTTCACAATGCCCAATTCCACGATGTTTTTTTCCAGCAGAGACAACAAACAGATTAAAGACTTGTGCGTGACATTTTGCAACGTAATCTCCTCTTGCGCAGACTCTTTGAAGTCTCCCGTTAACAGTCTGTTAAAATAATCGCTTTTTTCACTTAAAAAATCCCTATCGGCTTTGACGGCAGTTCCGTCGTCCAATTTGAAAGTCACAATATTCCTACAATCCACGGAGAGCTCGTAATTATTCATCTCAAACGATCTTGTTGTTGACGATTGGTCGTTGACAGGGTTCTTAATTTTTAAATGGTGTATGGCAAGCATACATAATGCTTTAATACTTTTCTTTTGAAGTTCATTTTCATCGACGAGGAGTTTAATCAACACATCTAAACCACCACAATTCAGCATCAATTTGCTAAGAGTTTGTTTGTTCCTGTAAAATATTTAATGAATTGGCTTCGACGTAAGTAGCCGGCGAACGCATGGACGTATGACTAACTACAGATTGCTTCTACATTAATAATGGTATAGATGTAAAAATAACACGTAACATAAGTCATAGGTCCATTAAGGTAATCATCGACACATTTTTCAATTTATTAGAGTGCAATAACTTTCTTTCTTTCACTCACTTGTCAACAACGTTAATTAAAATTAGAGCATTTTATGAACTTTTTAAAAGATCGTTATTTTAACTCTGCTAAAACGACAGTGCCCAACGTAATACCTAATAATGTAAGGGACGGACAAAACCAATTTCTGTTTAACTTGGGCGTTTGCGCGTATCAATTGATGCGCGATATCGCCTTTGACGCTTCCAAATTCCGTGACGCTCACGAAAATGCTTAAAACGGTGCTCGCAAGCGTACTTATATGGTGACAAAGCGAACACGTCCTAATTCCGTGCTCCGTGGTCGTTAAACTATGAACCATTGGAATGAAATCGGTCAGCATTATCGGCATCAAATATTCCTGAGTTCTGCAACGACACTGTTTGTTAACACGTAAAAATAAACAAGCTTTCGGCCGACCTGATTACGGTCGAAACCATATTTTGAGAAACACCGTTGAGTTCCGACGAACCGACGGATATGTTCATCAAGACGATCAGTAATCTCGGGTTGGCCAAGTCCATTACGATTGGCCGTATTCGTGAATACCTCATCAGCAACGTGCAGACTTCTTCAAAGAAAAATTTGCACTTTACTTTGTCGTTGTGGTTCGTAATTCTCTCTAGATACTCGTCGTCCGATTCGGACGTGTAATTCGCATCTATCGCGCCTATAGGCGGCAAGCTGTTCACGTCGGTATCTTCGGCGTCGCTACATACAGGTGAATAATTATCAGAGTCCGAGACATCTACAATAAAATCTATTGTTATCCCAGGCTAAGGATTATTTATTGACAATAATATTTATTAATATAAATTATACATTAACTACGATCATATGACCTGAAAATTTTTTTCACAAACGTCTCCAAGGCGGACAGACTAATTATTATTCACGAAGATGGAGAGATCAAGGGTTTTTACCAAACTGTCTCAAAATTAGACAATGTACCCTACCACAACGTTCGAATTAACCACCCAGCAAACAACAATTCTCGATGAAATGATATCATGGCTGATAATATGACATTTTATTATACATCAGATTGATGGGCAAAAAGAAATATAATAAATGGGAATAAATATAACAAACCTTCTACAGTAACAGCACAGCTAGGAGAATTTGGTCCGTTTGAGGAAATTTCACTGCACTCACTGGGACTAGCACATCTTTCTTTATAGGGCGATGCATCCAGGGTCGCCGTATTAAAATCGTTGGAGTACGACTGAAATTAACGTGAACGCTACGACGAATTAGACAATTCATTCGACTTACTGATAGTAATTTCAGCCTTTTACTGTTGGCGTTTGGCGATCGTTTTATTTTTCTTTTCCACGAGTGGTGAGGAACGACAATCGAGGTACACGACGGCGCCAACCATTCGATCTTTTCAATCAAAACATTCACTATGCCCAATTGTATTTGTTTCAAAATTAAGGCGTCATCGAATTGACACTTGCACAACATTGATACAATTATGGTGCAACATTCCATCTAGAAAAGTAATATAATTTCTCAATACCTACTTATTTTAACATTGAATTTTAGACAAGTTAATATATAGCTCGATTTTTAGATTCTTATTCATTAAAGTACACATCTGCACTAAAACAACATGAATCAAAATAATTATCTACCGACCGTGAAATCCGTACAATTTTTGAAATTTTTCAACATTTCAACGAGTTGCGCCACATTGTCGCCTAATCTCATGTACTCCCTGTTACTGGGCTGATCGACCAACTTGCACATACACTTCAAATATTCCTTGTGCAGATTGTCGTTGTCAGTTTCCCTGATTCCTTTGAACAACCTTTCCCAAATTAAGGGAATAGGCAGGTCGGATTTCAAGAAGCAGAATTGGTCAAAGTTCAACACAATTTTGACAACTCTAGTTGGATTCAACGTCACCAAAGTGCTCAGGCATTCCAACGAATCTTCGCCGCCGCTATTTTTCAAGTTCGAAATCATATCGGGATGATTATAATTCGAGTACAAGTGGAGAAGCCGCAGGATGTCTTGAAGTATGTTTTCGTGTTGTCGATCCGTCTCCCACCGGCGCGTGTACTTAACCAAGAGCATGCCGACTCCTTGCAAAACTTCGTGTCTTCTAATTAGCTTGCCCAACGTCGATCGTTTTAACAATTTCCTACGGCACAAAAACTGTAGGTGCGATACACGAACGTCGTTTGTTGTTACCTAATTGTCCTAAGAGCCATAGTAATCGATGCTTCCGATACTTCACCGTTGGGTTCATTTTTCGAGGCGTTTTTAAGAAAATTTACGACCTTGTCGATTAATAGCGGCTCCTTAATCATAACGATATTCGAACACACGGAATCGCACAAATTCCCCACGGTGCGAAAAACTCTTCCTTGTATGCTATCCTTGTTGTGTTTTTCTAGAACCCGATTTAAACTATGCAGGATATTTAACTTCATCTAAAAATACATTCTTTAACATTCAACGCCATTTCCCAGATGCGAAATACCTAGTAAATCGTTTAATAGTCACCGTCAGTTAGGTTGGCATTTAAAATAGCTTACCGAATCTTTGGCAAAGTTTGGATCGACGCAGCAATTTCCCAAAATACTCAGCGTTAAATCTAAAATGCTTCCGCTGTCGTGCTGCAGGCAAGCGATGAGGTGCTTTGCACATCCCGACTCGTTTAATTTCTTGAGACGGTACAAATCCGAAGTGTTATCGACCGATTTCCTAACGATCACCAAGATTTGCAGCATCTTTCGTTTATCTTGCGTTTTCTTCAGCGAGTTTAAAGCACTTTCGAAGTAATCGTTTTCCATTTTCGGGCATACATGCAATGTTTAACCTATGCGCTTTGTGAATTATTGAAACATCCAAACAATGTGGGACACGTTTCTACACGTAATCACTAGCCGCTCTAAAATTAAATGCGTTGGATAGAGATAAATGGAACGAATGTGTACCGCAACGTATCTCAATTGCAATACACCAGTGACCACAACAATTTCGTGAACGTTTGGAATGTCAGAGCTGTCATAAATTTGACACTGGAACGGTCTTTGCTTTTAATTGAATTCTGTTGATTTGATATTTACAGACGAGTCATTTTTACGATGTATTTTAAAGATGAATGAATTGTATTTCTTTATTCAATTTCTGAACGCGCCCAATTCTTGGTTACAACAATTAAAGTTGGCAATCCTACGCCAATGTACGGCAAATGTCCGGTTGTTATTTGACGTTACATTTTGTGCTGAATTGATTTTAGGTTTTGTAGATTTCACCACAATGGCACTTGTAAATCTCGACGAAGATCCCTGGTAATTAATTGCACTTGTACAACAACGTGGATTTTTGATGTGGCGTTAAATTAAATGAATCGTGATCATGTGTATATAATTACAGGTTACTCGAGTATGATTCGTGTGACAAACTGCAACGTAGTATTATGGAACAATTATCGCAAAGGCACGACGTGTCCAGAACATCGGAGCCATTCGCCACTTTATCCGCAAATATTAGACTCCGCTTGAAGCAATTTAACAACGAAGTGACCCAACTCAACCAAAACTTGGAATTGTGTGCTAAAGCAAAGTCAATGTATCCTTCTGCGACAATCCACACTGTCGGATTGCGTCGCTCACGTTTTTTCCTTACCCATAATTAGCACTTACGACGAAAAGGAACGGCGAAGCAGACAAGTCGAATTACTGCAATCTAAAGGAATTCAGATGCAGAAGCTGTTTGACGATAACAACCGAAGCTACAATAGGGACCGCATGCAGCTGATGGGCAATCCTGGATTGTCGACGTGGGGTAGGCAAGACGATGAGTTAATCGGCGGTGGCCCGTCGTACCAATCCGTCGACGAGATACTGTCGCAGCGTAAAAATATGCTCGAAGGTGAATCGTTGACATTTGATTGTTGTGACGTTTGTTTTATGTAGTTTTGCAGATCAAGAGAGGGGCCTCGAAAATCTCTCCAACATAATAAAGAGGCAAAAGAACATTGCTCGGACGATCACCACCGAAGTCGACATGCAAAACGGTAATTTATGAAGTTACCAAGTTTTATTTATTTGCAAATTTTTATGACACTGTAGATATCATCGACGATTTGGGAGGTCACATCGAAAGGACGGATGTGAGAATAGCCAATGAAACGCAAAACGTCGGCGCTGTAGGCCGAAAAGATAAGACCTGTATATATTGGGTCATAATTGTGTTACTGTTTGTAAGCATTATAACTGTCGTCGCTATTTAGAAACTAACGCACTCGATATACCAAATATTATGTACTAATCTTTATACTGTACATATGCATTTACCACTTATTAAATATTTTATATACGTTCTTTCAATTAATTAATTAATTAATTAATTAATGCAACGGCAGTGTTACGATTACGATTACGTTTCATTTTGGTAAATACGCTCGACTGTGTAACTCTACCGTAAATATACTTTGCGGGGGTGAGTGGGTTAATGGCGTGGCTCGTGATTGTTTTATAAATGTATGTTTCAAAGCAAGTCTTAATTTGTAAGCGTCGAAAATTTTGAACTTTTCATACCGTTAAGTTTAGTGCTGGCATTTCCAGACGTGGATAAAAACTGAAAGAAGAGTGGCTAATATTAAAATTCGGTAGCCATTACAATCTAAAATTATCTAAATTGTTGTCTCCTACCTCAGGATACAGTTTGACCAGAAACACACACATACACAGTGACCAATGAACAAATTAAATCTGCGATAGTGTTTTGTGGATATCGTCCATTTCTTTGTTCTCGTTCCTGCCGTCGGTTATCCTTGCTGATCTTAATATTAGTGTTCTTGCTACCGAGTAGAGTTGTGCGATTGCGACTTGAGGTAGGACGCAAAGAGGCTAGGCTGCACGACAAGTTGCATATTGTAAATATACGTATATTGTGAAGATCGATTTATTATGGGAATGGACTGCAGTCCGCCATAACTTGGAAATGGAAGTTTATCAAATGCAGGATAACTCGGAAGTAGTAATAAACAACATTAGACATATCATCAGCGTTATGTACATACAATCGGCGGGCATAACCGGTAACTGGTACACCTGACACGTTCACAAGCTTCTCAACCGTCAATTAAAATCTTAATTGGAAAATTGACAATTCAATTCAAATCTAGAAATGCAAATCTAAAAATTCCTCTAAAACTTGTTACTTTACGACTTGACGAGTGAATGCCTCTAATTTTGTTGGCAATTCAATGTTATCCGTTTGATATGGCGCGAAGAAGACATTTACATTTACCATTATTGTATTCCTGCATTCTTTTGACAGCCTTGCACCAGTTATTTATGTCCACTGATTGTACAAAGAATGTATTTTAATACAATTGACGAATTGGCTATACCCACCGAGCAATTTTGATTCCTTTAATGCAATCAATTGTCGTGTTGATGCGCGACAGAAAAAATGACCCTTCACCTTTGTGGCTTGTAAATATTTACGTGTTTTCTTAAATTTAACTGGTCGCAATATGTTGATTTTCATCTGCAGATGGGACTGGTTTTTTAATACATGCAAATTCTTTTTTTTATGTTGTAACATTTTTAGCCGGGTTCGAGATTTGCAAATGATATTTTTTGATTCAGACAACGACAGTGACTTGACTGTTCAAATAATAAATGCAAATATTCGCAATTATTGGCTTTCATGGAACCTACGTCGCTAGAACGAAGGATTGTTTTTTTTTGCCAACGTGTTGGGTAATTTGCGCGAATACTGTGTCAATGTTGTTTATGAATATTTACACAGCCATTTGAAATCATAATTTTTTCTAAATCAAAGTAATTGCTGGATAATTTTGCATTCGTTCGGCAATTTGCCAAATAAAATTTACAAAAACGCCCACCAATGACCTTGGCCGAACTTAGAGATATGTCGACACGTATATCATTTCTCGCGGCCGCCCTCTCGAAAATTTCAAATATTTCCGGATAATTGACATTGCACGGCAGACCTTGATTTAAAGGCATGTCTGCAGCAACATCCTTTTACTTCGCATTTGTCCCGATACCCGGTACTTTCTACACCGTTCGTGTCGAGTCACCGCGGTAAAAGGCTGCGTTAAACGTGTCTTTCACTTATTGTATAAATTCTCGACCTTTCCTCGGTTTTACTCCGTTCTGGACAATTTCATCCCTTAAACCTTTGGGGATCAAGGGGCACACGTGCAATGAAGTTTGACATTTCTGTGCCCTCAAAATTCGAAAAATTCATTGTTATTTGCCTGTTGTGGAATTACGTTAATTAATTGTCGTTAAATTACGACAAACTAAGGTTTCTTATTTCGTTATGTTGACGCAGCAAAATATTGAAAAACACGATACGGCATTTTAAAATGTACGGGGGGCATATTTAAATTGTGCCGCCTGGACAACTTTTCGTAGAACTGCGACGTTTTTTATTGTCATAACTTTCCATATCCAAGTTTTGCGCTGTCTCATTATTTAATCGCAACTTTTGACTTTTACTTTCAATAATATGTCTCTAAAAATACGAGAGAAGAAATAGGGATTATAATGGCCTATAATCCTATTGGAGCGATAATAAAAGTAATCACGTTCATTTCATACAGATATCAATTTAGCAATATAACGTGTTACAAGATAAAATATTATCAAGGATATAGCGTGAATATTAAAGTGCCAATTAAGCCGATTTTATTGTTTTGTGGCAATTTAAAAGCGAGTGGTGGGGGAGCAGTTTGCTGCTTATCAGGTTGTACGTTGTGCTAAGTGCGGGTATTTTGACAAATTACGATGTTGTAGTCTTCAGTTGATCTCAATTAAATATAAGTTAAACATGTTGCAAGGACGCGGGCCTGTTATGCAGGCATTTCTGGGCACATTAATGACGTGGGGCCTTACTGCAGCCGGTGCTGCCTTAGTTATAATTATAAGAGGTACCAAAGTGAGTAAAATCTAACCTTAAATCACGTCATGCATTCACACAATTGGTTTTCAGAGAAAATTGTTGGACACTAGTTTAGGATTCGCCGCAGGAGTGATGACGGCAGCATCGTACTGGTCGCTGCTGGACCCGGCGATCGAAATGGCCACCGAATCCAAAATTTACGGTGCAAACGGAGAATTCGCTTTCGTGCCCGTCGCCATCGGGTTCCTGCTGGGCGCCCTGTTTGTCTTCGGCGCGGATCTTTTAATCACCAAATTGGGAGTGCACTCGCCGAACGTCATGCTAGGTACGTGCGGAGCTCGAATGCCCCTTTAATTCCTCACTGTATCTTTTTCAACACAGCCTTACATTCAAACAGTCGTAAAGAGAGAAAGGACGATTCGAAACGAAGCTCGCACGTCTCCACCCTCGATACGACCGCCATCGACGGATTCAACGAAGGGGCCGCGTTCCGACGCAGAGGTACGTACCACATAGAATTAGTGCGTTTCTAAATATCAGACAATTAACTTCACTAGGTAGAATTAAACATACTAATGAAGATGATAAAATAGTTGATTCTCAGACTTATGAGGACATTGAGGAGATTCAACATGGCCAGTGGAAACGGATTATGCTGCTAGTCATTGCCATCACGGTGCACAATATACCGGAGGGGTTGGCCGTGGGCGTCGGGTTCGGTGCTATCGGTAGTTCCACGTCTGCCACTTTCGAAAGTGCACGGTAAGACAATTTTATTACAAATACGTCGGATTCCTAGCAATCAACTTTAATATATATGTATATACGATTATCATCTATTGATAATAAAGATAAACGTTTGGTGTTTGCGCTTTCATCGAGGCTATGTAAATATCTGAAAATTTTTAGTTTCACACAATTCGGTCAGCAGAATTTATTCAGTTCCGCATAAGCAAACTACGGATTGTTTTCAATGATGGGAAACCATACCTACATATGGAAGCGCTTCAAACTACAATAACTTTGTGAATTTCGAACGATAAGTGTACAACGATTAAATTAGCGACGATAAGGAATATGCATGTGCCAGAGGGTCTGTGTTTTTCTGTTTCTCTATTAAAAATTTAACTTTAAGTACCGCCGAATGGTAGCCGTCGGGTTGAGCTCGAGGACTTTTTTCGTAGACAAGTAATATTTCTATATTGTTTTGATATTTGAAAGATAGCGCAGAGTACAAGTGTTTTTGCAATATTTTTATTTATTTTATTTTAAATACTTGTTATTTCAATCGAACAATTGTTTGCTTTAGATTGTGCATCAGTTTGTTTACGACATTATAAAAATCGTCTGAATTGTACGCTAATGATTAGGATCGCCACCTTATCTTCGATGTATTCGATGCAGCTATTACGATAATTTTTTATTGTAACGTGAACATGTTTGCAATCACATTTTCTTTTTAAAAACGTCGTTTTGTTTGTTTAAACACGCGAATACAGTTCGTATCGTAATAGTTAAAACGTTCTATTTATCTAATAATTATGAAAAATATGAATCACAATCTGTTGTCGCATCCGAGAACCTCCACCGGACTATTAGTTCGCGCAATGAAAGCTAGATGTCCTTCGCGGACGTTCACCGGACTATTAGTTCGCGCAACGAAACGTAGGTGTCCGGCACGGACGTTCACCGGACTATTAGTTCGCGCAACGAAACCTAGATGGCCGGCGCGAAACGAAAGTCGAAACTCAGATGTAGGTATCATTGTAGGAGGTCCGATATTGTGAATGAATGAACTGGCCTGGCGGGGGCTCGACAAGGGGGCTAGGAACCCAAGTCTCTGCCCCAGGCGCCGACATTCCTCCGCACAAGACGTCTGACCTCATACCGTCCCCTGCCCGCCCGGCCCCACATTCTACAGCTGTTGAGCTGAATAGTTCTCTTCATCACCGATTCTTTCCACCAGCTGCTTCGCTTTTATCGCCGCTGTATATTTAATTTATTTACCTTTATATTACATTTTTATTTATATTTGAAGATGATAAAGGCAATCTTTTATTGCGTGCCATGAAAAAGTTTTATTTACAGTTGCGCCGAAATGTTGTAGTTTCGTGTATTATGCGCGGGCACAATTCGTTAAATGAGTGATGAAGGTGATTTTCGTATTTGTATCCAACTATTTATGCATTGTGGTGATCATTAAAATTGTCCTTGCGTACGTAATTATTTTCGTTTAAATGACACATGCAGCGTAAGAGGAAATGATGTATTATATGCCATACTTTGTTGTACGGGAGAGACAAGTAATTCTTTGGTTGTTGTTACATTTTATTATACTTAAATAATCGAATAATCCCATTTTTTCTTAATAAATGAAAATATTATCCTTGTCAATAGTCGAAAGGCAATAATAACACACGACTTTTAACAGAGCCAAATTTAGATATCGACCAATGGGCCAATATCCAATCATTTTTTCAACGATTACGCAATTGCTCTACTGTATACATTGTTATTTGCATTATTTTCAGCAAGGATTAATGGCGGCGAGGCAATGTGAACGTATAAATAAATAATTCATGATAATATCCCTGAATGTCAAACAATTGTATGCACGTTGCATACTTTCGAAATAAGGCTCAGCTAATTGCACACATACGGGAATTAACATATTTCACAATTTCGCTTCGTGTTTACAAACAATGCATTATCAAAAAAAAAAAAAAAAAAAACAACGCAACGAACGAATAAACACATTTCTTGTTTATTAATCTGGCAAAGCGCGCAGCCTTTAAGTATAACTTATTACACACGTAAACGCTACT
Source organism: Geotrupes spiniger (assembly GCA_959613385.1). Classification (NCBI taxonomy): domain Eukaryota; kingdom Metazoa; phylum Arthropoda; class Insecta; order Coleoptera; family Geotrupidae; genus Geotrupes; species Geotrupes spiniger. The sequence continues at coordinate 31,214,267 of OY390739.1, forward strand.
GCTGAATGAAGAATGAGGTCTCGGATTGTGAAACAAACTAAAGGTTAGTAACATTAAAACGTGTTAGGCGTTTAACGTCTTCATGTTTGTAGTAAGTAATCAAGTCCTTATCACGAGCGTTTCCGGTCGGTCAGCCAACACCGCGTCAATGTCAACGTTTAGGAGCGATAAAAAATCGAAAACCTAACCATTTTTCTGGAAGAATGAAGGAATACACGTTTGCGCGAACCGTAGACACAATACCGCACAGTTCTGTAGCGAATAACGACACGAAAGTGCATTTCCTTCTAATTCGTGGAGAATAAATCGCGCGCCCATTCCCCGAGAGAATTCCTACGGAAATCGCCGACTTACGTCCGTAACAAAATCGCGCAGGCACACATCAAAAAAGAATATCCAACCACTGACCCACATTCCATAAATTCTCAACGGCGTTTTTCAATGCGCGATGACGTTTTGAACACTTCATCCGTGGTTTAAGATTACATCTCGTGTAGAGATATAGAAACAGGAAAACATTGCCGGAGAGTAAACCGAGTAAGCAATCAAGCGGTGATGGAACGAAGAAGTAAAAGAAGGAAATGAAACGGAAAAAGTGCCAACAAATTGAATAAAAACAGAATAATGATAATAACCAGAGACAATGAAACATGTCGTGGGGATCCTAAAACAGTTAAGAAAGAAAAAGAAAACGTCAGAGATGAAAATAAGAAAATATTACAAGAAAAGGACTGCTAAGAATATTAAATGACATGGTAGAGGGAGATACTCCATCAGAAGACTGAGAAATAGGAATAATTACACCAATCCGCAATCAACTCTACAAGATACACGATGTGGGTCTTGATGTGAAAAGAATATTACTACAAGTGGAATTAAAAGCAGGTTAAATTGAAAATTTGTCGTCGTCAAATTAAAATAATAGATTTACTGCTGCAGTTCCGTTGCTTTTTAATTTTAGTGTTGTATGCATGGATAGTTTCAAAAAGAGGCGATGTATAATAAAATACTTTCTAATTGTCGTATGCTTTAGCAGTTATGTTCAGTGTGGGATTATTTATCGACCACAAATAAAGTAATTGCAAAATGACTGCACTTGTGTTAGCGAATATGTTAATAAATATTTTTACGACGTTTAAATCTATTGGAGACTGTTCGTATAAATTAGTGGCATCGGTGGCAAAACTATACGGATACGGGGTTTCAGACACGTCAATTAAATCAATTAATTGCAAATATATGAAATATTTAGCTTCATCACAACATTGTATATCGAATTGATTATTATGTTGTCGCTTACAGTTAAGCTTTAAGCGCATAATTAAACGAATTCGCGGATACATTAAGAGACATTTAAGAGCGATACATTGTATGTGTGAATTGGGCAATTGGTATCAGAATAGAAATAATATTTTCAGAAACACTCTAATAAACAAACTGATGTAATTAATAATATGGAAACGTCTAATTATTTCAACTAGTAAATTTTAATTACTACAATGGAGTATAAAAATATGACAATTAAACAATTATCCAATTTAATATGCCGTAAATAACAGACACGTAATATTACACTGGGATAATAAACATTGACATTTTCCTGCGTTTATACTGCCACGAAGCGTGCGAAAACGAGTGCAATTACACTTGGAGTTCAACACAGTTGCAGTAGAAACAAAATCCAATTAATTACATTTTGATGGCTCTACATTCCATAAAATGCACCGTTTTGTGTCACCAATCGGCCAAGGGTACTTGGTCTAAATACAGGCTATATATGAGACTAAGAAAGAAGGACACAGATGCATTGATAAAGTCACGTACCACAACAATACAATGTTGGCAATACTTTTCCTTATAGTTACAAGTTATTGAAAGTTTAATATTTAACATTAATCTTATGTTTTCATTGCCGAAGCTGATTTATTACATCAAAGAGGTTGCAACTAAAGCAATAGGCTCGAGTACATAGTATTGAATGAAATGGGATTGTTCGAAGAGCTGGGTAATTGTGAAGGTTAATATTGGATGGCTTAGCAAAGAGGTTATAAAGAGGAATAATTGAATAGAAATAACACAAGAAACTAAAGGATTGCAATCAAGAAGACTTCGCTGGGCGAAAACAAGCAGAGAAATAATAATAATAATAAAGGATATAACTTATACAGTGATGGATAATAAGTTTCAATGGGGGTTACCTGTATGTTGCGAGGAAAATGATTGTACGGTTCGAATAGCACCGGTGCGTAAGAGATTGAAGGAAAAAAATAAATTTGCATTTTAAAGTTAAAGACTTCAATTGTAGGGAACGAATGAGAGGCAGGTTAAAAATGCACGCGAAAAGTAGAATTCGAATAAGCGGTTTCATTTCGCTTCGCGGGGATTGTTTTTTTTTTTTTTTTTGGTCAACGTGACAGATCGTTTCAAATTACATCACAATCGCACAATTAAAATCGAAACCGCAAAAACCGGACGCGCAATTAACGGCGGATTCATAAATATTTATGCGATGCACGCGACGCAATATAAATCAAGAGATAAAGCGGACGATTAATTTGTCAAAACTGCGACTTTTACTTAATCGAGATTATTATTTCGTTTCACCAAACGCCCTAGGCCGCGCGCGCGCAATAACCTACAAGTGATAAAATCGCCGTAATTAATTTACATACACCGATTTTTTCGAGATTTACGTTTCTCCGTAATTACACGGATCGCACCACTCCTATGCCACACAGGGTAGTTATTAAGGCGACTCGATTTAATTAGAGCGTGTTCAATTACGGCCAACTTTAAAACGCAATAAAATATGTTATCGCGGAAAAATTGATTAATTGACGCCGCGTTCGCGAGATTTGAATTTGAAATGTTCTACGATTCGCTAAAAAACCTTAGTTGCTAATCGTATTTCGAATTTAAAGTTTCATATCGTACGGAACGAACGGAAGGCAACTAAAGTAAAATTTCCGAATCCAGCATTTACCAAGAATGACTTGAGCCGTATTCGAATTAAGGGGGAAGGAAAATTCGAAGAGACAATGAGGATCTGGAATGTATGGAGAAGGCGATGGAGCAGCTACAGAAACGGGAGAGCAGCCGAAATGAGTTATCAAGTTGGGAGGTGGCAAGAAGAAAACTGTATGAGAAGGCGGGGCTGTCGATGGAAACCAGAATAAAATAAGGGCAACGGGTGGAGAGAGAGAGAGAGAGAGAGTTGGTAGATATGTAGTCTGAGGTGGAAGCCCAGGAGAGGGAAGGAAAAATAGGGAGAACGAGGTACAATGGAATATACAAGGAGTGACAGTAATAGAGGTCGTAATATCTGGGAAGAGGGAAAAAAGACGAAGAGAAAAGACTAGATTCCGGTGCAGGAACGAGGAGAGAAAGAACAAGTATTGTGCAAGAGGCGCGCAGCATGTGGAAGAGGGGCAGATGAATGGAAACACTGGGGGAGGAATGCGAGGAAATCGTTTGGAGTAAACAGGAAAAGAAGCTGGGTCGTGGGGCTGGAGCAGGACGCTAGGAAAGTTGGGAAAGTTAAAGAAGAGGGAAGATGTAGGCGGGAGAGACATATAATGCAAAATCTGTTGTAGATGTAAGGAAAGGTCGAGAGATGGAGGAGAAGGAAGCCACCACAAGGAAATGGAATCGAGGATCCGGGACGGAGCACGAGGTTTTAAGAGGGAGGAGAGACTCGCAGGATAAAATTTATAATGTTTAATGTGTAAAGCAAATATGTAATGCCACAAATAAAGGTTGTATTACTACTGCTACCACTACTTATTTCTGCCAACTAAAACTACTGCTGGTGAAGAGGTATATTTTAAAATAATTTACTCTAAGGGATATCGTTGTTTTGGGGCAAGAGGAAAAGTTATGCCCACTGTCCATGTTATGTCGGAAAAAATTAATAATGAAAAGAAATATTTTAAAAGTAACTTACGTAGATGCATTTTAGTTTTGATGTGGATCGCCGAAGAGCAAATTTGAATGCAATAGTTGTAAATTTAATAGTTTTAGTGGTAAATGCAAGTGTGCATGAGATATGTTTAAAGGAGTAAGAGGTCAATAACACGACAAGTATTAATGCAGATAGAGATCCATGTAATTATGTAAACAACTTTAGTAATTGTGATGCTGCACCTCATATTATCTGAATTAACTAATCTCGTAATGTAGTGTAATATGTCAATGTTTACAGATACGGCAATTCCTAATGAAATTATTAATAGAAACCTCTTCGAAACACGACAAGCAGCGGAGAAAATGTGTACCCACTAATCTACGAGTACTCGTAATATCCATCGGCGTTATAAACGAGCTTTCTGCAATATTATAAATATTCAATTTGATATTTTTACCGGTCGTTAGACTATTACGGCGCGTAGGCACGACGCTCGGTGTCATTATTTAAGATTTTTTTTTCCTCTTCCCATTTCGTCTTTGTCGCGTTCGAACACCACGAGAGCAATCCGAACTGTTACGAATTGTGATGTTACCGAGTCTTTCGACACAGAGTGCATTTCAAGATGCCGATGGGTAACAAATGCTAACGATTCAAATTTCAATAAGAAAAGAGAGGACGTGTTAGAAAACTTTCTATAACTGTGATGTTTGTGTACAGTGCGGTTAGTACGGGCCACAACTTTTTATTTGTTTACTTGATTTCAAAATCATAACATTGCTCTTCTAATTTGTGTATTTTAGATGTTAGTGCGTTCACGATTTTTGGTTCATTACACCGTCGATCATCCTATTCATTAGGCTACTTTGAAGTCGCTGCCTTTCTCGGACGAGTGCTAATGCTCGTAATGCATGAATGGGCCGTTTAATTGGTTGATTTGTGTTTTAATGAATGTGTTGGGAGCTGCGGAACGTTTTGGTATTTTTCGACGTTTCGCTTGAGGATGTTTCTAATGGGAGATTGGTCGGTCACGAACGCAAATATGTCGGATTAGTTCGATTCTCTGCGAATAACTGATTTACGTAAATTGTAACGAATATTGCTGTAAATATTTTGAAATTTATAGTAAATATCAATAGTTACGAGTCGAGATTGTATAAACATTTATTTTTTTCGTTCCGTCCCATTTTCGAGATGATCGGCGAAAGACGAAAATTCTTCCCAGAACGAAGATCAAAGACGCAAAAAACCGGACGCAGATCTACACGCAGAGTAAAAGCAGCGCGGCGAGCAAGAATTTCGAACGTAAAGATGCAGCGCGGCCGGCTGAAATAATCGGAACATGATACTTTGCACTCTGTTATTCAAAACTTCTTTCGCTCTATCCGCAGGACGAACAAATATAGTTCAGTATTTGGAAAGCTGTCTGAGACACGTGTCTCGTCATTGCAAACAAGGTCGGTATTCAGGTCACATAGCGATGTTCAGATCCTGGTAGACTGCGGGGCTCCTGACAGTGACAGCCTCCGAGGTTTAAGCACCGCAGACAAGGAAAACTATAATTAAAAATCATGCAATAAATATAGACACACACACACGCATGCGAGTTTGATTTCGTGAGCGAGAGAAGCATCGGCGGCGGCATATTTGCATTCGAGAGGGACGGAAAAACTGGTTATACTAAATCGTTAAATGAATCAAGAGGTTGCGTTCGTCCGAAAGTTCTTGCTGAATTATTGCCTCATTTATGACACATTTCGATTCTAAGTTTGCGAGTGTCGGGCGAACGTACACGAAGCAAATGTTGAAAATGTCGTTAAATCGACGTTTGGACGTGGAGCCCACGAACCTAGACATCAAAATTTCTTCGCTTGTAATAGATTCGTTTGCTTCAATTTTCTTTTATCGGGCGCGATGTCTTTAATGTGTTTCAATGTTCCCAGTTTTATGCGGCTTCGTTTTTAATAATTAGTATGCTTGTCTTTAAATTGGGTAGATTTCGTTCTGGATTAACATTTTAATGCTGCGTTTTCGGAAAGGTTTCACGTCTTAATGAAACCCCGCAAGTCTAATTAGCGGTGCACTTTTTTACGCGCCAGAGGTTGAATTATAACCAACTTGACAAATATACTCAGTGACATATAAACTGCACCACCTAGAAGGGGTGGGAATTTATGGACCAAATTTGGCAGAAACATTGGACTAGTCTAAGGTAACAATTGATTGAAATTTGAAACCCAATCATTATGTAGTCATGGGATTTTTTACGTTTGTGTCATTTTTTAGAGGTGGTGATAGACAAGCAATTATCTAGTCATTTTTTGAATTTGTTCCACTTTTTCGGATCCCGTTCTTCAGTTTAAAGTGTTTCGAGTGTTTAACGATGCCTAGAAGAAGGAGACCTCAAGTTTACCAGCAGCTGAGAGACTTTGACCGAGGGCGGATTGTTGGTTTACGAGAAGCAGGTTTTTCGTTTAGAGAAATCGGCAACCGTTTGGGACGGCACCACTCAACAACAATGCGTGTTTATCAAGCGTGGTCTGAACATGGGGTTGAACGTCGGAGAAGAGGCACTGGGGCTCAAAGACGAACCAATGAACGTCAAGATCGCCGCTTAAGACTAATGGCCTTGAGAGACCGATTCTCTACAACTAGATCAATAGCTGATCAATGGTTAGGTGAACAAGGTCGCCCGATACGCTTGCGAACAGTTTATCGTCGAATGAGAACCTTTGGCTTGGTGTCTTACGGCCCACATCTTGTGCTACCCCTCACTGCTCAACATCGCCAGGAACGTTTGGCCTGGTGCACGGAAAGACTTCAATGGAACTTGGAGTGGAATCGAGTTGTCTGTAGTGACGAATCGCGATTTTGTTTAGGAATGCATGATGGTCGGATGACTGTTAGACGAAGACGTGGAGAAAGGCGCAATCCTGATTTTTCGATTGCGAGGCATGCTCACCGAACTGTGGGGTTGATGGTGTGAGGTGCTATTGCTTACGGCAGTAGGTCACCCTTGCTCTACATTCGGGGGAGTATGACCGCCCGACGCTACATTGACGAAGTGGTAGATCCACATGTTCTTCCATATCTTCGAGGCCTGGAAGATCCACTTTTCCAGCAAGATAATGCACGACCTCACGTAGCAAGGGTTTCTCTTGACTTCTTTGAAGAGGCCAATGTTAATCTATTGCCTTGGCCGCCAAGATCTCCCGATTTGTCGCCCATTTAGCACGTGTGGGACATGATGGGTAGAAGATTGAGGAATCTACCGAACCCACCGTTGACAATAGAAGCTCTACGGCGTGAAGTACAGGCTGCTTGGGATGCCATACCCCAAGAAGACATTGATCACCTGCTGGAATCAATGCCAAGGCGGGTCAATGAGTGTATCAGAAATAGGAGCGGACCAACACGTTATTAAAGAAAAATCAAAAAGATGAAGTGTTTTCTTTATCAAATTTTAATCAATTGTTACCTTAGACTAGTCCAATGTTTCTGCCAAATTTGGTCCAAAAATTCCCACCCCTTCTAGGTGGTGCAGTTTATATGTCACTGAGTATACGTACGTTTAAATTCCGTGGCGGTGGTACGTGATTATTAATCACGTTTTAATGGCTAATTTCCCAATTCGATTTGCAGTTTAATACACAGTGCTTGCTGCACATTTTAATAATAACGATTTTCTCATACTTTATGTACAAATTAAATGGCGACGATAATGCCATAACTTTTAATTAGCAAACATATAAACGAAGAATAAATGGTTCGACGAAGATTATATCTTAAAACTGATGAAGAAATCGATAAGACCGAGTATGAAAAACCCAGAAAAAAAAATGTACAGAGCAATTATAACAAAGGGTATTAGAAATAGATGAAAACTAGAGCAGGAAAGATTCCTGCTGCCGGTGAGAACTGAAATGGGCGCGTTCCGCGTTCTCATATTAATTTACCTTTCATATTGGATACGACGAAAAAAATAAAAACGCAAACACCAAACGTCATAATAAAATAACAATAAAAAATATATCCGCAGTATAAATGTAAAATGTGTGTAACTTGTTGCTGTGTATTTATTTACGTAACATTAAAGATCTCCTTGTTTATTTTATGCGTGTTTTAACGCGCATATGGGCTCGGAGTGAACTTTTATCGTGTGGTTCGTTCAGACGTCCCGCCTGTAAACTGGATGTTCCAAGATGGAAACGTCAAAATATGGACAACGTTTCGTGTTCATCGAAATTGGACAATTATTGTTTATATGTTAACAGTGTAATTGAATGTTATCGTTTACGACGGACGCTCGAAGTTTATGACATTGCGGCCGATTTGTTATTCAACAATCTCTTGAATGAAGTCGCGGGTGCGGTCGCACTGTTGCGTTTGTAACGAAATTCTCCTCCGTTGTTCGATCGAACGCGAAATAAACCTTCACTTTATTGAACTTTTATTGTCGCGCGCGTACGTGTTTGTAGTGAAAACATAATGAATGGGGCGATCTATTGGGCAACGCAGAAAGAATGCATTAATGTGATTTAATTCTGTGTTATTCAGACGTAGGTGACATTTCTATTCGACGGCCTTGTCATCTATACGTCACGTCACTTTGAATATTGTTATTATTGTACATACAAAGGAATTTTAATAGGGATACGTTGCGTGTAATTTATTTCATTTTGTAATCTTTGCATGCCGCCTCGCTACGTACAAGTGTACAAGTGTTTTACCGATGACTGTAAATTAAATTCTTGTTCAAACATAACTGGTCGCAAACTGACACAATGTATGCGTCGTATTTCGTAAATGTTGCTGAAGCTAGAGAACGCCACTTTATTACTTGAGCCATTTTTTCAAGTCCACATCGTCGATTCTCGTGCAATTTTTTTTTTGTACGAGAGAATTCACGACCCGTTACGGATCTTGCACAATTACTAAGTAATTTACTGTTTTCGAAGTTACGAGGGGGTTATCAGTATTCACGGTCCCTAACATATAAGGAAACGAATTGAAGAAAATCACACTTCAGGTCTCCCTGAACGTCGATGCATTTGTTCCAATGACGTTCCAAACCTTTGATTGGAAAAAAATGGAAATTAAAAGTAATCACTAGGGGCCAGGTCTGGTCAATATGAGGGATGTTCATCAACAGTGACGAATCGAGAACCATATATATCGTGTATGCGATTAACATTTTCTTGGGTGGTGACAGTCACTGATCGTCCAACACCCTCCCCATGTTCACATGTTTAACAGTTTAAATTCTCGAGACATATTTTTCACCACTTGGTAAGCTACGCCACCCTCGTCAAATACACCCACCATGTCTTTATGAATTTCTTTTGGCGACAACCCTTTCTTTTGTAAGTATTTTATAACTGCACGAACTGATGAACGTGATGAACGTTATGAACCGTATCTCATTGTTCATAATAATCATCATTGTTAATGTCATTGAAATATCAGCCATTTGTTTCACTTTACATAATCGCTACATGACTCACCGACTGCATCTGTTTTGTATTTCATGCAGCACAGTGGATAATTACTGAAGTAACGATCGAGTTGTGTTTTGCTTGTTTACTTTCATAATGATTAGCTTCCCATTGTGCCCAAGACAAAACATTCAAAATATCGCCGCAATTGCTTTGATCGAGATCTGTGAGAATTATTAACTAAATTACACCACACAACCTCTCGTTGTTGTTGTTGTCTCTATTGCTCGGGGTGTGTTTAAAAAGTGAAACGTATTTTGCGCTTCGATTGCCGACACGTAAATCGAAACTGGCGCATTAAGACGCGCACATTTGAAATAAAAACATGAAATTTGCGTTGGCAATGATATGGAATTATCGTCGCAAAAAGCAGTAATAATATACAAGTATTATGCGATAAAATCACTTCCAGTACAGATATTTATAACATAAACAAGTCGCAATTACTCCTCCTATATATTCGCACTACGCGTATGGCGAAAAGATCGTTTTTACTTGTCAGTAAAAATTGTGATTTTATTATATTACATTACACATGTGACGGTACAGATTAAAGAAGCACGGAAAATAGGAGAGAAGCTATATATAATTAGTTTGGAAAACGAACAAGACAAAGAACTGATAATGCAAAATAAATACAAACTAAAGAATATCAAAAATACAATGATTTACTTCAATAACGATTTAACGAAACAGGAAAGACAAATACAAAAACAAATAAGAAAAATGGCAAAGGAAGAAAAAGATAAAGGAAAGGAAGTTAAAAAGGGATACAATAAAATAATAGTAGAGGGAGTAGAATGGAAATGGAATAAACTAAACGAGAAAATTGAGATTATATCAAAAAACTAAATGAAAACAATAGGACGGATATCGAGAAAACGGACAAAGCCAAAACAAAGGAAATGGTAAACGGAAAAATAAAAAGACAAAAAGCAAAAACAAGTGGAAATTAGGAACTTGGAATGTAAGGAGTATTCTCGGCAAAGAAGAAGAACTAATTAAGGAATTTGAAGAAACAGAAATAGAAATACTAGCACTGAGTGAAACAAAGAAAAAAGGGCAAGGAATTTTAAAACTAACAAATGGGCATACTTTGATATATAGTGGAGTCCAAGAGAACAGGAGAGCAGCGGCTGGTGTTGGTTGTATAATTCGCCAAAGCTGTATGGGAACCTGTATCAGAAAGAATACTTACGGTACACATAAAAGATAAAACCGGAAAGCAGCTAACATTTATAATAGTATACGAACCCAATGAAGACGATAAAGCACAAGAGAAAGATACATTTTGGGAAAATCTATCAGCAGTAACAGAAGAAGCAAAAGGAAACATATACATAGCAGGCGATTTTAATTGCAGAGTGGGGAAAAGAGACAATAATAATAAAATAGCAATAGGAATACACGGAGAAGAGACAAGAAACAACAACGGCAAGAGAATGCTACAATACTGCCAATTACACGATTTAATAGTAACTAACACATTTTTCCAACACAAAGATATTCATAAATATACCAGAGAACAACCGAGCAGACGAGAAAAATCGATTATCGACTACATTTTAGTGGAAAGAATTAATAGAAAAAGTGTAATGGATGTTAAAATAAGAAGAGGAGCCGAAATATATAGCGATCATTATTTAGTTGTAGCAAAAATAAAAAAAGAATTAGAAGATCGTTTTGAAAACGGAATAGAGACAAGCAAAATAGAATTTAAATCTATACGAGCATATAAATTAAACAATACAGATATAGCTACTAAATATGAGCAAGAGATAACAGAAAAGCTAGAAGATAAGGCCAAAATTATTAAAAGTTCTAATAAAGACCAGAGCTGGAATATTTTCAAGAATGTAATAATAGAATCGGCCATAAAAATATGTGGCATCGCTAAAATAAAAAATACGAAAAAGGAAACAGCATGGTGGACAAATGAAATAAAGGAAGAAATAAAATCAAAGAAAAAGATATGGAAAAAGTACTTAACACACAGAAATACAGAAAACTACGAAGCATATAAACAACAAAGGAAAATAGTAAAAGAACTAGTGAGAGAGGCAAAAGAAAACACATGGAAAGATTTCGGAGAAAAATTGGAAAGAGATAGCACCGGAAATCAAAAATTATTTTATAGAGTACTAAAAAATCCTTTAGGAAAACAAAAACAATAGATGATATATATATATAAAAAATAATACAGGCAAAATATTGAGAGAGGAAAGAGACATAATGAACAGGTGGAAGGAATACTTCCAGAATTTACTATGCAGTACGGAGGCTAAAAATGAAGAAATCTTAAAAGACGAGGAAAAAACATGGGAAAAGAAGAGGAAAAAATAACAATGAATGAATTACAAATAGTGATTAACGAACTAAACAATGGGAAGGCACTGGAAATCATCAATAAAGTATGGATAAGCGAAGATACACCGAAAGACTGGAAAGTTGCACTTATAACACCAATCTTTAAAAAAGGGAGTCAGAAAGAATGTAACAATTATCGAGGTATAACTTTATTGAATACTGTGGCAAAAATTTATGAACAAATCATAAATAACAAACTTAAACCAGTAATAGAGCCTATCCTGGAGGAGTCACAAAGTGGATTTAGACCAGGAAGAAGCACGCAAGATCATATATTTACTAAAGCAAATATATATGAAAATGAGAGAACAGAGGAAAAAGGTTTACTCGGCATTCATCGACTTGGAAAAAGCATTCGATATGGTACCACGAACAAAAGTATGGAAAAATCTGCAGAAAAGAGGAATAAATGGCAAAATAATTAGAGTAATACAAGGGATATATAAAAATAATATAAACTATGTAATAAGAAAGAACATGAAATCAGAAGGATTTACAACGTATGACGGACTGAGACAAGGAGGAGGACTGAGCCCCACTTTATTTAATATATATATGGATGACATCATAAAGCAATGCTTAGAAAGGAGTAAGAAACTATATGTTGGCTACAAGAACCTACAAAGAATAGAAATATCTGAAGGAGCATTCGCAGACGATATAGTTTTAATGGCAACAAGTGAAAAGGCATTACAAGACAATATAGATATATGGAATCAAATACTAAAAGAAAATGGAATGCAGATAAATACACATAAAACAAAAGTAATGGCTACAGAAGACGAACAGATAAACATCAAGATCGAAGGAATAACGATAGAACAGGTGAAAGAATTTAAATACCTCGGAGTGACTTTAGAAAATACGGGAAAACAGGAAAGCGAAATAAACGAAAGAGTAGAGAAAGCAATAAGACTGTATTACTCGATAAACGACAATTTTTTAAGTAAGAAAGAGGTGTCAAAACAAACGAAAATGAAAATATTTAAAACAATCTACAGACCAGTACTGACCTATGGCTGCGAATCCTGGGTACTAACGACAAAACAAAAAAGTAAAATACAAGCCACAGAAATGAAATATCTTAGGCGAGTAAAATGTATTACAAGAAAGGATAAAATTAGGAACACACAAATAAGAGAAGAATTAGGAATAGAATCAATACTGGATTTTATAGTGCGAAGACAATTAGGCTGGTGGGGACACCTACAGAGAATGACTACTAATAGACCCGTTAAGCAAGTGTGGGAAGCAAAGACACAAATAAAAAGGAAACGGGGAAGACCACAACAGACATGGGACAACATGATTGGAAATGCTATTAAAGAAAGAGGGAAGACCTGGAACGAAGCAAAATTACTCGCAAAAGACAGAAAAATATGGAAAAAATTTATATATGAACAATAAAATGGCGACGACAAAATGCAAATATATAGAATAATGCGTATAGATGTAGATTTATGTATCTGGTTAATATTTTTCGACACTGGAACTATCCGGTAATACGAAATAAAGATTATATATATATACATTACACATACAATGCCAACTAATCGAGGCGAAAACATTAACATGTGAATTCCGTAAACGTGTCCGAAAATTGTCAATCAATTAAAATAAGCATTTCGAAATATATTCGATAAAACAGATCAACGTTTAAATTAGATTTAATTAAAACGGTCGGTCGTCACGAAATGCCCGACGTTTCCCCACATTCGACTTTGTGACTTTTACCGCCGGCGAAGTATAATTGGTGGGCAATAATGACTAATGGGGCATTTGAAAATATTAACGAATCTGCATTTGAAAGTAATTAAAGTAATGTACTGAAAGCCGGCGTATTCGATTCGATCCGTCGAGGCAAAATACCGCGCATACCTGCCAGGAGCGCATTTATCTATACAAACGTGTGAGTCAATTGTACGTCCTGATTTAGTAAATTCGATACTCACGACGTCCACCTGCTTTGAATCGATCAATTTATTGCACGTTACGATGCGTTCCGTTCCGCGTCTGTATGCGCAGCTCTGGAAAAAAGGTGGAAATGGAATTTTTTCGATTTGAATGGTTTGGAATATTCAATTACAGTTGTGGCAGTTGCCGATGAAATTAAAATTGATTATGTAAATTAACTAGAAAGAATCTGTTAAATTTTCCAAAAAAAAAGAAATTTAACTCGACCCAATCTAATCCAACCCGACCAAACCCTACTCTACGCCATTTTAGCCAATTACGCTGATAAATTCGATAGCTTCTTTGCACCAAGGGCAAGGCCTTTAAAATTGAAGTTTGAAGAAATAATCAAGTAATCCTAAACGAAAGCTCGACCTTTAAACCAAGGAACCGAGGTCATGCCATCTGGACGTTTTCCATCATCTCTTGACAATTCGTTCGGTTTCAAAATTGAATTATTGTGTATTGAAGTTGATGATGGAATTAATTTCAATGTGTCTTAAAATTCTTCCGCAGCTTAAACCACGAATGCCGCCAATTTCTCGAACTTCAGTGTTGCACTTGCAAGAGTGAGGTGAACAAAGGTTGCGGTCTAATCTAGGGACGATGCAAACTTGAAAAGAAGTGTTATCCAAAAAGGTACCGATGTTAGGAGAGGGAATCGATTGAGCCAAGAACCGGATTCTCTGCATCGAACAGCTTTAAAACTCTCCCAATCGCTTGAAGAGTTGAGAATAAGTCTTTTGTAATAATTCGATTTACATTAATATCGAAGCTACCAAAGCTTCATAATAAAAACCACCGAATCTAATAGGAAGAGTGGCGCCACTGCAGATCATCGATACGAAGATTAAGAATTGTTGATTTTAAAGTGGAATGAAAGGATACAAGAAAATCAGAAAATTTCCAAAGTGGGGTTGTTCTTTAAAAAATCTGCCTCATCAGCGGACAAAGAAATAACGCCTTTTGAAAATACCACGGCCCCATTCAATCCAGACCTGGAGCAGAAACGGAAAGTATTTTAATTCGTTTTAGGAAACTTTTGTAAACTTGGCGATGTAGATAAAGTTGCAAAAAAAACATGATCGAGTTCAGATTGTTGAGGTTTGAAGTTTCAGGAGGTGTGCAACACGTAACATGATTGTGTGCACAAAAATGCCCATCATCTTTGATTGAATCTAATCAATCCATTCGTTCGTTCAAAGCCGATGAAAACCAGAAGTATTAAAATTTGTTAGTTTACAACTTGTATAATTTATGCGTCTAATTAACGGCATTGCGTTTAAGTAAGCAAATAGACCCTAATTAAAATTAATTGCCATTACGTTTTATGCAATGTCAATTACGGAGCCATCCACTTTCGTAATTGGACAGGAATGCAGCGTTATCAATTATTTCTATTATTGCCTCTTATTATGAGGAATAATCAATGGCTAATAGTATCTGCGGGGTAAACCTCTTTACTGTTGGCTTCCGGCTGTTATTCAATGAATATTACGTTACGACCTATGAATGGATCTCTTTTACGCAGAGGAGCGGCGTGCGTGGCTGCCATAGCGTACGAGCCGCTACAAACCAGTGTGGCACACCGGATTTTTATACAGTGAATGTGATTATCGTTCCTGTCGCCATCGCATAGACATCCGGTTTGTCGCGTAAACATTTTGATAACGAAACTATAGTTTTGAAACGCGGAGCGAATTTAGCGAACGACATTCCGAACGCCCGCGATCAATTTTACCGGAAATCTACGGAACGAACTGCCGCTAATTGTTTATGTCGTATTCATCCACATTACTTAAAATTCAAAATGATTGTGTGACTCACTGCGTACTTTAAACATACGACACATTGAAAATAATTTTCCTTTTCAATTGAAAAAAAATTAAACAACGTTATTTTTCAGAAATATTTGCAGTAAAATCGTCGCATAAATGAAATCACTTTAAATAAAATGGCGCCGAGCAATATTTGATGAAAGTCTTCTTAAATTACCAGTTCCCGAATTGAAAGACAATTTAATAACAGACACATTTTCCAACGTTATGAAAAATATACCGATCGCGATTTTTGAAATGTTCATGTCCGGAGCCCTGCGTTGCCGAGCTTTGTATGCACTGTCGGTGCAACGTATAGATTAGGATTTACGGAAAATTCATCGTGGAAAATCCATCATGGGATTCATTGCGAGAAGTTCATCGCGGGGTAAAATTTATCGTCCGCAAAATTTATCGCAGAAGAAAAGTTTCTTTATGCACGAGGCTGGTTTAACCTTCCGTGAAATAACCAGACGTGTCAATCGGTCACACACCACCATGGCACATATTTGTATTGGCAGGAAGAACACCTGGAAGTTCGTCGTAGAGGTACTGGACGACCAAGAAGAGTGACGCAAGAGCGACAAGATAGGCTCTTAAGGCGAAATGCAGAAGAACCACCACGAGCTGTTGGAATAAATTGGATAAGAGCAATTGGCCACGTGGTATCCGTGAGCACGATTTATCGCCGAATACGCAAGTTTGGGCCACGTTCTTATCGTCCTTATTCTCGTCTTCCTTTAACAAGGGAACATAAAAACACCGGACTTCACTGGTGCCAGGGCGTACAATAATATTGGATTCCCGAATGAAATGAGATCTTCAACGGACGTTCGAGGATTAGGCGAAAATTTACAACTTGTTCAACGTTGCCATACGGCTTTAATTCCTGGGGTTGTGGCATGGGGGGCAATACGCCATGGAAGAAGATCTCGTCTGGTATTCATTCCGGGCACACCAAACGCCACACGTTACATTGATTCATTGTTGGAGCCAGTTGTTATGCCGTTACTACAAAACCTTCCAGGAGCAACCTTCCAGCAAGATACTCATACTGCTCGTGTAACGTCAGTCATTCTAGAAGAAAACAAGAATATGTTGCCCTGTCCTCCAATTTCCACTATGCCCAGAGGGGTCGCTGAGTGCATAAGAGTACGTGGGGATGTAACTCATTATTTAATCATTAAATGATTTTTCATTTTTTCGTTCAGTGGTCCGGGGTGGTCCATTTTATTTGAAAGGCAGTACATACATTTAAATGATTTCCGTGAGAATCGATCCCTGACGTATTTTAATTTATTTTTCGTACACTAATTTTCAAACGTGGTGTTTAAGCGGTCGCGTTGCAGGTGCAACTTCAACGTGCGGGTAGTCCAAGTAAACAAACGCTTTTACAACAATCCTTTCGATACACATACGAGCGGTTACGTAAGAGTTTTCGTGAAACATGTATAGAATGCGCGCGTCGTGCGTCTCGGTCTCGCGCGTCGCGGTCGCGTCGCGTTGGAGCGAGATGGCCGCTTGGTTGCGAGGGGCTAGTCCTAGTGCATACCTGGTCGCAGTTAAGACTTCCTGGAACTAAGGAGGGTCGGAGACGGTCAGCAGACTCTCACAGCGCCACTAAACTAGCTGTCGAATTGCACCATTACAAATTTAGATAATTACACGTCTTAATTAGGTCGCGTTTGAATTAACTTAATTTACGTTAGATTCCGCAGTATTAAATTTCGAGAGATATATTTTACGGTAATGCGTGATTTTTTTTACGGTCTTTGTATTAAAGTATTAATCATTTGTTGTTGTGTTGGTTCAATTGTAGTTTTGTCACTTGGTTACTTCTTCAAATAATTCAGAATTTAAGTGGACAAGTTTAGAGAAATTCAAAAAAATTGAAAAATCAGTATCAGTTATAAAATACCAAGAGAAAGGCGTTGTCGCCGAAAGAAATTCACGAAGACATGGTAGGTGTATTATGCGAGGGTGCTGTTTCTTACCAAGTGGTGAAAAATATGTCTCGGGAATTTAAACTGGGAAGACCCACGAATGTTGCCACTTGATCAAAAACGTTCTCGAGTATTGCATTCCGAAGCCAGTTTGTCAAAGTTTAAAGCGGATCCGGACGAATTTCTTCTTCGATTCGTCACTGTTGATGAAACGTGGGTTCACCACTTCGATCCCGAGTCGAAGCAACAAAGTGTGGAGGTGAAAGAAAAACAAACGTTTGATATTTCTTCAATTTGTATTTCATTATATGTTAAGCACCTTAAATACTGATCTCCTCTCATAAATGCGTTACAAATTTTATTTGTACTCATTTGTTTGCATTTATAGAATTTGACGCTACTTCGTACAGGTCGCTTTTAAATATACTCAGTGACTGCACCACCTAGAAGGGGTGGAAATTTTTGGACCAAATTTGGCAGGAATAGTGGACTAGTCCAGGGAAATAGTTGATTAAAATTTGAAACCCAATCATCAAGTAGTCATGGGATTTTTGACGTTTGTGTCATTTTCTAGAGGTGGTGATAGACAAGCAATTATCGAGTCGTTTTTTTAATTT
Organism: Geotrupes spiniger; assembly: GCA_959613385.1. Lineage (NCBI taxonomy): Eukaryota > Metazoa > Arthropoda > Insecta > Coleoptera > Geotrupidae > Geotrupes > Geotrupes spiniger. Next base: position 31,232,363 of record OY390739.1, read on the forward strand.
GTTCCACTTTTTCGGATCCCGTTCTTTAGTGTTTCAAGTGTTTAACGATGCCTAGAGGAAGGAGACCTCAAGTTTACCGGCAGTTGAGTGACTTTGACCGAGGGCGGATTGTTGGTTTACGAGAAGCAGGTTTTTCGTTTAGAGAAATCGGCAACCGTTTGGGACGGCACCACTCAACAATAATGCGTGTTTATCAAGTGTGGTCTGAACATGGGGTTGAACGTCGGAGAAGAGGCACTGGGGCTCAAAGACGAACCAATGAATGTCAAGATCGCCGCTTAAGACTAATGGCCTTGAGAGACAGATTCTCTACAACTAGATCAATAGCTGATCAATGGTTAGGTGAACAAGGTCGTCCGATAGGCTTGCGAACAGTTTATCGTCGAATAAGAACCTTTGGCTTGCTGTCTTACCGCCCACATCTTGTGCTACCCCTCACTGCTCAACATCGCCAGGAACGTTTGGCCTGGTGCACGGAAAGACTTCAATGGAACTTGGAGTGGCATCGAGTTGTCTTTAGTGACGAATCGCGATTTTGTTTAGGAATGCATGATGGCCGGATGACTGTTAAACGAAGACGTGGAGAAAGGCGCAATCCTGATTTTTCGATTGCGAGGCATGTTCACCGAACTGTGGGGTTGATGGTGTGGGGTGTTATTGCTTACGGCAGTAGGTCACCCTTGCTCTTCATTCGGGGCAATATGACCGCCCGACGCTACATTGACGAAGTGGTAGAACCTCATGTACTTCCATATCTTCGAGGGCTGGAAGACCCGCTTTTCCAGCAAGATAATGCACGACCTCGCGTAGCAAGGGTTTCTCTTGACTTCTTTGAAGAGGCCAATGTTAATCTTTTGCCTTGGCCGCCAAGACCTCCCGATTTGTCGCCCATTGAGCACGTGTGGGGCATGATGGGTAGAAGATTGAGGAATCTACCGAACCCACCGTTGACAATAGAAGCTCTACGGCATGAAGTACAGGCTGCTTGGGATGCCATACTCCAAGCAGACATTGATCACCTGCTGGAATCAATGCCAAGGCGGGTCAATGAGTGTATCAGAAATAGGGGCGGACCAACACATTATTAAAGAAAAATCGAAAAGATGAAGTGTTTTCTTTATCAAATTTTAATCAACTGTTACCTTAGACTAACTAGTCCAATGTTCCTGCCAAATTTGGTCCAAAAATTCCCACCCCTTCTAGGTGATGCAGTTTATATGTCACTGAGTATATTTTATACTTCTAACATCAAACATTTTTGTGTCGTTTAAAATTACGATCATCATGATCGCATGTGGATGTTTTGCCTAAAAGAGTAAAATCTTGATGCACTAGAGCAGTGTTTAACGTTCTGACTGTGAATCGTGGGAAAGTTATTTATTACGTCCCGACTGCGACAGAATCCAGTCAAATTTGTAGTAATCATTAAACAGTTTAAAGACATTATTGATCTTCTTTCGGCAACGCGAGAACTCGGAGTTGTGCCATTACGTAATTAAAAAGAAAGTTTATTAAGAACGTTGATTCGGTTCCTTTTCAATACGTTTCCAGCATGAAACGTGCTCTATGCTCGTCGCAAGGCAGTTTTTATTTACGTAACGACGGCACACTAAATTAAAAGCGGCGCAAAGAAGACCGATTATAGACGATATTGGATCTGATAACATTAATTGACAGTGCCGGACTGTGGTTGCGGGGTTGGGGTGTAATGCGGGAGAGGAATGCGGCTCGGCCGCTCGGCCCACTGTTAACGGTGCCAATACATCCTATCCTATACTCATTATTATACTGAAGTTTTATAGGTTTTAGTGTAGACGTTCGAGCGTTAGCGTTTCCCACCGCGTAACTGCAATTGAAAACCGTCCAACAAACCTTGCATATCATCTCGTCGGGTACATCATCTCCACTGACATCACATTTCATCGGTTTAATAATTACAACACTAATTGATTTCTGGGGGTTTTCTTCGAATTCAATTTATTTTTCTGGCGACAAGAAATATTTCTTCTGCAGCTTCCCAGCCCTTACTTTAATCACAAGAAACGAATAATTATGTAAACGTTTAAAGATTACTATGAAATAATGTTTACGCAACTGATAATTAAACTCACCGAGCGGAGATCAGTGTTTACGGTCCCTAACATAGAAGGAAACAAATTGAGGAAATCATTCACGGCCGCCATCACTTTATTATCGTCGTAATATCTGGGAAGATAGTCTTTTAATTGTGGAAATAAAAAGAAATCGCTAGGGGCGAGGTCTGGTGAACATGCGGGATGTTCAAACGATTCAAATCCTGCTTTTGCGGACAGGAGCGTCGTCTTGATGAAACGGAATTCCATTTTTCTTGACACAATCGCGCAATCTTGAAATTAAGTTGGCATATAGTAATAGTTATTGTGTGCCCTCGTTAAAAAAAAATCAGTCTTCAAAATTCCGACTGCGTCCGAAAAAATTGTGGCCATGAATTTACCAGCGGATGACAAAACACGAAATTTGAGGGGTGGTCCAGCACCCTTCGCACGTTCACATGTTTGTCTTCTCAGTTTAAATTCTCGAGACATATTTTTCACCACTTGGTAAGAAACAGCACCCTCACCTAATACATCATGTCTTCGTGAATTTTTGGCGAAAACCCTTTCTTTTGCAAATATTTTATCACTGCACAAACCTATCATTTTTCCATTTTAAATTTCTCTAAACTTGCCTACTTAAATTTTAAACTATTTGAACAGGTAACGAGTGACAAAATAACAAACAAACGGTCAATAGACGAGGTTTTTTACCGGAAATATTTCCAAAATCTATTTAAAACGTCATTTGCCAAGCCAGTGCCAACTACCAACTATTTTATTAAAACAAATGTTAATAAATTAAATTGATTCGTAAATTAGTGTTACCAACGCGCTACTGAAGTTTAAAATATCGAGTCGCAACTATGGTAAAAATAATAGTAATTAATGTTAATCGTCGTTTGCATTCTTTCCACGGGCGCACAATTAACGGATTCGTTTTCGTTTCATAAGGAAAGAGCTCGCCGTCTTCGAAATAGACGCACTCTATTAATGTAGGCAGGGTTGGCGGACGTATTAATTTTAAAGATATGTAAATTTTCTGATCTATGGTGTCCGTACAGTGCCGCTGACTGTTGAGAGTGCCCGTGTTCGGTGGTGGCATGCGGCCGCTTTGACGCCTTCCGAGAATTGCTCAACCCAAATCTACATTCAATGCGACCACTGCCAGAAGTAGCCAAACAAGCAACTGCATTTTTCAGTTCTCACAGTTACCGCATCATAGAATGCCGTATTTTGTTTTCTATGGATGTTCTTTATAGCATTCTATATTTTGCCCATTGTTTGAGTACGACAGCTCGCGGTTTCGTTATAAGTAGCGCTCGGCGTATGTATGTACGTTTTTATAAATTTTTATGAATCATTTGTGTAGGAATATGAAACGTCCACTGTTTTCGTTTCTGCATTCTGTAAAAATGGCAATTGTGTATGTACTGCCCTAGATAATTCACAAATAACTACAAATAATGTTAAATTATTATTAAAATTTCTGCCTCCCTCTCAATTCAAGAAATTACTACCTTTCAAATTATGTTTGACAACCCCACGAAACACAAAGGAGAATGCAGAAAATAATAAACGTCTGGATAAAACAAAATATAGAAAAAGGAAATGGAAAATGCGGGGAAAAGCAAAGTGATGGAAATAAAGGGAAAGAGAAGCTTTGGTAGTAGGAGATATATATACTCAGTGACATATAAACTGCACCACCTAGAAGGGGTGGGAATTTTTGGACCAAATTTGGTAGAAAGATTTGACTAGTCTAAGGTAACAATTGATTAAAATTTGATAAAGAAAACACTTCATCTTTTTGATTTTTCTTTAATAATGTGTTGGTCCGCCCCTATTTCCGATACACTTATTGGCCCGCCTTGGCATTGAATCCAGCAGGTGATCAATGTCTTCTTGGGGTATGGCATCCCAAGCAGCCTGTACTTCATACCGTAGAGCTTCTATTGTCAACGGTGGGTTCGGTAGATTCCTCAATCTTCTACCCATCATGTCCCACACGTGCTCAATGGGCGACAAATCGGGAGATCTTGGCGGCCAAGGCAAAAGATTAACATTGGCCTCTTCAAAGAAGTCAAGAGAAACCCTTGCTACGTGAGGTCGTGCATTATCTAGCTGGAAAAGTGGGTCTTCCAGCCCTCGAAGATACGGAAGAACATGTGGTTCTACCACTTCGTCAATGTGGCGTCGGGCGGTCATACCGCCCCGAATGAAGAGCAAGGGTGACCTACTGCCGTAAGCAATAGCACCTCACACCATCAACCCCACAGTTCGGTGAACATGCCTCGCAATCGAAAAATCAGGATTGCGCCTTTCTCCACGTCTTCGTCTAACAGTCATCCGACCATCATGCATTCCTAAACAAAATCGCGATTCGTCACTAAAGACAACTCGATGCCACTCCCAGTTCCATTGAAGTCTTTCCGTGCACCAGGCCAAACGTTCCTGGCGATGTTGAGCAGTGAGGGGTAGCACAAGATGTGTGCGGTAAGACAGCAAGTCAAAGGTTCTTATTCGACGATAAACTGTTCGCAAGCCTATCGGACGACCTTGTTCACCTAACCATTGATCAGCTATTGATCTAGTTGTAGAGAATCGGTCTCTCAAGGCCATTAGTCTTAAGCGGCGATCTTGACGTTCATTGGTTCGTCTTTGAGCCCCAGTGCCTCTTCTCCGACGTTCAACCCCATGTTCAGACCACGCTTGATAAACACGCATTATTGTCGAGCGGTGCCGTCCCAAACGGTTGCCGATTTCTCTAAACGAAAAACCTGCTTCTCGTAAACCAACAATCCGCCCTCGGTCAAAGTCACTGAACTGCTGGTAAACTTGAGGTCTCCTTCCTCTAGGCATCGTTAAACACTTGAAACACTTTAAACCAAAGAACGGGATCCGAAAAAGTGGAACAAATTCAAAAAATGACTCGATAATTGCTTGTCTATCACCACCTCTAAAAAATAACACAAACGTCAAAAATCCCATGACTACTTGATGATTGGGTTTCAAATTTTAATCAACTATTTCCCTGGACTAGTCCACTATTCGTACAAAATTTGGTCCGAAAATTCCCACCTCTTCTAGGTGGTGCAGTTTATATGTCACTGAGTGTATATATATATAAAAATTTGAACACTTGAGAACGACAATAACTAATGACGAAAAAATAGATTTGGAAGTGACAAGTGGGATAAGGAAGGGAAAAGAGCATACCACCAGATAAACAAGACTATTTTTGGAAACAGAGAAATAAACAAACAAACAAAGAAGAAGGAACAGTAACGCTACCGATAATATTGCAAGGGAGTGACAGTGGGGTAGTGGAAAAGAAACACGAAGGAAAAATTACAGAGATTGAAATTAAGGTGGGGAAAATTCTGTAGGTGACAAGAAGGGACAGGAAGAGAAATGAATGGATACTTGTACGAGACTGGAGCAGGATAAAATAACAAGGAAACTAGAAGAGACACAATTAGGATGGTTTGGGCACGTAATGCGAATGGGAGAGGACAGAACAGTGCGAAGGGCAATGGAAGCAAGAAGAGAGGGAAAAAGAAAAGTTGGAAGACCACGAAGGAAATGGGAATAAAAAGAGGAAATGAAAGGGATGGCAAATAATAAAGGAGAATTGAGAACATTGGTGAAAACACCAAATTCGACGCCGTAAATGTTTTCCGTAAACTGTTTCAATTTCAAGCATACATTTCACTTTGATTAAATTACTATTTTGGTCGTAGAGAAAAATTATAATAACGTGCGTTCAAGAAAAATCCTAATTTAGGAGGGCTCTGAAATTCAATTGGTGTTTAAAGATACTTTAACCACAACCAAGGGAAACTACATTAATGTCAGTGTTGACAGATGAGGTTTTAACCTCAAAAAACACATTATATATTCTTCATGGAAATCTGTAAAGCTCTCAGGAATGGAATAATGCCAAACGCCATCAACTTTTTGGCCTATTTAAAAATAGCATTCCAATAATTTTGCTTTCTGCTCTGTTGTGATAACCATTTTTATGAGCAAAGCAGTTTTCACTTTTGACGTCTTGTCAAAATTAAATTGACATTTCGATTGTGGCTAAAGTACCTTTAAACACTAATTGAATTTCACAGCCCTCCTAAATTAAGATTTTTCTTGAACGCACGTTAGTAGGATGTCTCTAGAAGTGTTTCACGCGAATAAAAATATAAAAATTAATCGTCGTAAAAAATTTTTGTTTAAAAAGCATCCACAAAATACTTTTTCTGATGATTTTGAAAAAATAATTAAACAAAATGACTTAAACATAGCACACTTTTGCATCGATAGCGGTACGAGGTTGTAAAGTTGTGTGTGACTTGGCTCGATGCGACCAGGATCACTTGATTTATGGTTTCAATTAGCGCGTAAAATGAGAACTAATGCATAACCCGTTGCAGTTGAAAATAGGAAGTAAGAGATAATTGGACGTGCCGACTAATTATACGCGAATGCGAAGAAAGACCCGACCAAATCCTCTTCTATGGCACATTGTGAAAGTGAATACGAAAATTATCCTTTTGGTTATTTAAATAAATTTATAATCGATGGCGATAAAACGTCGTTTCAATTACGCGTGGAAAGTGGTGAAATTAGTGTTTTCGTTAAGTGCGTCTTGTTAATTGCACGCTCAACTTTAACCAATTTCAGGCGTACTTCATTAAGTACGTTTCCTGTTAATAATACTAATGATCAGCGACTCGAACCACTTATATTCCTTCAAATGTACGCACATGTCGGATTAGTAATAATAAAATTATGTGAAAACACGTCGAGGAACATAAAACGTGGATTAATTGATTGGATTTTTGTGCCAATTAAAATGTTTGTGATTTGGTTTAATCGGCGGGATTTTCTGATCCTTGTCCCAGGCGATATTTTATGTTTTGTGCATTTTTCGCATTTTTCTCTACCTCTACAATTTATATTTCTTTTGACGCCTTTTTACGTCGAATCGTTTTAACGTCAAATGTAAACGCTTCTATGGTATTTTCATTGTACCATAAATCCTTTTACTCGAACTGAAATTTTTCATTAAACTTTCCAAATAGTTGTAATTTTTCATCGTCTCCCCGCCATCAATTTTACGAAAATTCAGATTTCAATCAATCTTCCTTCGCGACGTTGCACGAGGAACTACGGGATTTCCCCGTAATTAAGCGTCGCGCGAATTTAAGGAAACGTTCAAATAGGAGTTACCTGACGTCTAACAGGAAGTGCCATATCAGGATGGCATAATGCGGAGGAAACGCGTCGCTTTATCGATCCTTTTCGGAATTCCTTTCCTACACTGCAGGTACGGATGCGCGCGGCCATACTTGCGCGCCGACTGCGGAATTTCGCCGGAGTCGTTCGCTTCGGTGCGACTGGAAATTTTGCCGGCCGCGCGGGACTCAAACGGCGGCTATGGTTGGAGAAAACTAGACTTTTTCTCGCGGCGGCGGGTCCTCAAAAAGCGTAGTTTGCCGGAATCGAGAGAGTTCGATAGCCGGATGGCAGCAGGAAGCGGCGGGTGCGCGGTTTCGGCTTCGGAAGTGTCGAACGCCCGCGGCAACACCTATTTCGCGGAAGAATGCGAGCGTTCGGAGCGCAGGAGGTCGCGGAGCGCTTTCGGCATTTCTCGTAGTTGGATCAAAGCTCGTTTACGTACGAACTGGGTGAATTTCGTTAAAATGAATTGGCGTAATTGCCAATTGTTTTTTTTTTCAACGTCCAAGTCACAATTAATATTTTAATTACGAACAAAGCTTCTGGTTATAACGCAATTCATGGACATCGATTGTCGATGTATGCGGGAGTGATAATTTCACTGATATCGTTCACGCCGTTGACGAATCGCACATCATCAAGAAACGTTAATAAATAACCAAAGAAATCCTACGTCAACAAAGACTCGCAGCACGTTCATCCTCTTTATAACCTCTCACGTTCAAATTATTTGCTCCACACTTGCCGGGCCCTTTGTGTCTCGGTCGACGCGACCACTGGCGCCTCATCTTTATCACCTCCCCCTCTCCACATCACACGTCCAGTTAGCCCTCGCAGGGTGCCAGTCTCCTTTCATCTCGAAGGCGCATTTAAATACAGAATCGGCCGTTCGGCGCAGGTATCATCCATTATGTGTTAACACACGGTACAGTTGTGCAGTGGAACCCGAAAATCTTGTACAGTTTGTACAATTTATAACTTCCATACGCGTCCGTGCATTTAAAATGAGAAACTTGACTATTTTACGTTTCTTTTATTTCTTATTATTATTGGCGATTAAGTTTGCCACGATGCAAAACATCGTAATGAGAAATTAAGTTGTTGGTTTTGGGAACCAGTAGAAATCAATTGTGTCATGGTATGATGTACAACTTCTATTCTTATTACGATGTTTAATAATTTGAATCGAATTAATGCATTAAACATATATAATCGTAAACAGGATAAGATTTAATGAAGAGAGACGAAGAACCAAGTAGTAAATAGTAAATGGAGATAAAATTAATAACAATGAAAAAAGAACGAAGAACACGAAGGATGTGTCACGTCCTGGATAAGAATGCATTGGCAGAAATTGTGAATAAAAAAATAAAATAAAAATAAAAACGATTAATACCAACAAACAATTATTAATTGATGAGAAATGATTTAATATTTTTATAAATGAATTCGATGTAATAATTCAGTCTTTGACCGGAAGTTTCAATCTGTAAGAGATAAAGGTTTAATAAACGGAGCAGCATACTTTAGCTAGATGGTGGTTTCGTGCAAGAAACTGCATAATGGCTTTAATGTGTATATAATTGGACTGGTTCACGTAGCGCCTTATCATTTGCATATATATTAATATTTACCTTTATGATAACTCATACTTGTTTATTACCAGTGGCGCGGCGCATCTACGGAAACTAAAACGTACACAACACGAAGAAAAAACAATTTCATTCGTAACGTGATGTGTTTCTTTTTATATATGTGGTTTTTGGGAGCAATCGAATTAGGTTATGATAAGTAGTTGCGTTTTCTAGTGTAGGAACGTTTTTAGTCTTTGGTGTTTCACTACTTGTTGTCGTTTAGCTGATGGAAATCTGTTTTATAACATAACATAACAAATGCCTCCCCACACACACACAAACAGTGCCTTCTCTGAAAGGGTGAACTTCTGATCGTCGGCGTCTTGGCACCAAAGGTTGGGTAGACTATCCGAAAAACGATTTCCACTCTTCTGTCTCTCTTGCCCATTCTAATCTTTGTCGCCCTATATTCGCGAGTCAATGGTACACCTCTAAGAAGTCGTATAGAACGTTTTCTGACAGTTTCAGCTGATATTGCTGCTCTTGTGGCTTCTGCGAGTCTCGTACTCAACATTCGACACGTGCTCAAAGGTTCTCATCAGGCAGAAATGGCGACATATCGGTCTTCAGCTGGGGTAGTTATTGATGGGCGCCCAAAAAAAAATGCTACGTCATTTTGTCGTTTACCACTCTTTAGCTAGATTTGCTTCGGCAGGTCTTAATTTACGTCTAGGCATTGTGAAGTATAGCAACAAACAAAATTTTGATACTAAATTTGCACAACAAGTCAACAAATTGACAAGCAAACCACACACACAATTGATTCGTTAGAACGAACTTGAAAGAGAAGAACTCTCCATAGCTCTCTACTTGCAATATAATGCTATTTATCCTTATGGCATAGGTATGATAACTACCAACTTGTGCACTTGAATTGTGCAGTGAATAAGATTATGGTTCTCGTATTGTAACTGTTCGCCATAATTATACTCACTGTATTTTTCATAAACTTTTCAGATTGTTTTAGACGACAAAAAGCCACGTGTATGATTTTCTGTGGGAAACGTTCAACTGTGATAAATCTGTTTCAGAAAGAACGGGCAAGTTTTTTTTTTTTATTCATATTTCCAGTATTAAATTATGTGATGCCGTCAAAATTATTATCTTTGAATAGTCTGGGAATCTAGTTTATCTCCCGAGTGTTATCAGCATAGAAACTCTCTCGGCTATAACTAATCTCCGCTAGATATGTTACAATAAACCGCTTGTTTCTGAGGCGTGCGTGTGTGTGTGTGTATTTAATGGTGTAACGCTTGTTTACTTCCATTTATAATCACCGTAATTTGATATGTGCGTTTTATTTATTGCCCGCGTTAATGGCGACGACAAAGAATAAATCGTTTGTTCGCGACGAAAACAATCGGCGGCCCGACCGCCAGGATTCCCAACACTCCTATTTGATTCGGTAACCAAATAAGAGCTATCTTGCAAGAAATAATGCAACTAGTTGAGTAGCAGCAGGAGCCCGTGCGGGGCTTGTGAAGCAGAAGGGTCAAGTCGGCTGTGGAATGTGGCCAGGCCTACCTTGACCAGACGGTCGTGATCTCACACTGCTCAGGAATGCGCTATCCGTTCTCGCATCTGCAGGACAACCTCTCTCGGCATTCGGCAACCATACTCTTTTCTCGTTCCTATTTAATCGGGTCGGCTTAGTTGACCCCTCCTTCTTTGTGTTATAATATGTCATGCGACATGTGAAAATTATGCACCGATTCATATTACATCTCGGTGGTTGCAATTACTTAAACGGCTATTGTGTTGTTCCGCTTTCCTCGGTGAGGAAACTTCCTCGTCTCTAAATTGGTGATGCGGTTATACTCGCGTCGCGCTTTTCACAGATCTGACTGTGTGGGCCCTGAAACCCTGAAAATGTATATGTGTGTGGAATCGTCTTGGGTTAAATTGAATGAATGAATTCACCCACAACGAATTTTCCGTAAATCCAATGAACGGCATACAAATAAATATGCTCACGATTGGTGGATATTTGACGCTGTCAATATGTTGAAAAGGTGGAGCTCAATAATCAATTGAATTATTGCAATAATAAGTAATTACGCGATATAAATCTAATTGCTTGTACATATAAATTTAAAAACTGCAAAACCATAAATTATATCCAAGTGTACGAGTCAATTACGTTTTGTTTATTTAAAATAGAAGTGAGTGTAGTAACAGTCCTATTTCAAGCCATTAGGACAAATGCAGTGTTCTATGATTAGAACACGAAATCGTCTGAATGCGGCATAATCTTATTTTATGTTTTGCTATTAGCGGATAACGTAAACAATTTCTGTTACACTTTAAATTTGCGCCGCTTATAATAGTCCAGTCACGGTATTTTCAGTGCAAATAACCCTGTTACTGTTTTCGTTTCTGCATTCTTGTGCGTCTGCTGTGAAACGATTATTTCCGTTACAGTTTTCACTGGATTTTACCGTCTCTCGATTTCCTGTTGGTTTTGTGTCGCCAATTCCGATTAACGTTTGCGCGGCGGCCTCAACAAAGTTACGTATGCGGTTAACGCAATTCGGAATTTTTTCTTAAATTAGTTATTATTTTCAAGTGCATGTCACCCACGCACGCAGCAAACGCAAAACGGCATTTCATAAGTAATTGACGTGGTACAATAATTTCGTTAATTGCCATTTAATGCAGGAAATAAAACACCTGTACGCTCGTAAAGAAATGGGGTTTATTCAACCTACATACCATATTAATGTTGCATGTGTTATTCCTTTGTTCTTGAACAAGCAACATTTTTCATGTTGGTTTGAATAGCAGTCACATTTTATGCAATACATAGTTAGCGCGATTAAGATCAAGACACATTTCAACGAAGATTGCAAACAAAAATCAAGTCTGGGTGTTTCTTAATCGTGCATCGATTTCCAGTAAATTTAACTATTATAAGATTGCAGGAATATGAATTTTGATGCAACGGATTATTTGATTATTTGATTAAATGATCCAACTCCCTGTTGAAGACGCCCCGTCAAATTTTTAATCTAAACAGTTTCGTTGGCGAAGGGAGTCCATCAGACCTGCAGAAGCGACAAATCCGGAAGTTTGCAAGAAACTCGAGGAACGCCATTTGAAAGTGTCCACCATCGCTACAGCATTGGAAATATCTGATTCTAACGTTATAAACGTATTGCATGAAAAATTGGGCTTTCTCATGTCAGCAAGATAGGTTCCACACTGTTGGCGCCTTCGCCGTCAAGTCTCTCAAGATCATTTGACCACTTTGGAGGCTGATTCTGACTTTTTAGCTCGAATTGCAACTGGAGATGAAACTTGAGTACACCGCTGGGATCCCGAAACAAAACAATAATCCATGCAATGGGTGCATAGAGGTTCTCCACCGCTAAAGAAAGCTCGAACTCAGCCTTCTGCAGGAAAACGCGTGGCATCAATTTTTTGGGACTTGGAAGGCGTTGTTTTAATTGAGCACATGCACTACAATCAATGCACAAGTTTAGGGTAATACTCTCAAGAAATTGCGTAAAGCCATCGACAAAAAAAGTCCCCATTTTTCCCAATCGAATGTGCTTCTTCTTCATGACAATGCACCACAATCCGATCTTTGCGGACTGCGTCTTCACCGAGCTTGACCATCCGCCATATAGGCCAGGCACGTCACCATCGGACTATTATTTATTTCGAAAGTTAAAAAAATTTCTAAGAAGAAAGCGTTTTCAAACGCAATACAGGTTACCGAACAATATTTTAACACCCAAGTGAAGACATTTGCTTTCGATTGAACGCGGAGGTTTTACGAAAAATTGCGGTCAAGAGAACCAATCACAGTCGATTCAAATCAATAAACTGGACGTTTTTTTTTAAGCCAGAACCAGAAATTCAGTAGAATTAATGGTTTTCATATATTCCGTTCCCGACAAACTGTTTATTTAACTTTTCTTCGTACATGTTGACGTATAATTTGAATATTTCAAGGCGACGAGTAAGGATATATCTCCAAATAAAAATAAATCACGTGCGATTAATATTATTTGTCAATTTGTGTAAATTTCGTTCAAGTTTGTGATATCGAACGAGGGATTACTGCATTGTTGCTAAAATGATCTTCGCTGGCGCGAGCGGAGGGATTATCTCCAAAGATATGCACGTGCGTGCGGGGTCATTTAAAAGTTAAAGAGCGTTCGGCTTGTTCGGGGTGCTAATTACAGGTGCTGCGCTCTCTGTCAATGACCAGCGCGTACCCGATTATTACTTGATCAAATATCAGCATACGCTTCCATTTAGCTGGAGTTTCGATTAATCAGGTCGTTCATTCAAAAAAATGGAATTCACGTTAATGGTATATTTGATAATTCATCGACGCATATTAAAGTTACATGCGAATTGACTTGACGCCAATTTTTATATCGCCGAACCAATAAAGAACAAGGTGTGTAGTCGTGAGACTCTTACGGCAGTAGTTTCCATAAAAACGGACCGAACATATCCAGCCATTTTCGTGCATCTCGCCAATGTGATGGCAAACAATTTGGTTCGACCCAAGCCAACCCAACCCAACCCCGTAGAAGGCGAAAATGAATTTAAAACGTGGTGGTTGAAAAATCACACATTTTCGACATCTCTGTATGAAAAGTATTAAGGGGGGATCCTGCTTTAGAAGGCTCAAAAAATCGCAATTTTTTATTGCTCAAATCTATGCCTAATACATCTAAGAATATTTATAAAAAGTTATAGCGGCTAATTCGCAATATTTTGAAAGATACATCACTAAACACAGTGAGGTGTCGAGAAAAAAATATACGAACGCATGAACGCTCGGACAAACGAAGCGCGCCCCCCTTCCCGCAGACACATAACACCGAACTATGTACTGAAAAAAGTTCAATCGGTCGTTCGAAACAATAATATTTTGAATTCGTAAGAGCTATAGTGGGATTATAACGAGATATTCCGTAAGTAATCGACAATTAACATTTTTCCTGATCGTAAACTTTAGAGCGCGTTTTCTCGAGTTTTCGTTTTTACGATTTTTCTAAACTGGTGGGCGTGATTGCGAGAAAACTAGACAAGCAATCAAAACGAAACAAAAATTTTCTTAGCTTTAGTAGCATTCTCTTCGATTTGAACTAAAAACATTGATGAAAAAAAATTCTAAACAACTTTTTTAGCAAGTTGAAACGATTTTCTCTTCCCGCAAAGAGCACAATTATTTTCAAACCTGAGAAAAATCTTGAATTTAAAAATTTTTGGTTTTTTTTCTTAGTTCACATAGAAGAAAATATATGAGAATTACAATTTTCTTTGGTTTTTTGTTTCAGACAAAAATTACGAGCTACATCTTTCCCGCCGATTGTAGACTGCAATTGAAAGGTGTTGCACAAATGTGCATAAAAATCGGTTCCGTTTAAATATTTTTCTCTCGAAATATTTTTTCTTTAATGCTCAAATATGTAATAAAATGTTTTAAAAAGTTCACTAGACTTGCTCATTTTTTTCTGTCCTAAAGAAATTCTCCCAAAAACGATATTTTAAGTCCTCCTAAAACAGGATCCCCCCTTAATGAGTAACTCGGGCCACGACCCGGAAACTACAAAATAAGATAAATAAAATGCTCGTGCTTATTTGAAAATAGCGCATTAAACCGTAAATGAGATCATCTAAAAATGTCACAAGAGGAGATTTGTATGACACTTATTCAATCTGGTGTTTGTTGATTTTTTTTATAATCATTATTCTTATTGTTCCTGTAACTTTGGTGTTCTTTGCACTGCACACAGTGGCGACTCCTCTGTAATTTTATCTAATCTTTATAAACATGAAAAAATTATAGTCTATGTTCAAATTCCCGGCTGGAAAGTTTTCACCTCGTACAAACTTCTTCTTCACCTCTTCGAATAAGATAAGATCTTTTTTCCTCCAAACAAGCAGCCCTGCCAACAGAGGGAATGTACATTTTTTCAAAATATCAGTCAGAAGAACTTTCTGGTAATTTCTCTGGTTGTACCCTTGGATCTTCCTTACATCAGTTTCATCAAACTCTATTTCATCTTCACCAAAGATGGTAATTATTTGCGAACAAACAATTTGTAATTTATTTTGATTGTCCCCATTTTAAAAATTCAAATACCTTAAGGTTATTGCAATGATTAAGCAATACATGTGCATATTTGAGTTCTCCTTATTTCTTGTCGAAATGATTTTAAATGTTTACCAGTTGTTTACATCCCCTTAGTTAGTTTTTCATACATCAACTTAAATAATACGCTGTGATATGCACGAATGACAAACGGCGGGTTTTTAATTTTGTTTAATATGGCTTCGGTGTTTATGCACGCGCATGAAAATACAACTAATTGTAAGTTCACGTACGAAGCGCATCGTCGATAATGACACAGATTCGGTCGCGTAAAACGCCAACTCTCCACGAATATTTCGTCGGTAATCCTGCGGTTAGGTGGACGTGGATTTCAGACTGCATTGGCGGCGTTATCCTGGAGGAGGTCAACGAACCTGCACATGTCATTCTAACTGTCCGCGAATCCACACCGTCGCTTCTGGGAAATGTACCCCACACCTCGCCATAACGCATTCCACGCATTCATGTTGCAACCGCGTCATTAGGTCACGTGTAAATACAGACTCGTCGAGCAGAATGTACGCTAAATAGAATGCGTTCTTAATTTCCAGCCGAGAGGAGAATTCTGATGTTAAAATTTCGCGTTGGATATTTGATTGATGGATAAAATGCGCTCGCCGGCTTCAAACAACGAAAGCTAAAAACGCGATTAATTTAAATTGCCTCGATGTGAAATGACAATGTTTCGTCTGATTTTAAGTTAATAAAATAATAAATAACAGTTTCGCCGAGGCACGGACCCTGTAATTTTTTTCTAACTAACAGTTTGAAATTCTTTACGATATACTTTCACCGAGATATTTGGTGATCGTGGCATACCAAACGTTGATCTTACGTTGTGATCTCACGTTATTCAGATCACCGGATGTCTGTTGTGTTTCATCTGTTTCAAGTTTCTTAAATAATTTTTCATTAATCCTGGTTCCCTTGTGCACCTCAGTGGTCTTCCTCGTACCAATGTGGTTTCATTAAAAAAAAACGGTATATATACTCAGTGACATATAAACTGCACCACGTAGAAGGGGTGGGAATTTTCGGACCAAATTAGGCAGGAATGGTGGACTAGTCCAGGGAAATAGTTGATTAAAATTTGAAACCCAATCATCAAGTAGTCATGGGATTTTTTTACGTTTGTGTCATTTTCTAGAGGTGGTGATAGACAAGCAATTATCTAATCATTTTTTGAATTTGTTCCACTTTTACGGATCCCGTTCTTTAGTTTAAAGTGTTTCAAGTGTTTAACGATGCCTAGAGGAAGGAGAACTCAAGTTTACCGGCAGTTGAGTGACTTTGACCGAGGGCGGATTGTTGGTTTACGAGAAGCAGGTGTTTTTCGTTTAGAGAAATCGGCAACCGTTTGGGACGGCACCACTCAACAATAATGCGTGTTTATCAAGCGTGGTCCGAACATGGGAACGTCGGAGAAGAGGCACTGGGGCTCAAGGACGAACCAATGAACGTCAAGATCGCCGCTTAAGACTAATGGCCTTGAGAGACCGATTCTCTACAACTAGATCAATAGCTGATCAATGGTTAGGTGAACAAGGTCGCCCGATAGGCTTGCGAACAGTTTATCGTCGAATAAGAACCTTTGGCTTGCTGTCTTACCGCCCACATCTTGTGCTACCCCTCACTGCTCAACATCGCCAGGAACGTTTGGCCTGGTGCACGGAAAGACTTCAATGGAACTTGGAGTGGCATCGAGTTGTCTTTAGTGACGAATCGCGATTTTGTTTAGGAATGCATGATGGTCGGATAACTGTTAGACGAAGACGTGGAGAAAGGCGCAATCCTGATTTTTCGATTGCGAGGCACGTTCACCGAACTGTGGGGTTGATGGTGTGGGGTGCTATCGCTTACGGCAGTAGGTCACCCTTGCTCTTCATTCGGGGCGGTGTGACCGCCCGATGCTACATTGATGAAGTGGTAGAACCACATGTTCTTCCATATCTTCGAGGGCTGGAAGACCCACTTTTCCAGCAAGATAATGCACGACCTCACGTAGCAAGGGTTTCTCTTGACTTCTTTGAAGAGGCCAATGTTAATCTTTTGCCTTGGCCGCCAAGATCTCCCGATTTGTCGCCCATTGAGCACGTGTGGGACATGATGGGTAGAAGATTGAGGAATCTACCGAACCCACCGTTGACAATAGAAGCTCTACGGCATGAAGTACAGGCTGCTTGGGATGCCATACCCCAAGAATACATTGATCACCTGCTGGAATCAATGCCAAGGCGGGTCAATTAGTGTATCAGAAATAGGGGCGGACCAACACATTATTAAAGAAAAATCAAAAAGATGAAGTGTTTTCTTTATCAAATTTTAATCAATTGTTACCTTAGACTAGTCCAATGTTTCTGCCAAAGTTGGTCCAAAAATTCCCACCCCTCCTAGGTGGTGCAGTTTATATGTCACTGAGTATACAAACCGGGATATTTAATGTCGGCTTTAGAAGTTTATTCAAAATATGGTCCCGCAGATAAAATCACCGTGATGTTTTCTTAAATGAATCTTATTGCTGATTTGTAGGATAAAGTAAGGTAATTTCACAGACACCAAAAGCCGCACCAAATATATTCAACCGAAACTGTTAAAGAGACACTTCAGAGAAAGAGAAATATTGTCAAATAAAAATATAACAAAATATCCAATCCTACGAATCAGCGCGATGTTGCAAATGGCGAAACTAAGAACTCGAATAAAAAATACCACAAAAGTTGAAAGAGGGAAAATATGGTAAGTGATGCAAATGTCCAATTCAATTTTGGATATCGACGTTTCTCCAACGCTTCAGTTATCCGCATTGTTTAACACGAAAATACGTTTCGTAATTTTCGACGAAATGTGCACATTGTGCCCCCTTCACTGAAGTCATTAATCCACAGGCCAGCACAAAACAACAAAGCAAATGCTTAGTTCTTTAGAACGGCGTTATGATTTATAATTTACTGCAAGTCATCAGATAACTTTCTTGAAACGACTTGTTACGTACTTTTGGTTTTCTTTTCCGCGTTATTTTTATTGCCGGTGTGTGAAAATATGCACAGGATGCATTCGTGCCGGGCCATTTATATGTGTGTATTGTACAATTCTCTTTACGGTCACATGTGAAATGGTCGTAAATACATGCGCTGTACTATTATTTACGGTTAGGAAACTATTATTATTGCGACTGAAATTGTAAAACAATGTCTGTCAGGAAAGCAGTTAGTTCTTGAAAAGCTTCCCGCTTATTGACAAACACCCGTGTGGATGGAAATTCAAACTAATGGGCGCACATTCACGGCTCGACTGCGTGCTTTGTGCATTCTTTGTTTTATTAATATATTGTTATGTTGACAATTTCTACCTGGCATTAAACAAACTATTATGTTTATGTGGATATAAACGAACTTTGTAAGTGTAATTTGCACGATTATGAAAATGCAAGAAAGACCGTTCCCTTCATATGCCTACGTTTGTTCGAAATAATTGTTCGCAAATATTATTCTTGTAAATGTGTAAATTATCATAAGCATTGTTCCATTCCGCAAATTTTATGCCTAAATAAATACACTTTCTAATCCGCGTTTATGGGTTTTATTCGCGCGGTTATATCACACGAACTAGAAATGAAGCATAAATTCCGGACATGTTCGGTACGCGTTTTACAATTATTCGCGCCTTTATTGTGCGATAAATATCGCCGCTGAATATCTGTTTAATTAAATCGGTAATTGTACTTGGCCGCTTAACGACCTCCAATGCTCATTGAATCACCGGTGCGCCGTTTTAATTTAAACTTAACACTTTCGACCCGTCGAAGAAGTGAACGCACGCGGGAACAGAAAATGCAATTTCGTGTACGAACGATATCGGCGGTTGGGTTATTCGAAAATGATATTCAAAATACCGTACGTAGGCAGCTGTTCGGCGTGGGGGTCGTATTCAATGAGGAAGAACGTTTCCCGTGGAAGTGACTTTTAACCACCACATCCTTGATGAACCGACACGAGGTGTACCGGGAACTACGGAAAAGAATGTGTCACCGAAACGACGGAATCGGGCCGGGCCGGGCCGTATCGTATCGCACGCCGATTTGCGTACTTTGTAATCGCATACATAACTTACGACGTATAAAATATCAGCGTCGGATAATTAAGAACAATTATAAATATAGAGAAATTTAACTTGATCCTTTAATATTTCCTTAAATTTTAATAACCAATCTGGTAAAATTATTAAAAAAAGTAAACGCGACTTGGTAATTTCTTTACGATTAATAATTGACTCAAAATACTTTGTAACTCAATCATTGAATTAGTGGATTTCAACGTTTTGCATTGAGTTAGTTATATGTTTAGAATGGAGATTCGTATCCAATGAAACCCATCGCAGTGATTGTCGTCGGGGTAGGATGAGGAGCATGCATCGCACGTTTCAGTAAAAAAAAAAAAATGTTGCAATTTCTTTAATTGCGCAATAGGCAACAATACTTCGGCTGCCTTTCTAAATTGTTATAAATGACTGTGTTCAATTGTGTTGAAATATTCACGAAGGCTAATGATTTCCATTATAAAGCGATTAAACCTGCATCAGTTCTGTGGTAAATGCCACCGTAAAAAATATTTTGATACATTTTTTTGGTTGCTTGTGAAAATATACTCAGTGACATATAAACTGCACCACCTAGAAGGGGTGGGAATTTTTGGATCAAATTTGGCAGGAATGGTGGACTAGTCCAGGGAAATAGTTGATTAAAATTTGAAACCCAATCATCAAGTAGTCATGGGATTTTTGACGTTTGTGTCATTTTTTAGAGGTGGTGATAGACAAGCAATTATCGAGTCATTTTTTGAATTTGTTCCACTTTTTCGGATCCCGTTCTTTAGTTTAAAGTGTTTCAAGTGTTTAACGATGCCTAGAGGAAGGGGACCTCAAGTTTACCGGCAGTTGAGTGACTTTGACCGAGGGCGGATTGTTGGTTTACGAGAAGCAGGTTTTTCGTTTAGAGAAATCGGCAACCGTTTGGGACGGCACCACTCAACAATAATGCGTGTTTATCAAGCGTGGTCTGAAGATGTGGTTGAACGTCGGAGAAGAGGCACTGGGGCTCAAAGACGAACCAATGAACGTCAAGATCGCCGCTTAAGACTAATGGCCTTGAGAGACCGATTCTCTACAACTAGATCAATAGCTGATCAATGGTTAGGTGAACAAGGTCGCCCGATACGCTTGCGAACAGTTTATCGTCGAATAAGAATCGTTGGCTTGCTGTCTTACCGCCCACATCTTGTGCTACCCCTCACTGCTCAACATTGCCAGGAACGTTTGGCCTGGTGCACGGAAAGACTTCAATGGAACTTGGAGTGGCATCGAGTTGTCTTTAGTGACGAATCGCGATTTTGTTTAGGAATGCATGATGGTCGGATGACTGTTAGACGAAGACGTGGAGAAAGGCGCAATCCTGATTTTTCGATTGCGAGGCATGTTCACCGAACTGTGGGGTTGATGGTGTGAGGTGCTATTGCTTACGGCAGTAGGTCACCCTTGCTCTTCATTCGGGGCGGTATGACCGCCCGACGCCACATTGACGAAGTGGTAGAACCACATGTTCTTCCGTATCTTCGAGGGCTGGAAGACCCACTTTTCCAGCTAGATAATGCACGACCTCACGTAGCAAGGGTTTCTCTTGACTTCTTTGAAGAGGCCAATGTTAATCTTTTGCCTTGGCCGCCAAGATCTCCCGATTTGTCGCCCATTGAGCACGTGTGGGACATGATGGGTAGAAGATTGAGGAATCTACCGAACCCACCGTTGACAATAGAAGCTCTACGGTATGAAGTACAGGCTGCTTGGGATGCCATACCCCAAGAAGACATTGATCACCTGCTGGATTCAATGCCAAGGCGGGCCAATAAGTGTATCGGAAATAGGGGCGGACCAACACATTATTAAAGAAAAATCAAAAAGATGAAGTGTTTTCTTTATCAAATTTTAATCGATTGTTACCTTAGCTAGTCCAATGTTTCTGCCAGATTTGGTCCAAAAATTCCCACCCCTTCTAGGCGGTGCAGTTTATATGTCACTGAGTATATATTGGAGTTTGTTTAATTTTTTCAAGTCTGTTCTATTAATTTGGACTCGCTTCATCATTGAACGTTGTTGATCAACTATATTGGAATGTAGGAATTGTGATTGTTTACTTTTCGTAGTCTTCTTCTATACATGTTTACCTACAAATTTTTGTCCATTGCTTTTTTTCAATTCCAAACCTCTTATAGTATTAAGATTTGGTGCCTCTAGTCCTTAATTCACATTGTTGTCGCTTGATCCTTCCTCCACTTGATCTTGTTCCAGTTTCCATTTTGATATTTTCCTGGGAGACGAGTTTTTTTCTTTTCTATACTGAGTGAGATGAGTAAAAGGACGTCGCCCCGCCGTGGTGCCCTATGTATTGCCTAACACGTTGTGGCGTGGAATTGATGAGGTTATCAATTTCCTCCTGGGGTATTTCATTTCACGCCACCTGTATTTGGTGTCGGACCTCTTCCAAAGTGTGTGGAGGACGAAGTAACTGGCCCAGTCGTCTGCCGGTAATAACGAATAATACAACGAAAACGTCAACTGACCCCCGCATATAGTGACAACTTCTTCTTTGGTATAAAAGGAAAAAAGAAATACCATAGCTATTGAAGAAATGGATTTAAAATCTTTATTTTGGTCACCCACAACTCGTATAGAAAATTTGGTTGAAAAATAATAATTTATTCTTGGTGTTCTTTTACTTTTGTCATTATTGTCCCTTGTTTTTCTTTCTACCAAACTTCTCAATAGTATTAAATATTTGGTGCAATCGTGTGCATTACAACTCTTTCGAATATGTTTTATAAATACTAATGGTTTTGAAATTACTCGTATAGAATATATGTGCCAACTTGCACTCGCGCGCATTAAATATTTCCATCGTCAGTCAAGAGAAAATAAATACTCTGGATTTATGTGGTACCAAAAGGGCCAAGTTGAACGTCGAAAATTATATTTATGATATAATAGGGGTCCAATAAAGTGTAGTTCCTGCGGTACGCCGACGTAAATCATAACGCAGTTTGCGCCATTATTGAAATTGCTCCTTGCATCTTTGAAAAGTTAATTGTGCCGTGCGTGGGCCAAGAAACACGGCGCAGATTAAAGGCATGGAAGGCTCTTAACAATAGTCCGCGCGTTATGAACTCGCAGTGCCTTGCAATCCGAAAGGATTTTATCTTTATTTTATTCATATTTGCGTTCGTCGCCGTTGCGAACTGCAACAACTGCAAAAAAGTTAAAGTCGGTCGTTAATTCGTCGACTCTGATGGTGAATTTCATGCACTTACTCACTAACCCGTTAATTAAGGACTTGAACGAAGCACAGTTCTACAAATTAGTGTGTTTAAAATTTCTTGGTTATATTTAGAATGGGACGTTGCGCTCTACATATTAGCACGTTGTATTGTTCAAGAATTTAGAACACATATAAAGAATGCCTTGTAATTCTGGATGCAGAGACACATTGAAATAGTTTATTGGTACAACCAATTAATGAATTATGTTTATTATGATTGTAATAATTGTTTCAGAAATTTGGCCATCGGCATTGGGATTCAAAACTTCCCGGAAGGGTTAGCTGTGAGCCTTCCTTTACACGCCGCGGGGTTTTCAACGATGAGAAGTTTCTGGTAAGTTGCAAAAATGTTATTGGGTCTTCTTCGATTATTCAATTCGATTTTATTACCGAGTACGATCAGAACATGTCTGAATACAGAGTATTCGATTCGCTCTAAAAAAGTGTCTTTCGTTAAAAATCATGATCGGATGCTTTGGTAATGAATTTCACTTTTGTGAAGAATCCTTCACGTCGTCGCAGAAAAAATCAAATCCAGAAACACGAATAACGAAAACAAATACTCAGTAAGGATTGTCTAAAATGCACAATACTTTAAGAAAGGCTGTGCTTATATTTAGAGGACATGACGTAAATTATACCACGTACGAAACAAATATTTTATTATGTTTGTAGTACGTACGTAGTAAACATCGAAATAGCATTAAGTTTCTACGATAATTAAAACGTATATTGTGTTGTATTGCGCCTCAGCGTTTAGCGATATTATTTGGAAATACGATATTTGCATACGTTTTTGTGTCAACGTGTATTGTTTACTTATTTATATTGATTTGTTTATTATATAACGTAGCTATTATAATAAGTGGCGTGGGCATTGATAAGCACTTTCGCACAATGGCCATAAATAGCGAGTACATTGTTTAGAATTAAAACTTCGTTTCCTGTTGTTTAAGGGGGGATCCTGCTTTAGAACGCTCAAAAAATCATTTTTTTTTATTGCTCAAATCTATGCCTAATATATCTAAGAATATGTATAAAAAGTTATAGCGGCTAATTCGCAATATTTTGAAAGATACAGCACTAAACACAGTGAGGTGTCGAGAAAAAAATATACGAACGCATGAACGCTCGGACAAACGAAGCGCGCCCCCCTTCCCGCAGACACATAACACCGAACTATGTACTGAAAAAAGTTCAATAGGTCGTTCGAAACAATAATATTTTGAATTCGCAAGAGCTATATTCCGTAAGTAATCGACAATTAACATTTTTCCTGATCGTAAACTTTAGAGCGCGTTTTCTCGAGTTTTCGTTTTTACGATTTTTCTAAACTGGTGGGCGTGATTGCGAGAAAACTAGACAAGCAATCAAAACGAAACAAAACTTTTCTTTGCTTTAGTAGCATTCTCTTCGATTTGAACTGAAAACATTAATGAAAAAAATTCTAAACAACTTTTTTAGCAAGTTGAAATGATTTTCTCTTCCTGCAAAGAGCACATTTATTTTCAAACCTGAGAAAAATCTTGAATTTCAAAATTTTGGGTTTTTTCTTTTAGTTCACATAAAAGAAAATATATGAGAATTACAATTTTCTTTGGTTTTTTTTGCTTCGGACAAAAATTACGGGCTGCATCTTTCCCACCGATTGTAGACCGCAATTGAAAGGTGTTGCACAAATGTGCATAAAAATCGGTTCCGTTTAAATATTTTTCTCTCGAAATATTTTTTCTTTAATGCTCAAATATGTAATAAAATGCTCTAAAAAGTTCGCTAGACTTGCTCATTTTTTTCTGTCCTAAAAAAAATCCCCCAAAAACGATATTTTAAGTCCTCCTAAAGTAGGATCCCCCCTTAAGTAATCGCACAATTTGGTAACAATAAGCACCTCATGAACTACGACAAATTTTGACGTTGATGGGTCCTATTTGGACCTATTTTGTCCATTTCGTTTTCATTTTCAACTTTTATCTTATTCGACACTTTTCTTTTTCCTAGGAATGCTGGCCTTCATGGTATTGAATACACTCCCCTCTCATTTTCTAATTTACTACTTTGTCTAATTCCCCAAGGTGTGTTTTCAGCTGTATTTTGTGGGTTTTCATTTTTATTTGACACGATGAATATTCATTTTCATGGCTGTTAGTTCCTTCACTAGTGCTGTGATGTTATAGGTAATTTTTCCTACGATTCTGTTGTCAGGGCCACGCCATCAGCGCGGTTAACCGAGTTTGTCACGTTATCCAATTAACGACAAGAAAAATGTTAATTTCTTTTTATTCTTGTTTTCGTTGTTTGTCCAGTACCGTTCAAAATTTACGATGTTTGTTTTTCATTGCCACCAAATTTTATAGTTTAAGTCCTTGTGGGTTGGGTTGGGTTGGGTTGGGTTGGTTGGGTTTTAAAAGGAACTAATAATAAACTAGCACGTTCACGGTGGCAACTGTTAGAGATCTTAAACATTTTCACATCCACCCTTGATAATTATCAACAGAAACATAAAAATGTAACTTTAACAGACCAAAAAATCAAACTCTTATTAACAATAAAAATAAAAAAGTGAATATCCTATACCGACCAAAAAAAAAAATCGGCGAATGTATTATGGTTGGTTGCTGCAAAAGCTTGTAAGCTTTTAAGAGAATGTCAAGAAATTGGTGCAAAAACCTGAAAAATTAATAACGCGCAACCAAAAATTTCGAAAACTGTACTAAATTAATCTTGCACATTGCATAAAAAAGTGTACGCTTGGTACACATCCTAGGTTGACTCCTTATTCTGTTTCAGATTCGTTTAGATTCCTCTTTATTTATTCTCACCATATTTTTCTTTCTGCATGTTCTTTCTTACTCATATGTGCACATTCTTATCGTTTTCTGTATTATTCTTGCGAATACTTTCCCTGGGACACGTGAAAGCTTCGCTGCTATGTAATTTTTCCAATTGAGATATTGGTAGAATAACATGAGTTTTTCAATTATTCGGAATTTTCTCATGTCTCATCAAATTTTTATTGCTATTTGATTTTTTTTTTTATTAATTCACCAATATTATCCTTTTTAGTATCCTACTAATTGCTTCGTACAAATCGCACTCACTCTCGCAGTTTAATTTTGGCGAACGTTCGGGGGCGTTTGTGCGAAAAAAAAACATCATTGGCCGCATTCCGCGGCGAGATCTGTTTGTAATGTGTGCATCACAGTAAGCACTGGACTAGAGGTGGGACACTAATGAGCTGGGAGCGACCTTGCAGGGTCGCTAATGTCAGCCTATGTTGTAAGATCCTCTCAGCAAGGTTCCTATCTCGCCAGGTGATTAATACGTTTTCTAATTATGCGTTTGTCGTGTATATCGGGGCAATTTTTGCGCAATTGCAATTATTCCTTTGTCGTTGGCTCTTACGTGGTTGGTTAATGGCGAATTCCGGAGTTATGTGCATGTTGTAAACACGTAACTTTGCCAAGTTCTTTTCGCGTGATTGCGAAACCGATATAAATTATTTTGCATCAAGTGCATGAAAACGTGTACACAGTAATTTTATGTGGGGATCACTTTTTCTCATTTTGGTTTGAAATAAAGTATATACACTTGGCCCCCCAGATAGAAAAGTCCAACAAAATCCTCATCCACCGTTACTGAAATTATGCAAGAAAATTGTACTAAACTAACAGTTGAAAATACTGTTTTAAATTGTACACAATTTTTGTGCATGTGTCCATATAGAACAGATATATTGTTTCAGGTACGGACAACTTAGTGGAATGGTCGAGCCCATTTTTGGGGTCTTGGGTGCCCTTGCGGTGGCACTCGCGCAACCTGTGCTTCCGTACGCGTTATCCTTCGCCGCCGGAGCAATGATATACGTGGTCGTAGACGACATTATCCCCGAAGCAAACACCAAGTGAGTAAAAGTATACATATTTTGCATGTCTCAGTCAGTTTTACGGTCGTAAGGAATGTAAACGCTTTAATTATTATCTCCGATCTAGTAGGACGTATGAAGAAATACGTCTCTCGAATTATGCAATTATCGAGATAACATAAATCGGTTAGTTTAAATGCCGCGCGTTATTAACAATTTTATTTACGTACAATCAGTTAGTGATGTATTTGTGCTAACGAATGGCGTCATTAAAGGACAACACTTACGAATTTCGAGTCGTAAATAATCGAGCATTCGACAAAATTGGAGGCGCACAATTTCACAATAAAAACGATTTATTCGCAGCAGTTGCGATTATTTGAGATTATAGTCGACTAGCCCATCGCAATGCAAATAAATTAGTTTGGATACACAAATCGAACAAATCGATTTCAACGCAAGTTGTAATTTTAAAACAAGTCGATGCTATACACGAACATGCGCCGCCATACCTTTAATGGGTTAGTCCTTAAATAACGCACTAACGCAATTGTGTTATAAAATTATACGCGGCACTAACTTGGAAGTTATTAATTTTATGGCGCATAATTATGCGAGTTTTACTCGGCGTTTGGGACAATATTTCAGTTTTTGTTGTATGATTATATTGCGTTATTTGTGTTTATGGACACGATGATGTATAAAATATTCTTTAATTGACGTATTTTCAAAGATGTGCTGATGACACGATAGCTGTCACTGGAGCGGAGATTGCTAATTTCAGGGAGGTTCTGATTTGCTATTCGATTGATTTTGTAGGAATCAATTTTTCATTCATCTCATCGGTCTCTATGCATCCTCATTAGTTGCCGAGGTGATTGAAACCATCCCCGAACAGTTATATGTGAACAGGTGTCGATGGTTAAAACCAGCACCTTATCTTTTAATTCTTGCGGACCGGATGTTAACATTTGATTTGCTGATGTAGAGTGGGAGGTTCAATCCATTTGTCTTTGGTGCCATTTCCAGAAAGTCGTCGACATTGTTGATTTAGCGATTGGCGATCTTGATCTGTCACTTCTTTGAATCTTTCAATCTTTGCCGAAATCCCTTTCATATGCGCCAATAACCACCTTAGTCAACAACTCAATTTGAATTCGCGTTTAACGCGCGAATTAATTTTCTGCAAAACCGCACGTTTTATTCGGGACACGTATGCTTTATGCGACGTCGACTGTAACGCGCAATTAAAACGAACGAATTCGCCACAGCCAATTGCCAATGATTACACGCTTCACATAAAGATTTCCAGTACACGATCGCTTCGTGGAAGTGTGTCGTACGCGTTTCCGGACCGGAGACGTCGAGCTCCGGCACGGTCGCCCGCCAAACGGACGAATTCCGCGTTTTTTTTCGCGATCCAGAATTCGTGCGTCGCGCATTTTAATCGGCCGAAAATATTCGTGGTATTTTCGTGAAAGAGCGTCGCCGTTTGTTTCGTGAAAGTAAAAAGAGCTTTCGTTGTGGCGAAGTGTGTTATTTCGGTGGGGGGGGGGGGCGGCGGCGGCGCACTCAAGGCTCCGAGTTCATTGAGCACAAGCGGGTGACCGCGGAAGTAGTCCGGCACACATTCCTCCGCGCACCGTTCTCTCATCCCATGCAAATACCATCACCGCTATGTCATTCATAAAGTAATCTTGATGACAGACGGGGAAATGAATTTTGGACTATTTATACGACTGCATTCCTAGAGCTCATTCAGTTTAATAATAGCCGAAAATATCAATGAATTGTCGGCGCGTACACGCACCGCGCGTTCGGCGAATATCGATGATTTATTTGTCGTTCTGCGCCCTACATAGTCGCGAACCATCGGCGCTTTATAATTCGTCATGGTTCATGTAGTGTTGCACCAATTTCAGAAACAACATTTTTACGTTTCCGTCAAGTCCTGGTACGCATTGATTTAAACTATGAAAAGGAAATTTACATTCGTCCTGAAGGTCCTGAACTTTCTTATACATTCGAATGTCATTTTTTCGATAACACTTTATCGAAAAAGATGATAAGGGTAAGCCATCACTTCCTGTTGGGAGATGCCTTAACAATACGCTTTTTCTTCTTCCTCGCTATATACAAATGTTAAGTTTAAAGTTAGTTGAAATAGTTGTCATATTAAAAAAAAAACTGTTTTCTGTTAAACACGACAACTTTAACGCGTGTCGTATTGTTTTGGTCGGAATAATTGGGGTAACGCACCGGGTTATCCGATATGTCATGTAGCTATCTGGTCTTTGCTTACAGACTGAAAGCGGCGCGGCGCGATCGTAGCTGTAAACATCAAGTGTCGGCGAAGTCGCGAACCAATTTATGTGCAAGCCATCGCACGATTCTATTATGTATTTAAAACTGTTCTAATTATTTTTTATGAAATTAATTTCAAATATAAAATATATTTGGATAAAAAGGCAATCAATTTTACAAAAAAATAAAAATTCAATTAGCAGCAATGGTTTCAATATGGGAAATGCAAAAAATAACTTCGTGTATCTAACGCAAGACGGCATGTGTGAGTTTTGATGCCCGAAGTGCGCGCACGGAAGCGAAAAAGTTGGTCGTAAAACGCAACCAGCGCCTCGTTTCAGCTTCTTGATCTTATTTTAGATCTGGTCAAGCGTTGTAACAATTGGCCCACCCGGATCTCGACAAGTATTATTACTGGCAAATTGCGGGAATGCGTACAGAAACGCGCGCAGTCGTACACTACGCGAAATTAATAACCGGAAGCTCCGCCTCGCATTCAAAATGACCCGAATTTCGTAAACTATTTCACTATTGTGGCTCAAATACAGTCGCGGATCGACAGAATCGCGCGTTTCGCAACTCCGTTCCGCCGAACCTGCAATAATACTTACATTTGTAACGTACATTGTTATATTCATTAAGCGACCCAACGGCCGTTAAACAGAAGTCGTGATTTAATAAATAATTCATTTCTTCGTTGTTTCGGTACCTCGAGTAGTAAACGTAATTCATTCGAAGCGAATGTTGGATGCACTTGCGACTGCGGTTGACCTAATGACATTTTCGTCATTAAACGAGTCAATGCCTACAAGCTGTTACTATAAACGTATGAGATATGTGCATGGAACCCTTTGTGACCATTTGAAAATAAACCTGGTTAAAATAAATGTAAATATTAACTAAAAAGTAAACCGTAAATTACTTCTCGTATACTTGTCGCTACATTCACAATTGGAGGTGTACGAGTAGATGAGGCTACCAATTCCACTGTGGGTTTATTATACGTCATGACGGCAAAAAATGAACGCACAAAGTTGCTGGCGCAAACTATTTTGTAAACGACGTTCCTGTAATGTTCGACAAGGACACCAGAACGAGACCACAATAATACATAAAGAGACTTATCACAATCCTTCTTGAAGTATATTTTTGAATCACTTACATAGCCAACACGAATTAATGTGAGGAGCCATAGAAATAGAAAACAGGCAGAATCTCAATCAATCGTCAAAGACTTTCCAGAACATCAAGACCAACAAGGTTTGCAAAATATCACGAGACGAAAGTTTACAACAACTTTAACGATCTGCAAAACAGCAGCAAGATCAACTCGGTCCATTGACGAGAAGTAATGAAGAATTAAAATATAAAAAGCCAAGTTTAAACCCTTGAAAACCCTGCAAGAAACGTACATACGTACGAATCGAATTTATCAAATTTGGTTAAAAGCTATGCAGTTTTTTGAACACTGTTACGACGAGTATAGCATTGAAATGAAAAATTCGTTGCAAACTTTGAATCGATTGTAGCATCGGCGCAAATTTCAACAGCGCAGATGAATTAAATTTATTTCCCAGTGTTACGCAACTGGTCGGTTTCAGATCGTAATTTTCAAGTTTCAGCTGTTCTCGCGCATAATTTCCGAATTATTTACATGCGCCTACTTGCGTCGCTGCGATGCTATTAACGTGATCACGTTAACTAAACATTCCCTTATGAAAGTATAATACGTTTATCAGCGTTCGCAATCGTTATTGTGGCGCGCCATTTATTAGTTGACGTACTATATATTCAATTAATGAGCCCGAAAGGTTATTACCATGCGCCCTCATTAGGAGAATGATTCCTAGACGTTCTCGTTAGCTATGATACAAGTACTAATAACGCAATTATTGCAAAAGTAATGACGCCATCGCGCCGCTACACGTATAAAAAAATCATTACAGTTGGTTGCGTACTTCGTTTCCCCATTTACAATGGATTCCATTACAGTGATAATGGCCTCTAATGTAGGGTGTACCGACAACTGTTTGCAAAATGTTCAATTCTGTATCATTGAAATTAATTTAGTGAAGTCTAATTATCTGATTAAGATCAGACACCAATTTCAAAGACGATAACAAAGATCACAACGGTATATATACTCAGTGACATATAAACTGCACCACCTAGAAGGGGTGGGAATTTTTTGACCAAATCTGGCAGGAATAGTGGACTAGTCCAGGGAAATAGTTGATTAAAATTTGAAACCCAATCATCAAGTAGTCATGGGATTTTTGACGTTTAGAGGTGGTGATAGACAAGCAATTGTCGAGTCGTTTTTTGAATTTGTTCCACTTTTTCGGATCCCGTTCTTTAGTTTAAAGTGTTTCGAGTGTTTAACGATGCCTAGAGGAAGGAGACCTCAAGTTTACCAGCAGTTGAGTGACTTTGACCGAGGGCGGATTGTTGGTTTACGAGAAGCAGGTTTTTCGTTTAGAGAAATCGGCAACCGTTTGGGACGGCACCACTCAACAATAATGCGTGTTTATCAAGCGTGGTCTGAACATGGGGTTGAACGTCGGAGAAGAGGCACTGGGGCTCAAAGACGAACCAATGAACGTCAAGATCGCCGCTTAAGACTAATGGCCTTGAGATGGCGATTCTCTACAACTAGATCAATAGCTGATCAATGGTTAGGTGAACAAGGTCGTCCGATAGGCTTGCGAACAGTTTATCGTCGAATAAGAACCTTTGGCTTGCTGTCTTACCGCCCACATCTTGTGCTACCCCTCACTGCTCAACATCGCCAGGAACGTTTGGCCTGGTGCACGGAAACACTTCAATGGAACTTGAAGTGGCATCGAGTTGTCTTTAGTAACGAATCGCGATTTTGTTTAGGAATGCATGATGGTCGGATGACTGTTAGACGAAGACGTAGAGAAAGGCGCAATCGTGATTTTTCGATTGCGAGGCATGTTCACCAAACTGCTGGATTGATGGTGTGGGGTGCTATTGCTTACGGCAGTAGGTAACCCTTGCTCTTCATTCGGGGCAGTATGACCGCCCGACGCTACGTTGACGAAGTGGTAGAACCACATGTTCTTCCATATCTTCGAGGGCTGGAAGACCCACTTTTCCAGCAAGATAATGTACGACATCACGTAGCAAGGGTTTCTCTTGACTTCTTTGAAGAGGCCAATGTTAATCTTTTGCCTTGGCCGCCAAGATCTCCCGATTTGTCGCCCATTGAGCACGTGTGGGACATGATGGGTAGAAGATTGAGGAATCTACCGAACCCACCGTTGACAATACAAGCTCTACGGCATGAAGTACATGCTGCTTGGGATGCCATACCCCAAGAAGACATTGATCACCTACTGGAATCAATGCCAAGGCGGGTCAATGAGTGTATCGGAAATAGGGGCGGACCAACACATTATTAAAGAAAAATGAAAAAGATGAAGTGTTTTCTTTATCAAATTTTAATCAATTGTTACCTTAGACTAGTCCAATGTTTCTGCCAATTTTGGTCCAAAAATTCCCACCCCTTCTAGGTGGTGCAGTTTATATGTCACTGAGTAGATATATATACAATATTTTCCTGCGTGTGTTGTGTAGATTCAATTCAAAATGTAGGCAACCAATATGTCATACGTAGTCGAACCGACACTCGTGATGCAAACTGACAATCGTTTCATGTGTTAAATTCGACGTTTTAGTAAAAAAAGTTCGACGAACAAGAGTTGAACAATTGCAGAGACGAATTTGGTGAAGTGGGAAAACAAATATCACCACATAAATATGAGCGTTACGAAGTTGGGAGCTATTCATTAACGAAATAGTTTCTAAAGAACTGGATATAAAAAAAATCCACAACAAAGGAAACCATATGTACACTGGGTCCAGAACTTGGGACACTGGAGTAGGGAAAACGAACACGAACCAAAAAAAAAAAAATACCCAGTACGTAAAATAAGTCAACGTTTGGGCCGAAATCTTTGGCAATGAATATCTCGATCAAACATTTTTTTTTTACTCATTAATCACAACATATTTAGCAATGAAATCTGTCTTTGGCAAAGAATCTCGCAATGAAACATTGTTCGAGTTTCCACCTTAGCAATTTCTTTGGCAACGAAACTTTCGATGAAACATTTCGTTATTTGACCCTTTCTTTTTCTATCAAAATTTTAACGGTGAAACTTTTTCTGATATATTTTAAGATCGCACAAGACCAGCTGCTAGAAACAGTTTGAGATCTCGCGAAATCGTCCAGTAAAAGTGAAGAAATATGAATTCCAGAGAAAAGATTAAAAATTCTAGTAGAAGCCTAATTGGACGAAAGACAAAGTAATTCCAGAAGAGAAAGAGGACCTTACGTATTTTTACGATTAAGCAACTAACAGAAAAGACACACAACACTTGTCCACGCCATTTTAATGCAACGAATTTCCAGATTTGGTGTTTTTGGACGCCAACTCAGCCCAACGCAGCTACTGTTCTGTTGGTGATGTGTTCGGAAACTGTCTGCCATTAGGGCGTACGATTTCAGGGACCGAAGCGTTGAGTTACGAGTATGCGTACCTGTCCTGGGGAATGTTTCAAAACATCCAGAACTTTCGTTTCAAACGGCCTTCCATACTTCGTTGTATCGATGTGTGAATTCTTTAAGAACGACCGAGAAATTTTTTTTTTTTGCAACTATTCTCATTGCATTATTGTTACCGAGTATCTAGTAACTATTTCTAATTATTACTTGCACATGATAAAAATTTCATATACCTAGTGGCTTTCATTTATTTATAAATTTCTTGTGTTTAATATGTCTAAGTTTATTTAGCGTAGCCTCTTGTATGAAAATTTAAAAATGTTTTTTCTTTTCAGTGGCAATGGAAAGCTGGCCACGTGGGGAGCGATCATGGGATTTCTCGTCATGATGACGTTAGACGTAGGCTTGGGATAATCCTCCGATCGCGGCCAACTCACATAATTTTATATTTTGACCCGGTACCCGTTGACTTAGTACACGATTTTATTCGATACCGATA
The DNA here is from genome assembly GCA_959613385.1 of Geotrupes spiniger. Lineage (NCBI taxonomy): Eukaryota > Metazoa > Arthropoda > Insecta > Coleoptera > Geotrupidae > Geotrupes > Geotrupes spiniger. Next base: position 31,265,981 of record OY390739.1, read on the forward strand.
GGATTTCTTATTTTTACCGGCCGTTACTTAAGTATGTCCCGTCGTACTTACACGCGGCGTCGTTTTAAATACAGTCGACGTCCACTCATTGCACATTTCTTGTAAATTAAAGCTTCAAGTACAAACTTATCGGCCCCGCTCGTTTTCGATTCGACGGACTCACGGACGACGCATCGGCGTAAGGCACCAGCCGGGTTTAAAAATACCCGTTATCGCGCGTTTCGTTATTAATAACGCTCGGTATCACGAAATTCAAGCGTAAGCGCGTTATCAAGCCGAAACGCACAACTTCCGCACATGTTGCCAGTTTACCCTTACATAATGTTAATTGAGGATATAATGGCGCGGTGCGATCAGTCATGCCTGACGAGATTACGGTTCGTAAGTGCACTCCTCGTAAGACGCATTTTTAACTAGAATCTATATTAACAGGTTCGCGAAGCCGGTGTTTAATTTTAATTTATTTATTTCGTTGCTTTAATCATATCCGTTGGTGTTTCATTAATGTAATTAACGCGTATTAAACTCGTCATACGTATTTTTTGCTGATCTGATTTCTTTGTGCCTGAACCCTCGAGTAATGCAATCACGATACAAACGATGAAAAAATAACGCCAACTTGTAACCAACATGATTATTGACAATGAAAGATTAACGCCCCATTTAATATTTCCATAACTTTGAAGTAAAGCTGGCTGGTGCTGTTTGCCTTGTATGGTTTCCGTGTTGTGTACAGGTCAATTTATGTAGGTGGAAAATTTGTCCGATATTTGATATAAGTTTTAATTATGTACAGAGTGTTTTATTACTAATCATTAGGATTATAACAATCAAACGTTAGTTAATAGTATTAGCCATTAAATTATTGTATAAATTACGACCTTCAAACAACAATACTACGACCTAAATTTGTCGCAATTAATAAAAATTAGCTGAACGAAACCGTTTTACAATTTCAGTTGAAACTAATGGCAATCTTATCGCGAAATCTATGAATAGTCTTTAATGTAATTTTTATATAACTCTACAAGAAACTGCGAGTTCAAATCATAATCATTAACAATTCGTCCTCGTCAACAACTATCCTCGACGTCAAATGCATTAATTATTAAACATACACGAAATCGTGTTAAACAAATTACCCCCATCTTAGACAACTATCCCAAAATTTCTCGCGCCGGAAATAAAGTAAGGGGTGATTGCTATAATTGGGACGAAATGGTATAATTGGGACGAAAGGTAGACTCGAATTACTGCAAGTGATCCACTGACCGTGGATTGGTGGATCAAGTCAAATGAGAAGTTGTATGCATTTGGATGGAAGGAGCTCCTTAAATCTGCATTTTTATGCCCACACATTTTCGGCGTCTATTTAATAAGTATTTTTACAATAATGACGAATTGCCAGCCTATTTTTTTTTTTTTGTTAGACTTGGTAACTAAACAACCACGTACATAAATAAAGCAATGTAAATGAAACGAGTGTTGTGGACTGTTGCGCAAAACTACAAATCAATTATCACGTCATATCACGAGTTTAAACGTACTTACGAATTGTACCATACAATGTGTATAAATGTAAAAATTGCATAAAGCGCAGTATTAATTTTATTTTTGTACTTTGAGCTCTTAATTCTGTTGTTTTTTTTTTTTACTAAAGAACAGTTGCTGTGATATCTAAGCCCAGTTGTATATATATGTGCTTTATTTTTTTTTTCAACCATCCCAGTGCATTTGAAGTAATAATATGCAGGGCGGCGTCAAAATTATGGGACTAGACTGCATGGTTAGTTTTTGACACACCATAATATTACTTTGGGCGTACTACTTGTACAAGTACAAGTGTGAGTAACCTTTGCAATGTCCTGTGGTACATAGTGTGTTAATAGGCAAATTTTACAATTTTATGTTCATTTTGCTGTCACGTACGTGTACCGCAATGTCACGTTTCTAAGGGCTAGTTTTAAGTTTGTAATTGTACTTGTCGTAACTATGAAACTTACTGCCCTTTTAATAAACTTTTTAGGAAAGTGTTTTGTTTGAGTTCTACCTATTACCTAAGTGCATATTATTTGAGACGACGGAATCCTGCAATTTAAATAATTGCAGGATTTTAAGACAAATGAAGAATATGAAGTAAGAACGTTGGATAACAATTCGAAGCTAATTTACACAGATTCATGCACAATTGAGACCATATCCTTTATGGTGAGAAAACAGTCGATTGTTATTCCCGAAATAGCAAATAATAAAAACAGTGAAGGGAAAACTCCACGGGATAAGGGTAATTGATATCAAAATTGTAAAAAATATGGAAGAAGGTTTATCTCTCGAATAAAACCAGTACAAAAAATTTGGGATCCTACGTTTTAACAAAACTTTTCTTGCACAAATTCATTCTATGCCATTTTTTCTAGACAAATAATAATGCAAAAGTTAAGTCTACTGTTCCAGATCTAAAACGTAGTGTAATTTACGGTGCCTAAGTACAAGAATAAGTACAGCTACAAAATTCTAAACGTCGCAGTCCCCAAGATATTCAATATCGTACTAGAGTACACAAAAAAATCATTCTGAGCGGCGAAAAGAATTGGTCATTGGATAAAGTTAAAACGTGAATTACCGATATTGTTGGATTAGAAACGTTTACCCAATCGAACTCCCACCGATAAGGGAGTTTCGCTTAAGGGGGGATCCTGCTTTAGAAGACTCAAAAATTTTTTTATTGCTCAAATCTATGCCTAATATATCTAAGAATATGTATAAAAAGTTATAGCGGCTAATTCGCAATATTTTGAAAGATACAGCACTAAACACAGTGAGTTGTCGAGAAAAAAATTTACGAACGCATGAACGCTCGGACAAACGAAGCGCGCGCCCCTTCCCGCAGACACATAACACCGAACTATGTACTGAAAGAAGTTCAATCGGTCGTTCGAAACAATAATATTTCGAATTCGTAAGAGCTATAGTGGGATTATAACGAGATATTCCGTAAGTAATCGACAATTGACATTTTTCCCGATCGTAAACTTTGGAGCGCGTTTTCTCGAGTTTTCGTTTTTACGATTTTTCTAAACTGGTGGGCGTGATTGCGAGAAAACTAGACAAGCAATCAAAACGAAACAAAACTTTTCTTTGCTTTAGTAGCATTCTCTTCGATTTGAACTAAAAGCATTAATGAAAAAAAAATCTAAACAACTTTTTTAGCAAGTTGAAATGATTGTCCCTTCCTGCAAAGAGCACATTTATTTTCAAACCTGAGAAAAATCTTGAATTTCGAAATTTTGGGTTTGTTTTTTAGTTCACATAGAAGAAAATATATGAGAATTGCAATTTTCTATGGTTTCTTTTTGTTTCAGACAAAAATTACGAGCTACATCTTTCCCACCGATTGTAGACTGCAATTGAAAGGTGTTGCACAAATGTGCATAAAAATCGGTTCCGATTAAATATTTTTCTCTCGAAATATTTTTTCTTTAATGCTCAAATATGTAATAAAATGCTCTAAAAAGTTCACTAGACTGGCTCATTTTTTTCTGTCCTAAAAAAATTCCCCCAAAAACGATATTTTAAGTCCTCCTAAAGCAGGATCCCCCCTTAACGGCGCTTTTGCATATGCTATGCCATCCAGTAGATTTCTCTGCCTATGTTCCTGTCCAATTCGGTGTAATAACTACGGGCGATTTTTCACACACGCAATTGATTTATTTCTTGCATATGTATCAATAAAAATTAATGTCAACGAGCAAGACACAAAATCAGCCATTCAAACAGATATTTCACTCGTAACGATTTAGTTCCCCCCCGCCTGCCCGCCTTATCTCACAGTCATCTGCCCCTCGAAATTAAAAACTTATCAGATTCCGAGACTTCCTCCGAAAGGCACTTGCTGGTAAATTACATGCAAATTTTCGGACCACTTTCGGCGCGTCATTAACTGCGTTATTTACTGTGGGAAATATCAATGGAGTATCCGAGATAGCGCCGCACCATTTCGATTGCGACCTTCATTCTCTGCAATTTTTATCGCGTTTTAATCGAGCTCGGTGTTCCGTTTCCTGCGCGCCGCATTTCCGGAATGTTCCCGGATACTAATAACCTGTTCATTCATAAAAATAATCGCGTCGCGTTATCGTCTTAACTGTAATGTCATTTTCCGACCCGGTGGGTTATCAATGAAAAAAAAAAAAGTACAACGCGATCCTTCCAATGCGTGCGTGTTTGGATATAAAGCCACGCGAAATGGTGAATATTTACAATTGTAGAAGTGGTAATTTTCTCCATCTCTTTTATCGTCTACTTTATAATAATCCGAGTTTGAAACACTCAGACTTGTACGCACAGAATCCGTCGTATGAATGCTTTTCAGTTTATTTTTACGTGGGGTTGTTGTTGCAAATATATGTCGCTTTCGCGATTGGAACAAAGAAACTACAATCAATTGTCGATCAAAACACTTGACGAAGCAACAAACAACATCGTAATAGTACGAAGAAATAAATAACGATGGGATTAAAAATTGGTGGGTTACTTTTTGGACACAATGGTAATTTACATCCACTTTAGCCCCAATCAACAGGTGGCGAGGTTGTAAATCATTTCGTCGTTTCAATTAAAGAAGAAAGTTATGTTCCGCACGCGTCCATGTTTTCGCAATGCGAGGTCTGCGATATTAAATCCCACACTGATAAGCGGCGTTTCCAAGAGGTAGATTGCGAACGGAAATGTTCTGGTACACAAATCCGTTTATATTAACAAGACTTGTTTTTATGAGATTACTGCCACTGCGGAAATTTGGTAATTTTTCGCTCGGAGCGACAAATTCATCAATTACAGGCCAAGTTCACCTAGCGCACAGTTGAAAGAGACAAAGAAATGAGATAGTGATGGGGAAAATTCTGGGCGTGGCAAAAAGGGACAGGAAGAGAAATGGATGGATACTTGAAAGACTGGAGAGGGATGAATAACTGGTGAAATTTCAGGACGTGTGTATTGTTCAATTCCTGAAATTGGCTAATATTGAAAGGAACAATCACAATATACAACATTCACTAATTTTGTCTAAGTGTGAAACGCCAATAAATGAATATTATATACTCAGTGACATATAAACTGCACCACCTAGGAGGGGTGGGAATTTTTGGACCAAATTTGGCAGGAATAGTGGACTAGTCCATGGAAATAGTTGATTAAAATTTGAAACCCAATCATCAAGTAGTCATGGGATTTTTGACGTTTGTTTCATTTTTTAGAGGTGGTGATAGACGAGCAATTGTCGAGTCATTTTTTGAATTTGTTCCACTTTTTCGGATCCCGTTCTTTAGTTTAAAGTGTTTCAAGTGTTTAACGATGCCTAGAGGAAGGGTACCTCAAGTTTACCAGCAGTTGAGTGACTTTGACCGAGGGCGGATTGTTGGTTTACGAGAAGCAGGTTTTTTGTTTAGAGAAATCGGCAACCGTTTTGGACGGCACCACTCAACAATAATGCGTGTTTATCAAGCGTGATCTGAACATGGGGTTGAACGTCGGAGAAGAGGCACTTGGGCTCAAAGACGAACCAATGAACGTCAAGATCGCCGCTTAAAACTAATGGCCTTGAGAGACCGATTCTCTACAACCAGATCAATAGCTGGTCAATGGTTAGGTGAACAAGGTCGTCCGATAGGCTTGCGAACAGTTTATCGTCGAATAAGAACCTTTGGCTTGCTGTCTTACCGCCCACATCTCGTGCTACCCCTCACTGCTCAAATCGTCAGGAACGTTTGGCCTGGTGCACGGAAAGACTTCAATGGAACTTGGAGTGGCATCGAGTTGTCTTTAGTGACGAATCGCGATTTTGTTTAGGAATGCATGATGGTCGGATGACTGTTAGACGAAGACGTGGAGAAAGGCGCAATCCTGATTTTTCGATTGCGAGGCACGTTCACCGAACTGCGGGGTTGATGGTGTGGGGTGCTATCGCTTACGGCAGTAGGGCACCCTTGCTCTTCATTCGGGGCAGTATGACCGCCCGACGCTACATTGACGAAGTGGTAGAACCACATGTTCTTCCATATCTTCGAGGGCTGGAAGACCCACTTTTCCAGCAAGATAATGCACGACCTTACGTAGCAAGGGCTTCTCTTGACTTCTTTGAAGAGGCCAATGTTAATCTTTTGCCTTGGCGGCCAAGATCTCCCGATTTGTCGCCCATTGAGCACGTGTGGGACATGATGGGTAGAAGATTGAGGAATCTTCCGAACCCACCGTTGACAATAGAAGCTCTACGGCATGAAGTACAGGCTGCTTGGGATGCCATACCCCAAGAAGACATTGATCACCTGCTGGAATCAATGCCAAGGCGGGTCAATGAGTGTATCAGAAATAGGGGCGGACCAACACATTATTAAAGAAAAATCAAAAAGATGAAGTATTTTCTTTATCAAATTTTAATCAATTGTAACCTTAGACTAGTCCAATCTTTCTGCCAAATTTGGTCCAAAAATTCCCACCCCTTCTAGATGGTGCAGTTTATATGTCACTGAGTATATTATATTATAGAACCCATATGTACTAGGACCAAGTATTTTATTGATACGTGTGTATATGAGTATATATTAAGAGTTCGTGCAATGTTCCCAGTTCGATTCAAATTTATTTTTGTTTACATCATAATATAAACAATATTGTGTTTATATGGAAACCAAAATTCTAATGTACACATTTGTAGTTATTGCACTTAACGTCAACACGAACTAACAAATACTTGGGAATAAATTAAAATTAATGTCATCATCCGCCGTCTAATTGGATTTATACACCACATACGTTCCCATTAAATGTATTATTTTATTATTCATCAATTGAGCGTATTGGCTGATGATGCAATAAAAGTTCGTTTAATCTTTCAATGCATCGTAGGTTCGTTCATTCATATTCGAAAGTAATGCTCTCATTGTCGATTGTTTTAGTTAATTTTTTATTAGCATTATAATAATAATATATTTCATTCTTTACACATGCACTTAATGTCCCGTGACAATACAATCGGTGGTGAGTCACTATGCCGTGTAATTTTCTTCAATGATTTTAATATTGCATTACCTGGAAAATCTTTGCCGCAATTACTTTACTACAAATATTAAGTTTTAATTAAAAAAAATCAAATTCGAATCAGCATCACCTACCAAAGTCGCGTACGTATGCAGCACAAATTGCTACGCGATGCGATTTGATTCGAGGTTTGTCTATCGCCTCGGCTCGTAACGAGCTTTCAGATTTACATAGCTCTTCAAAAGAGATATTAGAAACGTAAGGTCAATGCTATGAAAATGTCGTCACCGTGTCTGCCAGTGAATACTGCAATAACGAGTTTACTTATTACTTATATTCTCTGCAGTTTCGTGCCGTCGTTCTGTTTTGCTGTTAGAAACCACATATCTGCGTTTCCCTCGTTGGCAACCGATGAAGTAAGTTCGAGGACATTTTCCCCTTTTCATATTCGTTTCAATATTTTGAGTAGTACAATTGTTAACTAAATAAATCACGCAATCTTAGGAAAGAAAACGGGTCAATTAAAACTTGAAATTTCCGCGCGAGAAAGTTAATTAGTTAATTAATCTTGAACCGGGTCGTTAATGTTATTCGCAATTTCAAGCAAAAGATGTTTGACAACATTTTCACAACACAAGGATATTAAACAATGATGGGTAAATTAATTCATATGAGAAAATGAACCAAACTGCCATTGGGTATAAAATAACATACAAAAGAAATTAAAAAAAAACAGTATCTAGTTTGTTGATTGTTTTTTTCTTTAATTTTGGGTCTATAGAAAATCTAGTTGATTATTAGTTCAGTTTTACAATTGCCGGTTTATTTTACGCGTAATTTAAAAAAATTTTCAAACGTAAAAATTTAAAAACAAACATTACAAATAATATAACCGTGTCAGCGAACATAATTAAATATGGCGTAAAGTTATGGTGTATTTTAATCTCGTTGAAGGAAGCACGTAAAATCCTGGAAATCCCGCGGAGCTGTGACTGGTGCTGTATACTAATAACCGAGGTCTGTGACACCGATATCGCATCCAAAAGAGTACAAGTGTAGGGGTATGTGACATTTGCGAATTCCTTTAAAATCTACAATAACAATAAATAATTCATTTTGATTACGTGTGGCAATTAATTTAATGGGCATTTTCGTACGTCACGTTGCATTCGACAGTAGGTGACATTTTTTTTTATTTGTCCATTTTCTGCAAAAAAGTAGTACCCAAATTTTTACTTATTTTATCGTTCCTTTATTTATTTTGGGGATTTTTCCGTATAATTTCAATATCGTTTGGCTCTTATTTTGTATTTATTTTTTTAAGCTGTATACTTCACTTGGAGCAACATGTTTTCGTTCGTTGGATATCGCTGCGGAAATTAATATTAATCGATTTTATTTTTCTTTCAGTTTGAGTTGGTATGAATTAATTTGAAAAAAAATGCATTTTCTGTGATGCAATAATTCTATAAAGCTAAGATCGTTGGTAATAAACGGAAAACTAGTTGGATAATAATCGATCAGGAAACAAAAATAGTAAAAGCACAAGTTGGAAGCTCCTTGCGACATGAAGTTATTGACAGAGTAATAATTGCCTATTTATTTGCAGAACGACCTTACCCAAAACCCTAGCTCCTACACGGCCCAGTATTGTAGAACTGCATCAATGGTTTGAAGCCTAAGGCAGACGTACTTAAGGGGGATCCTGCTTTAGAAGGCTCAAAAAAATTTTATTGCTCAAATCTATGCCTAATATATCTAAGAATATGTATAAAAAGTTATAGCGGCTAATTCGCAATATTTTGAAAGATACAGCACTAAACACAGTGAGGTGTCGAGAAAAAAATATACGAACGCATGAACGCTCGGACAAACGAAGCGCGCCCCCCTTCCCGCAGACACATAACACCGAACTATGTACTGAAAAAAGTTCAATCGGTCGTTCGAAACAATTATATTTTGAATTCGTAAGAGCTATAGTGGGATTATAACGAGATATTCCGTAAGTAATCGACAATTAACATTTTTCCTGATCGTAAACTTTAGAGCGCGTTTTCTCGAGTTTTCGTTTTTACGATTTTTCTAAACTGGTGGGCGTGATTGCGAGAAAACTAGACAAGCAATCAAAACGAAACAAAACTTTTCTTGGCTTTAGTAGCATTCTCTTCGATTTGAAATGAAAACATTAATGAAAAAAATTCTAAACAACTTTTTTAGCAAGTTGAAATGATTTTCTCTTCCTGCAAAGAGCACATTTATTTTCAAACCTGAGAAAAATCTTAAATTTCAAAATTTTGAGTTTTTTTTTTAGTTCACATAGAAGAAAATATATGAGAATTACCATTTTCTTTGGTTTTTTTTGTTTCAGACAAAAATTACGAGCTACATCTTTCCCACCGATTGTAGACTGCAATTGAAAGGTGTTGCACGAATGTGCATAAAAATCGGTTCCGTTTAAATATTTTTCTCTCGAAATATTTTTTCTTCAATGCTCAAATATGTAATAAACTGCTCTAAAAAGTTCACTAGACTGGCTCATTTTTTTCTGTCCTAAAAAAATTCCCCCAAAAACGATATTTTAAGTCCTCCTAAAGCAGGATCACCCCTTAACTTGGTTTGAATTAAAAAAAATATTTTATTTTTCATATTCATTTCTTGTTTTTCTGTTTCCGAGCGATAAAATCGATCAAATGAAATTAGATCCTTACGAAAAAGTAAGGATCATTTAAAATTTACAAATTAAATATAAAATTTAATTTACGAGCGGCTAAAACATATTCGTCTTTTCTGGTATGAAAGACGAACGAAAATATATTACGCGCGACATTGCAATGTGCTATGCGCTACGGATGTAACACTTCCACATAACGTCTCGCTATTATGCAATTATACACACGTACAGTTTACCGGTTTGACCGAAAATGATTCATTATATTTTAATGCGTTACGTGTACTTACATTTTTGACCATAAAAATAAATTGCTGGACTTCCTAATGAATTATATTCAGGCTACGTATATAAAAAATGCATCGTGGACGCTTTGGTGTTAATTAATTTCGTACCAAATATTATTTTACGAGTAGTTGGGCTTAAACCGAAAAAATTAACTATGTGAAAACAAAACGACCGATATTTTGAAATCGAATTTACAATGATTACATTTCACGAGGCGGCCGATTAGCATTATTTATTAATGAAATGACTGACGTGCATTTCATAACGTCCAATGAATATTCCATGGCACAAATTCCACCGCTGAAATAAATCGTGAGAATATCTGCGTTTGTTAATTAATTAAATCGTAATGTGTAAATTCTTCAAATAACTGAAACGATATTTAAGCTCGGCAGATGTGGGTCATGATATTCAATTAGAAAAATTCCAATTTAGAAAAGTTGTTTGTAGTACACACATTCACGCGTACAATTACACGTGAGCGGTGCATCGGCGCATTTTATTTTTTTACTCTCAACAGAACGCTAACTACATAACAATGTGCATACAATCCGAACCATCCCCTACATAAAGTATAAGAAAGTAAGAAAAATAAGAAAATTAAATTTTAAATCCAAGAAAATTTAGAAACTTTTGTTACTATTGTTCCGCTGTAATTGTACTATTCGAGTAATTTTTTTTTTCACTCTCATCATCTTTTCCCATATCACGAAAACGGTACAAGCTATCGAAGAAATTGTTCTTAGAAAAGATAATGATATTTTAAACAAATTTTGTTTGAAAAGTTCGTTCGAAAAATGCACTAGTTTTGTTTGAAAATTTGTCAAAGTGTAAGAACGTTCAGTGCGTTTCAGTGCGGACCACTGCCATTGTTAATTTATTTTTTTTAATTTGTGCAAGGTAGGTAAAAATATACATAAGGATATTTAATGATCTAAGACTTCATTTGATTTAGTTGATCGTGACTTGCTTTGCGACAATAATCTTCCTGAAGTTGTTTCGTTAAGTTAAGTCTATACTGAATTATTAATTAATAGCAAAAAGAAAACCACCTTCATCTGTTAACGTATAATGAGAGTAAATGGAATTGGGTTTCAATGTATGTATTAAAGGTCTGAACGAGTTTAATAAACATTAGTAGGCTTTCATATTAATTATCAACTGAATGTATAAATATATCATGTAAACAATAAGTTCCTTATATTGTGCTATATATAGATTTTGTTCTTTTATGTTGTAGTGTGGCACTCATGTTGCTTGCATCACAGATATCTAATATATTTTAAGAATATAATAATTAATTTCTGATGGGTTAATTACTAAGTATTTTTACCCTACAATTTATTACCCCTGCTCGTAAATAATCCGTGGTCTGTTTCTCATTCATTGTTTTTTGAATTAATGTTTGTCGATTTTCTTCACAGCACCATTTCTGTAGTACGTTCAACGTGAAGTCATGTTGCTTGCAACTTCGTTAGACTCGCATTTTCGGGAACAATACAAAGAGCACTGATGCTACGAACATGAAGGTACAATCGTTATCACTAATTACAGCGTGTATTTCACAATTCTTCAAGCTTGTTGCTTAAATTTTTTTTATGAGGTAAGCGATGAACAAGTTTCAGCCACTGAATGACGTTTAACTGCCGAGATATATAACGTGAGTCATATTTAATTATTTCAGAATTGTTCAATTAATTATGGTCACATTAGTGTCACATTAGAAGCATTGATAACTTATGACTAAATTTACAACTGTCAAATCCAACAGTGACGACGCCATTATTTTTGATGATTTCCAAAGGCATTGTGCCAATAAGATTGTGCGGTGATGAGTCAAGTCGTACAGGAACGACGTCAACATCATCTTAAATCGAGAGGATTCCGAAATAGCGCGATCGAAAAACAACCGACAAGACGTTTTTTCGTCTCGTTATAAATTAAAAGATTACGAAGCGTTATTTTTAATTGCCGTACAACGTCTTTAGCATTATCTACGAAAAGCAATATATTAATTATTAACGAGCCAGTTCCAGACACCACTCATATCTCTCCGGTGCGTAAATAGCAATAAAATGGTCGTGAATAGACGACGACGACGACGTTCTAATTTTGGAATCTGGAAGACATTCATAAAACATTAGACGGGAACCTCAAAAATGCAGACAACGATTGTGTAAAAGGTCGAATTTATTTCTCGCAAGTTAAATTTAGCCCGGCGTTCGGCGCCTCGGCGCTCCCCTGCGGATAGGTCTGGTTTCCTCTTTCCGTCTCAGTCGGTTATAATCGTCTCTATCGGACGAGAACAATATAACGCATGATTTATTCGAAATTTCTGGTGTTACGGAACGTGGTCGTCGACACCCACACCACATAGGCCGGCGTATTTTGAAACGAATTGCATGCTCGAGATTTATTTTGATGTTTTACATAACGCGGTATTTTTATCGCGTCGATATACACAACAGACTCTTTGCAATGTGGGTTGTTGGGAATATTTTGAAACAACCACAATGAGTCGCTTCGTTTTTAATGGCCCACTAAGTACACTGCAATTAGGGACTAGTCAATCGTAAAACGCACGAACGGCCAAGACCAGAGAGTTGAAAACATTTTATAGCTCAGCTCCCACTTGTGATGCCTAATAGAACAAACGTAAATGTAAGTAGATAGTTGTAAACGTAATGGGGAAAGCATCTTCCCATGAGACGCTCTTAAAATAGCCGGTCAACGTAACGACGGTCATATCAAAAAGCAATTGCATCTTTCCATTAGTATCGACATTTACACTTGCATTTATAGTTTGTACAAAAGCTTAAAATATTTCTTTCTCTCTCTCTTTCTTTTCTCGGTGCCACTTTCCATTTCCCACCTTTCACCTCCACTCACGCATTAGGTTACTACTACCCTACCCCAGTGCTTTTCATCAACTAGTTATACTCGGTGACATATAAACTGCACCACCTAGAAGGGGTGAGAATTTTTGGACCAAATTTGATACAAACATTGGACTAGTCTAAGGTAACAATTGATTAAAATTTGATAAAGAAAACACTTCATCTTTTTGATTTTTTTTTAATAATGTGTTGGTCCGCCCCTATTTCTGATACACTCATTGACCCGCCTTGGCATCGATTCCAGCAGGTGATCAATGTCTTCTTGGGGTATGGCATCCCAAGCAGCCTGTACTTCATGCCGTAGAGCTTATATTGTCAACGCTGGGTTCTCTAGATTCCTCGATCTTCTACCCATCATGTCCCACACGTGCTCAATGGGCGACAAATCGCGAGATCTTGGCGGCCAAGGCAAAAGATTAACATTGGCCTCTTCAAAAAGTCAAGAGAAACCCTTGCTACTTGAAGTCGTGCATTATCTTGCTGGAAAAGTGGGTCTTCCAGCCCTCGAAGATATGGAAGAACATGTGGTTCTACCACTTCGTCAATGTAGCGTCGGGCGGTCATACTGCCCCGAATAAAGAGCAAGGGTGACCAACTGCCGTAAACAATAGCACCCCACGCCATCAACCCCACAGTTCGGTGAACATGCCTCGCAATCGAAAAATCAGGATTGCGCCTTTCTCCACGTCTTCGTCTAACAGTCATCCGACCATCATGCATTCCTAAACAAAATCGCGATTCGTCACTAAAGACAACTCGATGCCACTCCAAGTTCCATTGAAGTCTTTCCGTGCACCAGGCCAAACGTTCCTGGCGATGTTGAGCAGTGAGGGGTAGCACAAGATGTGAGCGGTAAGACAGCAAGCCAAAGGTTCTTATTCGACGATAAACTGTTCCCAAGCCTATCGGACGACCTTGTTCACCTAACCATTGATCAGCTATTGATCTAGTTGTAGAAAATCGGTCTCTCAAGGCCATTAGTCTTAAGCGGCGATCTTGACGTTCATTGGTTCGTCTTTGAGCCCCAGTGCCTCTTCTCCGACGTTCAACCACATGTTCAGACCACGCTTGATAAACACGCATTATTGTTGAGTGGTGCCGTCCCAAACGGTTGCCGATTTCTCTAAACGAAAAACCTGCTTCTCGTAAACCAACAATCCGCCCTCGGTCAAAGTCACTCAACTGCCGGTAAACTTGAGGTCTCCTTCCTCTAGGCATCGTTAAACACTCGAAACACTTTAAACTAAAGAAAGGGATCCGAAAAAGTGGAACAAATTAAAAAAACGACTCGATAATTGCTTGTCTATCACCACCTCTAAAAAATGACACAAACGTCAAAAATCCCATGACTACTTGATGATTGGGTTTCAAATTTTAATCAACTATTTCCCTGGACTAGTCCACCATTCCTGCCAAATTTGGTCCAAAAATTCCCACCCCTTCTAGATGGTGCAGTTTATATGTCACTGAGTATATAATACCAATTCTAAAATTGAATTGGAATGAAATGAAACCACAAAATTTACAAACAAACCGCAAAAAATAGTTATAATTTAATTTGATTGTCTCGTCAACATGAACGAACACTGAAATTACAAATTTAATAAAAAAATATTTTACTCGCATAATTCATCTATGACCCAACGCCTTACAAATTGCTTCGTTTATTATCAACAATTATCCCGAATTCAAATTTCGCATCGCTGCGATCTTAATTAAGGATAATGCATATTTTGTTCGGTGCCTTGCCTTAATGCGATGCAATTTCTGCTTAAACCGTTATAATCGACGAGCAGAAAAATAACAGTTCAAATGTGGTGATATCTACAATGTAACGCGCTGTTTACATCTCGAATTATAGACAAACATCCTAACGTAAACACATTAATGTAGCAATAACTATATTATATTATGCTAAAGCGGAGATTACGTAACGTGCAGGACATAAAGCCGCACAATGAAAAATATTACAAATATATGACATTTATGCGAGCGTTAATGTATTATCGCTCTCTAATGCATTTTAATTACGTTACGCTTGAATTAAACTTATATAGAATTATATTATATATGTTTCCCTGACGTCTGACGATGAATTATTTCTTCATTAAAACAGATAGCGTCGACGTATGTACATAGATACATTCTAGGGAACGTGTACCGTAGGGATATTAACATTTAATGGTTTTAATTTTATTTAATTTCTACTGTGACCAGTACTGAGCCAACGACGATTTATTTCCTCGTTTGTGTGCTTTGCATAAAAACTATTTTATAAAAATGTGACGAAAATAGCGCTGCAGAATGCATCGAAAACCAAAGGACACAGATCACAGCTCAGTGATGGCAAAGGCAAAAATAGGAAAACTTTAGGAAGTACGAAAGCATTAAAAACTAAAAAAAAAAGTAAGGAAAGAATACCAGGAAGTAGTAAATAGAAAACTGGAGACGGTGGAAATCAAGAGATTGGTCAATACAAGATGGGTTGTACTAAGGCAAGTGGGCAAGTATGTGGGAACCAGAGAGTAAAGGAAGCTATAAAGAATGTGAAAAATGGAAAAGTAAGCGGAGAGGACGGAGATGATGAAATGGGGATGGGAAAGAGTAAAGGAGTGGTTGGGGATAATATGCAATAAAGCAATGAAGGAAGAAACAATACAAACATCTTGGAAACGAAACGTATAAAAAAGGACGGATACTCCTTTGATTGCGATATTAAACAGTGTGGCTGGCTGACAGGACACACCTCCTTTCCTAACTCGACTGCTATACATGAAACTTTCACCAACTCCCTCGTATATTCTAACACATGCCCTCGATTCCTCCATTCTATCGTTTTTACTAATTTTATCAGTTTATTAGTTTTGAGTTGTTTGGTTCTACGTAGGACAGTTCTATTCACAGAGTCAAAGGCACGTTCGAAATCTACAAACACCATGTAGAGAGGTACGTCATGTTCGTGACTCTTTTCACATAGCCGGTTAATTACATCTGTAGTTAAATAATTAAATTAAATAATTGTAATAATAAATTTTAATTCTGATTTACTATACGAAATTAACTGTTTAATTGTTCAACAATGTAGTCGAAACCGGAAATTATTGCAACTAAATTTTGCGTTTTATTTTAAATCCATTTTTTTCCAATACAAACATAAAAACCATAACAATATTTAATAATATTACAAGTTATATTTAGAACAATTCAGAATGATTAACAATTGTTGTTTTATAGACGTCTTGTTTTTATAACAATTATGGATATTTCTATTTCAACAAATTTCTAATTGCGACGATCTTTTATTTTTCGAAAATGTTAATTAAAATAGCGTGTAGTTTTTTCGTTAAATAGCACTTAAATATTTTCACTATGATCCAAGTGAATTGTAAGTTCAAATTCCTCCACTTCTTGTTCTTGCTATCCCACTCCAGAAGGGTTTTGTCTGTGCAACATGCATTCTTCAATGGGCATAGCTAGCAGTCAGCAAGTGACTGTGGGTTCGGTTGTTATGCGCTCGCTCGGCGCTTTTGTCAGCCATATGATTGGCCTCATAAATTCCATCGGTACGAACGGCCGTTTCAAAGTTTACCGCTTAATTTAACTTACAACAATCAAATCTAAC
Source organism: Geotrupes spiniger (assembly GCA_959613385.1). NCBI lineage: Eukaryota > Metazoa > Arthropoda > Insecta > Coleoptera > Geotrupidae > Geotrupes > Geotrupes spiniger. Next base: position 31,282,491 of record OY390739.1, read on the forward strand.
GTTCTCTTAAAGCGAACAAAAATTTACAACAGGAAAAAATCGCCGAGTAAAGTGAGCGGTAATTTGTCGAACCCACGTCCGAAGCTTGCATGACGCAGTGCTTTATGTGGAAGCGGAAGTTTCCTTTGCGGATGATTTACTGGTTTTAAAAACGCGACGCAAATCATTTCTGCAGTAAATCCGCAAATCAAGTTGGTGTTACATTGGAGACTTCCATGGAGTGAATTGTGAGAAACCGTGTGAACTAAATATTCGTGATTATGTAATGCTAAACGTTGCTTGGATGACTCTACCTGCCCCATCAGACGTAAGTTGTTTCATGCGTAATTATGATCACGTTAATTAATTAAGTCCATTGATAAAGTAATCATGTGGATGCACGCACCCGCCCATCCACGAGTGTACAATTACGTTTTAAGAAATTGGAACCCGCATCGTACAATAATAATTATTAGTTACACTTAATCGAAAGTCATTGAAAAGACGAAGTCGTGTTTATTTCATATGGGGCTAAAAGTTAAAATTCAATTCAAAATATTAATTACGCAGAGTAACGCGTCATATCAAATAACCGAACGAAAAAAAAAACGTGTAATTATTAGACGTCGGTCAATGAACTTTCTATTTTTATTCCGCCTAGTCTCCAATTAAGAATTAATATTAAATGCTCACACATAAACGCCATGTTGAATTATATGCAAAATATGATATCAACATTGTCCGACTACAAAGCAACGTTTGCTCTTTAATTTTTAAATATATATGCTCCAGTTATACACAACAATGTGTGCATTACTTATAAATAGTTTACTGTCAGGTCATAAACCACTTCATCATAAATTCTTCATTTTCAGTGCAGGCGCGAGTTTTCGAATAGTTTTGCGTTAGCGTACAACGGAAAAAATTGGAACGAGGTTTCTAGGAAATTATTCGAAACGTCGCGTCGTTAGCGCCACGCTCTATTATTACCTCGGTAGACGCTTTATGACCGACCGATCTTGTTAAACGTATGCCTTTAAAACTATTTGTGTATTTATATCGTTCATATCCAGACGCTTCCTCATATCAGAGGTAAAAATAAACTAGGGATGTATCTTAAAACCGACGCTCTAAATATACGTGTCCCAAGCAACACGCAAACCTACTTGGACACAATAAGCAGGTTTTACAATAATAGCATCATTTAAATAAATAAATAAATAGCAACGTTGAATAAATTTCAGGTTGCTAAAAAAAAATAGGAGTGCTAAATGTAATCATTTTGAGGTATTTCCGTTCATAAAAATATCGACAATTTATTAATTAATAGAATAAACTGCAACTGCAACGACGTTAAGTTAATTAAACATACGAAATGAAAATAATCTCAAAAACCAAAGAAGCCAAAACCTTTGTCACATTGTTTATGCGAAAAGCTCCAAATCGTATACTTGAAGCTTAAAATTATAATCAAAATTTGATTAAAATACATTGCATGACGAATTCGTAAAATGGTTAAGAAATATTTAAGGAACGCAACAAAAACAAAAATTGATGCAATTTGACAAAAATTTGACTTCAAATCTTCAAAATTTTCGAAAATGACAATTTAATTAACTATCAAATATTCACAATGCACCGACTAATAATTATTTTCAGTTTTAACCACTAACAACCCCTCACAACGCAATTCGACGATACATTTTGAACGCATCGCGTAACATCTGCACGTAAATGGGGAGTTCAAGTTAAGCAGCGGAATCCTACGAGGGGACCGCAATGTTATGTGTAGGGCCGTTTTTTTTTTTAAGACGATAGGTGGAACATACCTTTATATCAGACGTATAACACGGATGGCCGCTCAAGCGCATGCAGCAGACGCGGTAACGACCCCAACGCGATACCAGTTCCTTCTTGAATCAATAACCTTACACTACGATGCATATTATGGTACACACTGTGTGTGTTGCCTTCAAAGATATCAAACGGCGTCCCATTTGTCGAACATAATTTAATGAATTAAATAGTTAGCACGTGTATGTGTGTCGCAATAGGTGCTATAAAAATTAAACGATGAAAATTACACTGTTATATATAAGACATGCGTGGGTGGGGGTGGCTTTTTAAATAGCACATGCAACGTAGAAATGTTGGCAAAAATTGTACAGTACACGATGGTACTTCAACATTAAGTTATTAAGTTGTTAATGATGGTGGATTTAAGCCTAACAATATTTTCCAATGTTTATGGAGCTTTGGCACCGTCAAATGTTATGATAGGGGTTCATGTGCAACGGTGTGTACGAAGTAGGGTAAAAAAATAGGTTAACGCACCTTTAAAATAAGCAAACAAAATCTGTAGTCATGACTAGCAACGACGGAGCACATACATGGAATGTATTCTTGTTGAGGTGCGTAATGCGGTTAGCTATAGGAGTCTAATACTTCTTCTTCTGCTGTTAGGGCTTCGCCCTGTCTTTTCCATATTTTCGGGCTCGCAAATACTCCTGCGACTTTGACGACCAGCCTTCTTCCGACATGGTCTCTCCCAGTACCTCCTCCTGTCTCTTGACCATCTTACAATGTCCTGTACTGAACAAATGTCACGGATCCTGTCGCTGCGTACTCTGTGATGGATCTCCATGTTCTCATCTCTGTTGTTCTGACGATTTGTTTGGTTCTTGTGGTGTCTGCTGTTGCCTCAGCTGTTGGTGTCTTTTACTCTCTCTATTATTTGGCCCATGATGACGTTAAAGAGACATGGGCTTAAGCTGTCACCTTGTCTTATATGCCAATTGATAACGTGATTTCCTCTGTTAATCCTTCTCGTGTTTTGATTCTTGTTCATTGTATTATTGTCGCTTGGTATGTTTCCAGTTTCGAGTATTTTCCGAAAGGGGTTGGTAATCTCTTTGGTTAACTCGGTGCCACCATATTTGATCATTTCGTTGTTGATCAGGTGTTTTCCTAATTTTTAGTTTTGGGATTACTTGTTCGACGTCACTCTCGGCAATGTCCGATAATGTCATTTCTTGGTTGTCTTTATCCTCGCCTTTGTTACAGTTTTAGGAAATAGTCTCCCCATTCATTTTTTTTTTGATTGGAGATGTTCGTTTACAGGCTTTTTTCTGCTGCAAAGCATGTTTCATATTTTCTTTTGCGTTCCATTTCCAAGGAAAGTCTTTCCCAGTATTCCTTTTTCAGAATTATTATCTGTTGGTTTACTGAGTTTCTTATATGCTTGTAGTTGCTGTAGGCATCGTGTCTTTTGTATTCCAGGTATGCCTTTCTCTTATCTGCCGCAAATTCCTTCACATCTTCAGTGAACCATTGCTTGGTGTTTGGTCTGCCGTTGGATTTAACTTAATATATTTGATTTTATCTTCTGCTATCCTTCCTCGACGCTATCTTCATTGTTTATCTTATTGTGGTCGATCTTGTTTTTCAACCTTTTAGATGCTTTCGTTGGCAAATGATTCCGTATTGAATTTTGCGATCGTGATTGTCGGTGGGTGGTGTTTCCTTAGTGTGTAGGATTAGGCTGTCGTCTGTCTCTATGTTTGCCGAGTTTAATGCTTTTACGTCCAGAATTTGACTGGGCTTGACCGTTCTGTTCGTGATTATGTAGTCCATTATACCTTCTTGTCCTCTTTTGTGTTACCCCATGTATTCCCATTTGTGTGGGAAGAAGGCGTCATTGATCCTAAATTCATTTTGGGCGCCCGTTTATATTAATGTCTCGCTGTTATCATTTAGCACTTCTTCATGAGTCTAATACGAGCTTAGTAGTAAATGCTTGTAAACACTATTACGTCATTGGGACAGTCTTCGCCTGAAAGAAAGACTGTCCTAATGACGTAACAGTAAAGAAGAAGCCAGATATTTGGATTTTCAGGTCAAACGAGGATTCAAAACGTGACCCGTGGAAATAAACAGAAAATGGGAAGAGTTACGTCGAAAGTACAAAAAGGACAAAACTTAAGGACTAAAGTGCAAAGGAGAAGATTTGAACGATCGAAAAAAAAATTGTAAAATACTATAGAATTTTTTTTGTTTACCGATTCAGCCAAAGGGGCTTTTTGAAACAAATTTCGAAAAACAAACTTAACATTTACAGGTATTTTACGCTCTTGTAACAAGGGATACGTGTTTATTGTTTCACTGCAGACACATTACATTACATATAGTAACTAAACGAAGAAAACAATGATAGCGAGTCTCATTGGCAAAATAAATTAAAGCGTTGATGAATTTGAATTTATATACATTTTCCTCGATTTGCAATAAAGTGAATTGTTAAATGACAATTTCAAAGTACATACAATAAAAGGACCTCACAGGTCCACAACGAAATCGTCAGAAACGATCACTACGAGCATTTCACTAAAATATACAACGTCTTAATTGCAAGCACCCACATATTTCGACACAACTCGTTAAACATGGAACCCGAACGAGAAACTAAATAAAGGTAATACACGTTCAAATATTAAACGAAACAAATCTGCTGCACGCATTTCAGGTTAGCCAAGTCCTGAAACAGGACGAATGCACTACAGTGAAATCACACCCCTGACGCGATTACAGTACGATCAAGGCGCCCCATTTGAATACCCGCGAAGTTTGTGTCCTTGCAGGGTTTCAGTTTGACAGGTTCTTTATGCCTGACGAGGCATAAATTCCAACGAGTGGCAATAAATAATTCAGAGTCACAAGGCGCTACATTTATTTCCCACTTAACTTGAATTGAAAAATTTATCGCCCATCGTAAATTTTTAATATACACACTGCTAATAGAGACGTTCTACTTTAAGTGGTCAAAGTTTTAATTAATTTATAGCCATCCAGTTTTCATCGGGAAACGTAAATGTGTCTTCGGTTTTCTTTGGTTTGACTGCGAGCGCAATTAAAGATAAACGTGGACAAATTAGTGCGAAAATTAAGTGCGCGACTTTATCAACAGGTGAAATAATTAAAATGCGTCGACAGTTATACGTCGATGTATTGCACGTCCGAATGAGTTCTTGGTTTTAGGATTTGTGATCGAATTCCTTATAATATGTTAATTAGAACCTAGTTGACAAAAATTATTTGTTTGGCAAAGTACCAATTTGTCGATCATATAAAATATCCCCAAACGTCTAAAAAATCTGATTGAAATTTTTTCCACAACGATTCGTTTCATGTCATTCATATCTTTTTTAATGTCATTGTTTTGATTTCTTCCATTTCATCTCCTTTCCCAAAGAAATTTCAGGTTCTTGAAAAAATTCATCCTGGTTGATAATTAAAGTTGAAGTTATTGCTATCATTTCTTGTTCTTATTTTCGAGGGGCGTTTCAGAGCAATTTTAAATGACATTTTCCAACTGTAACTTTTACCAACAAGTGTGGGATTATAATCGCAGTGGAAGTGTAACGAATCAATGGAATGGTTACTTTCAAGGGGGAGGGGAGAACGAAAGGCGCGGGGTTGAGTTAAGGGTGAAAAATAAAAATATTCGAGCTGCGTTCGTTATTCGTGTGTCTGGAGTCGTACAGCAATATTCAAAGGAATCAAAGACGCAAGTCAAGTGAAAATTTTTTACTATAATCTGTGATGATGTAGAGCGAATGTGCATTGAAATATTATGAGGTTTGTCTAGTCTACGGGAAGCAATTTCACGAAAGTGATTGCACTCTTCTAAATCTAAAAAAAAATTCAATTACATTTTTCGGCAACGATTCGTAAAATTTTGTTAAGTTGTCCGAATGCGTCACATAAAGGGGTATCGACTGCTTCGAAAGTATCTCATGGCTAATGGTTTCAATGCAACAGGTGTTTTCAGGTTACCGTTGTTAAATTTCCATAACATCTCTATGCGCAATTAAAATAAATTAAGTATGCTCAAAATTTTCCACGTCGATTTATGCGTCCGCAGCATGCCTTTTGATTCATGAACCTGGCACATGCGCCATGTGTTTCACAATGGATGCCACTTTTTAATTATTGCCAGTTTCCTCGGATTTGATTCCGCGTCGATTCGCAGCTGTTAATTGCAATGCACTGGTAATTAAAAATTCAATTCGATAAAGGTATAGATTATGTGCAGAATTTTGTTTCAAACCCACTGTCATCAAAAGATAAACAACAGGAGGAAAATACCACATTTTCACATTAAATTATGTGCTGTCTCGTATGCGTAATTTCAGCTTTAATATTTTTCACAGCTCTACTTACATTCTTAATTAAATTCGATGCAAATGTGAATAAAATTAAACTAATTTCCACCATTCACTGAAAGAATGGATGGATCCTTGGATCCAATATATGGTTTCACACAAATCTGAGACTGTCAATTACTCGAACAATACATTTTAATACATTATTGCGGTTGTCAAAAGATTAAGTTTTAAAGCTGTATTTTTGCAATTATTTTTACAATTCACGTACAATTTGTCGTGACGCACAATCACTCAAATCATATGCATTATACATTTACATCGAACCTATAATCGGCGAGCAATTGACTACACGCCAGTAAAAAGACATTACAACATTTTTATTTCTTTAAAGATCTTGTTCCACAGTACTCGCTAACTCAGGTTGTTATTACCATTATTATTATTATTATTATCATTACTGGCAGCCGTCACTTATAACAAATTAGACCGGGTAATTCTTGTATGCAACGCACCGAACCTTAATGTATTAATGCGCCATATTCTAGGCGATATATGTTCAGTTTTGAATTATTACGCAATGTTAATAACGTTAATCCGGCCGGTGCACGGGTCATTGGAAATGTGATCCGACCCATTCAGATTAATATCAAAGCTTAGTAGATAGACGATGTAAATTTTTATGGGAGAAACTTGAAACTATTTTTAATGGTTATTAGTAGCTGGTTTGGGCGTGTCGTTGAGTGTGTTTTACATGCATTTCTTTCAGGGATATTGTACTGTGGTGTTCTCTATGAACGAACCGATGGCAACCGATCATCGACGTTCTCTTTGCGTTAGCAGTCGGAATCATACTGAAGTAAATTCTTTGCTTTTGGTTGTGGGGTACGAACGTTTCCTTAAATAACTTTTGCATCGTTTTGGTTCATGAAATTAAAGGAAAAATCGAGATAAATGCATAAAAAACGAATACAAAAATGTTGACCAGAAAACTAATGAATTTAACGGGGTGGGTCGTTTAATTTCCAATTATTGCTGTTATTGATGTCCCCATTGTCTATTCTAGGCGTAATATTTTTATTGATGGCTTTTTTATTCACGCAATGTTACTAAGAGTTAACTTTCAATGCAAGAGTTCCTGGAGTAAAATAATATATTGTACTGTCTTCTGAGACCTTGTCCATTTCTTCCGAAAATACATTCAGATCTGTTTTCTCATCTTTTTTTATGTCTCACCAACGTCACTGTAAACAATTTCTACGCCGTTGTTTTTGCTCTCGTCCTCTTCGACATCCTTTTGTCTTTTTCTTGTCAAAGTCAACTTGTCTTTGTAACTTAGGTGGAGCAAAGGTTCGTCAGATTTTATAACTTTTGATCCTGAGACCATTCTTCTGTTCTTTACTTTCCCTTTGTTCAACTGTTGACACTAGTGCTACAAAATAGCGGTTTCTTTCCGATAGGGTCTTCATCATGGATAAATGCCAAAAAAATCTAGGTACCAGTCTTCACATGGGCAACCTAAATTTAAATGGTCTTCTAAGGGTATTACTTTAACCAAACGTTCGACGTTGGTAAGAACACTGCTCCATGTGCTTCTCGCCACACGATAATCTATGATCATCTATGACGATAGTTATCTTTCATCGAATCGTCTATTAAGAGTTAATATACATACGTAAAGTAATATTTGTCATATATAAAAAATTAAATAGAAAAATAACAAGTCTGCTAGTTCATTTGTGATAAAATGAAAAACAAATTCGAAATGACGTACATAATCAGAATAATCTATTGTTAGAACGCGGTTGCGAAAATTTAAAAGTTTTAATGCCGACGAAAACGGATGCCAGTGCGAGGGCTAATAATGAGTGAGAATTAGATGTTTAACGGTTCCTGCGCAATTCTTAAAATCGACCTATTCTAAAACGAAATTTTTATAATGTTTTGAGTAGAATCAAAGAATCCGTTATTTTGCGAACAGCGATTAAAAATTTAACAAAATATAATGACAACATCTTCTTCGTTATTTTCGCGTGCGGCGTAACAAGTGTGTGTGTAACAAGTATTTTCAAAATAAATTTGTGATGGAGTCCCCCAATTGTGCTTTCGTCCAAAGGTCGCGAATCTGGTCGCAGTCCAAAACGATTCGACACGTCCATTTGTAGCGCAAACCCTGCGCTTCGTCAATGGCTCTGACTCGACCACATTAAATAACGTGCATGTAGGTTCATGTGGCCGGTGCATGATTGTCACCATACCATGTGACGTCAGCGAATGCATTAATTAAAACTTTGCAACAAATGAAAATGTTAACATTTTCATTTCTTCGACGTGTTTTTTGGATATATTTTAACTAAACGAAAAATGATAGATCAGTGCATGAGTATCTGGTCAAAATGCGATGGAAACATCCATAAATATGAAATAAATGTTTTTATTTTATCTTGAGAAATATGTGAATAATGTCAAAAAATTAAAAGGACCGACTGACAACCCAATCCAACCCAACCCAACCCAACCCAACCCAAAAAAATTGTGGCTTTTGAATTAAGATGTGCAGTATCCGGTGCTATGGTTTCTAGACGGCCCATAAGATGCCATTGCAAGTGATGCCATCGGTGCTCCTTCCATCTGATTGTAATGTTGGTCCCCATACATGAAATGTGCGTTCTTCATACAGTCTTGGGCTAATTCCATGGTGTGTTTAGCTGGTTTGTGTTTCTGTTTAATTACTTCAATGGCTTCGTCGATCGGTACTTGGGAAACGGTGAATCGATGGTTCTTCACACAGTTCGATTAGGATCTGCATTCTTCACGATTTCGATTTCTCAACGAATGGTTACAATTGTTTTGAAAGATATCTCGTGGTTGAACGAAGGCATGTGGATTTTTGGTATTTCATATAATTTGGATGCCTTTTCTCTGGCTAGTATCTGGTAGATGCCGCTTAGGATCTGATGTGGTGTTGATTTGCACGCAACATTGTCTAATCTTGACTTAATTTTCCTGTTGTATTCGTCGCTATTCATGACGACTGCAGGTTTGCTTTGCTCTGTCTGCTCGAAAAATGATATGAGACCCATCTTTGAGATATCTTTGGAAATTAAATTCTTATTATTTTTACTCAAGACGTATTAAAATTATTTTATTTCTGTTTCAGCATAAATTATAATTAGTTATTTCATTACTATTTCATGATTTTGGGACTAAACGTTCTTCGAAATTTGGACTAACCTAATGTTTTGATTAAGTAGGGTTTGTTAGAAAGAATTGTGTACCCCTTTGAATTTGTCCACTGGTATAACAATGTGAATCAAACCCTCGTTTCAATTCACGATCTAATGGTAAATCATTTAAATGCAAATTTCTTAAGATATCGATAATAACACAATTTTTTTCTATATAATCTACGATTGTCCGATTTACCCCAACACATCGATATTGAAGCTTAGCCCCCCCGAGCATCGTCGAAACAATGTTTACGCAACGATCGCGGAGCTTTTGCGTTATTGCTCCCCTTCGCCACCGATAACACAAAGGCGCAAGACTCGTATCGCAGCAACTTGTTGAATGGACCAATTATCTCAATCTCAGCTCATGCGATTGTATGCACTTGCCCTACATTTCTTATCTGCTACTGTCGTAGAACGCACTCCTATGTGCACGTTTCGCATAATTTTCGCGTCTTCGAAATTATATTGGGCTTAATTTTTGTTTTTTTTTTTTATATAATTTTGCACTCGTTGGTAAAGTTTGACATTGCAATTCATATTGATATGAATTTAGAAATGCAAACATTTTGTGATGAGAGTTTATTTCAATTCAAGCGCCGATTGTAAAAGTTGTGGAGTTCAAGGGAACGGGTCATCAAAAAAAGAGGCAACTTATTTGATGGCCTATTTTCCTGCCCAAAAAAAAAATAATAGTAGCACGGTTCATATTTTACCAGCAATTTGTAATATTTAACTTTAAATTGATTTGCTGTTGCAGGAATGTTTTTGCAACCAAAACCAGACTTTGTTCATATGGTTATTTAAAACATACTATTGAAATATGAGTTGGATTAGGTTGGACCAATTTCATTTGAAAATATCGGTTGGGTTGCGTCGGGTTGGGTTTTACAACTTAACCTATAAACATTTAACCCGAATAACGTTGGACGCTGCAACTTTGGAGTTTTCCTCCTCCAATTTATGCAAAATTTTTCGAGTTCATAGATAAGCACCGTGGGGAATGTTTCGTATAACTTATCTTCAACTTCCTTCATTACAAACGACGAAGAAATAATCTACAACGTCAAATCCCAAGACGTAGAAAAATTAATTGATGATCGATGATTCTTCGAGCCAAATCACACCGGTGACACGAACTATTAATTTTGTCAATTGGGTTAATTGGGGAAGACCGTTTGTGCGTGTCAATGTATTGTTGAATATCGAAATATTGATTTATTTGAATAAATTTGAACAATAGCAGATGAAATTGAGCGATTTATTTTAATCGCTCAAATGCATTCTTTTTGTTTATTTGTTTCGTTATGTTCCACATATAATCCATGAGTTATTTAATTAATTTGGCTTTGAGTATTCTGATGAAAGATGTGGAACAACTGCGTTGTTGATCAATCCAAAGTTGATACGTTTGGCGATATTGGTGCAAAATGTTGCTTCGTCTAAGCTATCAGATTACATGAAAACATTTCATTGTTGGAATTTGGTAAATTTTATGACAATTATTAATTGATGATAAATTTTTATCGTCAGTTGATCTCATTAGATATAGATATCGATAACAGTTGCAATACAGACAAATTAGTCAAAAAAAGACCGGACTAAATAAAAACAGCGAAACGCAAAATGCAATTCGAGAACCTTTTGTATAATTTTTAAAGTCGGGCACTTCGGCAATCTCTGCAGGCAAGCCATTGAAAATTTTGAGAGACGAATAATAGGGGCTTTGTATAACTTTGAGTATAATTTTTTTTGTAGAATAAAAACGCTGTTGAAATCAGAACAAGTTCCCTAGAACATTATTCCATATCGCAGGTGCGACACCACATGCGCGTAATAGAATAAGATACGAGATTAGATTTGCACTACATCTCAGTTTCTTTAGAGCGTAAAGTGAGGAAGAGAATTTACTACACAGTGCCGATCAACGGTGCAGCCAAGAAAATTCACATCATTCTCGACAAGAATTGATTGACCCTTCAACCGCACCAGTAGTGACTCTCACTCAGAAAATTATTAAATATTAATGGTTTTCATACAATTTAGGGGCAAGCTATTCCTGTCGCATCAATTTGACATAACCGATGCAAAAGCTGAACCACACGTTGAAAGTTCAATCGTATTCGACCCAGATATAACCGAAGTGTCACCTGCAAACTGGGTGATATCTTCGGAACTGATGCCAAGTCACGAATAAAAGGGGGCCCAAAACGGACCCGTGTGGCACTCCTTGCACGATTGCAACTGGTTCTGAGATGTCCGTGTCTGCATGATACTAACGACCTGCGAACGATCTTCTAAATAAGATTGGATCCATTTAAGACACAAACCACGAATTCCATATGATGGAAGTTTCCGCAACGGTTCAAAGATAGTCGATTTAAACCGAACGAATTCGAATCCTTCTTATGGTGATGATGTTAGAGATGTTATGTTCTAAAAGGCAAAGATGCAATTGCAGTTTTTCTTGTTGTGCTATAAAAGGTATGTGCGTAAGGATTCTAATTGTTGTGATGGTGGTAATTTTTCAGTTGTAGTCCTTCTAGTTGTGATGTAAGGAGGCAAAGATTTTATGTTTGTCGGAAAACTGCATTCCTTTTCATTGTGCTATGGCGGGCAAATATGCGATTAAGAAATTTAGTTGCTGTGATTGTGGTGATTTTTTTTTTTTGGATGCTCATCAGGCAGTTTTAGAAAGGTATAAGGTCTAGAAGGGAAAGGTTTGTTATGATGTAGATGTTGAATTATTGTGGCTACGTTCTCATGTATTTTTTTACCCTGCCGTACAATTATTGCGTTAATTTTTGTAATGATATTGTACCCAAGTTGGCTATCAATGAATCTACGCCGTTTTCGTTTTGTTTTTGCCCAAATTCCTGCGCCAATTAACCCTCGTTCACCTAAAATATGTTAGCCTCTGATTTCCGTTAGGGGAAAAAAAATCGCGATAAATTTTCGCCTCAATGCCTAACTTGCAGGTGCGGGATTTTTTCGCAGCTTTAAAAACTCGCGCTAATCGTCGGGTTGGCCCCGTGCAACCCCGAGCGAGGACGGCGACCGGGCGACCCCTCGAAATCGTCCTTTTCGCGCGTTTCGACCGCCGAAAACGACCTTTCGTCCGAAATTCGGCCGCCAAACGTCCAAAACGCCGAATTTTTCGCACCCTCCGTCGAAAAACGCGCATTAATTTTCGATATTCGCGACGTTGGAGATAGCGGCCATTTTGTCGGTTCCCTCCCGTCTCGCTGCCCATGGTGCGACTTTGCCAACTTCGGACGCGAAAATCCGCCATTTTCGGGCGAAAAATGCGCAACTTTTCGGCACAGGCGGCCACCGGGGCGTCCGGGCGACAAAATCGACGTCTAAAAAGGGGGGTCGTCGTCGATCTAAGGGCAAAAAACGAAAAAAATCGGTTCGGTTCCCCACCACCGGACGAGTTTGCGATTTATTCGCGAGCTACGTCGGGAGGTTAGCGCGCGGTTGGGTCGCCGGCGCCGGCAAGAGCCGAACGAAAGACGTACGTCGCGCATAGGCCCGCCGTTCGACTGGCAAGGTAGTTTCGCTAGTAATGTTCTTGCGATAGATGTGGTGGTTTGTATTTTAGGTGTTCCGCATTTTAACCCCTCTGTCCATCTTGGTGCCATTCAATCGAATTTTTACTTCGGCTTCGGAGAACTAGGTAAGATTTTTGTGTGTGCCAACCGCGAACGATGTTTTTGCTTTTTTACGCGTCTTACATAACTCGTGTTTTATTTTTTTTTTTATTCGGGTAATACATCGACAATTGTACATGTTTGCCGTTATCGCCCAACATGCAACGTTAATTCGCCGTGGAAAAAAAACATCACGTACGCACGTTGCGCAAAACCCGACCAATCCTCGGATTAATCCAAAGTTTTATTTTTCGCGTCTCATTGAGAATTAGCGCTCGCAAGTGTACTACTCTAACGCAATTAAACCGGACAAGTTACGTTGCAAGGGAAATTATTTTTTTAATTGCTCATTAAACGAGTTTCTTTGCGAAATTGACTTTCGAGTAAAAAATAAATACGCGAGTCCACGTCGTCTGCGAACGATTATAATTGAATTGACTAGAGGAACCGTTGCCTAGGCTAGACGGGGCTCAATTTAGGGAGTTGTTTGGTTCGATGACTACTGCTATTTATTCGCCGATTTTTTCTCGTCTGGAACGTACTGGCGATTTCTGCGATTTCCGCATACGTTTGCACAATTTTTTTTTCGCAACCAACTGCGCGTCACATTTCGCAAGACGTCGAAGGTGTCCATATATCTATATACGTACATAATATAAATCCCATCATACATGTTATCACATATTTTGGTTTGAGCTAACCTTGAATTTAGATTCGGAATGCCAACCGACTAATGGCAGGCAGCACAAATTGCGTGCGTGTGTGTGTGTGTGTATCTGTTTGTCTCTTTAAATTTTAAATACCTCGCACCGTATTATTTCACGAATATTGTGACGCAGATAACCACGCATTACGAGTTAGTTGCGAACGCAATCCTACATGTTCTCCTTATCATTCAAACTGCGTCATCGTTCAGCTATTTGTTATAAGTATATATAATTTACTCTAATGGATTAGTTTTATTGGATGTATCGCTTTGTTGTTGTTCCCAAGTGGGAAAGAGAGAGAGACGTGGGGGGGGGCGTCGTCGTCGCAGTTGATTTACGTTTTGTAATGTTTACGTAATGGAGTGTATGGGAAATCGCTTGTTACGTAAAAAATGCAGGGCTGGTCCTAAATAAATATCTCGAGCCGATGAATGAACTACGATAAGAATGAGATAAGTAAATAGAGCAGTTAATATAACTTAAACGGTGGGAGAAACTCGGAACATGTTGCTATGTACGTACGCACCACAGCCACAGTTCATTTTTACACCGACATTGTTAAGTTAGCCGCAATTACTTTGCAATTATTGATTACGCTCTGTTGTTGTATATTTTCCATCGAATTCTTTTGTAACTCACTTAAATGCGTAGAACGACCTAAAATAATTCGACAACGACAAAAAAAAAAACACCCATCGAAATGTAACATTTTTTTTTTTGATACACAACCGTAGAAATAATTTCGACCGCTATATCGGTGATACGGGAATATATACAGTAAAGTGGATGGACAAGAGAGCTGTACATTTGATATAGAACTTCCACAGTATAGGCAGCGTTGCAACACCAAACTAGCGAGAAAGACGATAACTCGTGTCCACTGGCTTCAGTGGATTACGACAAGCACACGAACAGTGTTGACAAACCCGATCAACTAAAGCAAGTGTACGAGATTGATAGAAAAGGCCAAACAAGTGGTGGCATCGAATTTTATTTCACTTTCTCGATCATCGTCAATGGCCAACTGCCAAGTTTGTCATTAAAAGACTTCCGACATGAAGTAGTAACAAGTCTTTTATCCCCCACAATAGTGCATCACGAGCCAGTACTCAAGTGAAAAGTAGGTAGTTTTCCTAATTTATTTTAATTATAAAATTACGAGGCTGGTTCAATTGAAACCTTCCGAAATACCAACCAAGAAATTCTCACATTATTTCTGCCCTTAACCATATCGTTTTAGCCCTTTTACCCCAACATTAATATTTTCGACAAATTTCATAGCCTGTGTAATTTTTTTCATCGAGTAGGAATCGTGACGTCCAAATCCAACCCAACTCAATCCGAACCTAACCTGAGCCGATCCAATCTTATCCAACGCAATACAAAAACGAATAATAAGTGGACGTGCATAAACGAAGCCATGAAAAATAATCGCAGAAGAATAATTGAAATATAATGAAAGTAGTATGAAAAATAATAAACAAAAATAATCCCCCCCGCTCCCCCCAGCATTCAAAAATACAAACGAATTGCCCTAATTTGTAAATGAAAACAGAAATAGACGTACAATCAGAAGTGATTTACTTTTTTTTTTAACTAGAAATAATTGCCATCGTTCGCAATTCCAGTAAATATAGCCTGCATTAATTTTATTAAGTAAAAAAGATATAAATTATATAGCAAGGCGTTTCTTATAAAACGCCAATTATTATTACCGACAAGGACAGATCATCATAAAATATCGTGGACCATATACAGTATAATAATATATCGATAGTAAAGTAAATAATGAAACGATCAATAGAAAAAAGTGTTGGAAATTTGTATTTGTGTCAAATACATGAGGGGGGAAAACTTTGAAAAATCTGGTAGAGGTGTTAAACTAACGCTGAATAATAATGTTAACCGAGTAACAATTCATGACAATAATAAAATAGATTTTTTATTCTTTCGTCTTTATTTTACTTTGTTTTTCTTTCATTTTACCCAACAAAATTCATAAGAAAATTCAACCCATTATTTCTTAGTAAAGTTTTAAAACAGTTAATGCGCACGTAATTAGTTTAAGAAAAAAATATTGTATATGGAAATTTAAGTTTTTTATTTGTATTTATATGGGACGAGTTTTTCTCAGAAGCCTTATTAAGGCAAGTTTTTCTAGTTCGTTGTTTTTGTTACTTTGCACTTGTTACGATCTTGGTCTTGCTAACTCGGAAAGAAACGAGGACAAGAAATGTAAGACGTGGACCATTCGAACAACTTATGACTCTCATTCAACAGTTCATAACGACAACGAAACGATCGCCCAGGAATCCAAACAGTGCTCCTTTTTAGATTTAAATGTTTAGCTGACATTCATGGCCTCATAATGACTGGTAAATGGTCGCCCAAAAATCTAAACAGTGCTCCCTTTCAGTCTCAAAATATTTAGCTCACCTTCATGGCCTCATAATGACTGGTAAACGGTCGCCTAATTTAAAACGATAGCAGTGGCAAATTTTAATTGGTAATTTTAATGAAGAACATTGTAGTAGAATATTGAAGCAGTTCTTAAAATTAATGAACACAAAAGGAGTGAAACAATAATTGGAAATCAAACGTTGAAAAGAATTAAAAAGAAAAACTAAAAGGAAGGAAAAAAATAAAACCCAACGTGGTTACTACTACTACTACCCAACCCAACCCAACCCAACCCAACACCATCCAACCCAACCCAAAACTATTCAACCCAAACAAACCTAAGCGAACCCAGCCCTACCGATTGAGCCCGTGGGAAAATTTACGATAAACGATAGGTACATAAAACTAAAAATAAGGTATAGGAACAGAACGTATTCAACGATAAAATTGTCTCAAGAGCTAATAAGAGCTAAGTTTTTAACGATCGACAACGAAGCTGAAAAAAGAAGAAAAATGAAGAAACCTAAATTTGAATACTATTACAAAAAATGGAAAGTACACGAAGGCACCGACTCAAAAACATTTTAAAACTAACTTTAACATTTAAGCAAATAGTCAGAGAATTTCTAATGTTTTCGGTTGGAACATTTTTACCATTAAATCAAAACACTGTACGAATCATTCGCCCAATCGGTCAAAACAAAAAAAAAATGTTTCTGAATTATTTGCTTAATTGATTTTTGAGACGTTTCAATTACGGTTTTTTTTTTTTTATTTCAGTTAACGTAGTTTACGGTATTTCATCTTATTGTTATCCTTTCTAATTATTTATTTTGGAGTATTTGTAGTCTCTTCGCGTCTGCGATATTTTTGTATTGTTCTTTATTTATTTATATTTTTCTGCGGATTTTGGTTTCGTCTTTATTGTCTTTCGAGTAGATTTTCTTTATTAATATTGATGTATTTGAGTTTAATTTTAATCCCTAACCAAAAATGATTTCTTTGCATATTTATTAATTCGTCGTGAATTTAATTTTGTTTTAGAAACACTAACGTACATTTTTTAATTCCGCTTCCAAGATATCTGCAACGTTGATCAACAACGTCGTGTGAATGAAATCGTGGGTGGTTTTATAATTCGAGATTATACGGTAGTTCAATCGGGGATTTACCGCGGTACGAATAAATTTTAGGGCAATATTATTAAATTTATTTCCGTTGGCATTTTTTATCATTTCAAATGACTCGTTTATATTATTTTGTAACGCAACGTGCGCATATTGATTAGATTTTCGAGCGACATTAATCGAACGTGAAAGAATGCACCTGGCCAGAAAGAAGACCCGATGCACATAAATGCAAATGTAAGGACAAAGTGCACACATATGGTAATATTACTAGTGTTACTTGGGTTATACTTTGGCAGTACATTTGCATGCTATTCTCGGAATCGTTCTACATATTGTCGTTTTTGCAGAGTTTGTTTTTTTAATTTTATTTACCTCTTTCCGGTCTTGCGTTTGGAGTGCATTTCTTGTAGTTATATTTGAATATACAAATATACAAGAAATGCAACATGAAAATTAATCAAATTTTTTTTGCCAATTTTGTACTAAACGAACTGAACGATCGCGAATTAACTGAAATCAAAACGATTGATAATTGTAAAGTGGGATACGTGAGTAGCTGAAAAGCAAAACGCAACAAAATATCGCTGTGATGTTCAAACGAAGTTAAAAAATACATCGACAGAGATTGCTTTCGCATAAAGACATATATATTTCGCATTCAAAGTTCACTCGTAATCGAGTTTATAATTACACTTTTATTTGTCTTAATTATAATGTCGTCATGTGCTATTAAAAATAAATACCCACGGTATCTCCAAGCAAACGGTGTAATTTATACTTAAAGTGTTGAACGTGTAAATCCTCTGTTAAAAATACCCACCTCTGTTTGCTAACCAATGGCGTGTGGTTGAACCAAATGCATTTTGGCGATAACGTTAAGTTTAAGGAATTTTATTTTTCGGTGCTCCTCCAATAGTTGTCGATAGCAGCGATGATTTAAAGTTAACTTGAGCACCGCACTGTGAAATGAAACAAAACGAAAAATAAATTATATGTATGGACCCAACCAAAATTGCAGAAAAGGGGACGAAATAAGAATTAAAAAGTGAAAGGGCAACTAATATGAAATAAACCCAACCCAACCCAACCCAATCCAACCTAACCCAACCCAACCCAACCCAACCCAACTTACACGGTTATCAAATAGTGTTGTCCCGATGCTATTGTGAAGGGTCTAAAGCAATTCGAAGGGAATCGTGCAAATGGGAGGGGATGTAAATTAGAACGTGGTTACATAAATTCCACCAATAAATCAATAACATGAGGACGAATAATTCACGAGAACCAGTGGGAAAAATACGTAGAAATAGCACCACGAAAATTACTTTCGAACGAGTTAAAATCAAATGATTCATCGGCATTGGAATACATTAGAATAAATCTTTCACGCAATCTCCAATATGCGACATAAATCACCCACACCAAATCCTACAAACAAATTAAAACACATCGACGCCTTTTATTATTTCATACCCCTACACTCGTCATAATGCCTACTCGTACGCTATGTTTACGTGCACTCTCTGGTCCCATATATGTATACGCGGAATCTGAAAATCGGCCGTCGCTATAAAAGAGTCTTCGACAGTCACTGCACAAGAATGTTTTTCAGAGAGAGCCATTAAGAAAAATCGATTTACGTCGGGTCGTTCAACCGCGATGTACCGAGCTATAAATTATTGGCGAGCGTGTGTTACAATAATTAATTTATTTTGTTTAATTTTCGTTTAACGAGATTTAAGTACGCAAAATATAAATTTGCTGCCACGATTAAATCGAATTTCACGCGGGATCACTTATAACCCTGAAGACGACCCTGTCTGAGTAAGTTACAGTAAAACGAAACTACGTGCGCCAGAAAGATGTTACGTTAGAACAGTTGGGACAGTTTAATTGTTCTTATTTATTTGGAACAAGAGATTCAGTCGTCAACTTACAGTTGCTATTTTTGTTGGCCTCTGCAGATCAAATTAAACGATTTATTTATGTTTATGATTGATGTGAACGTTGAAGAATGTATGAAAGATAGATAAATTCAAAAATGGGACCCAACTATCGATCGAAATGAAGGGGCGAAATAAATTGTAGAGTGGATCAATGGACGTTGTTGGGGTTGGCGAAGGATAGGCCGGGGCCCGATCTACAAAGCAAAGCCATCACATGGATGTCGCGGAAGTTGTCGCAGTTGTCTGGCTGTTGGTTGGCTGTATATTTTTGCATCTGTATACTTCACAGTTGCCAACTACATTAAATATCATGACACGGTGATTCTTGCAAACCACAAAGGACCAGACAACATCATCTTCATCATCTACAAGACCATTTTAACCTTTCCAGTGGCACAAAACCAAAATTAATTAAACAAATTGAACTCTCGAGTTACATTGCCCACCAGTTTACATCGATAACATAACTTGGACTGCACTCACGTACTTATGCTGGAAAGCAGAAGGAAATAATTTCAATTTGAAGACTACTGGCTCCATGGAAGAATGGGCACTCGAAATTAAATTCCTATGTATGAAACATATGGGGTTTTACACCGCCATTTATTTTATGTAAAATATAATTAAACTTTCGTTTTGTTCAAAATTCAGCAGTTGCAAAAAGTCAAGTACATTTATATAAATAATTTGATGTTTAATGTTAACGTGCCATTAGAAAATAAAATTTTCCACTTGTCACTTGCTCAAAAGGTTGAACGTGGTCGCTGGTTGCGTTTAAGACCATGACCGACTTATAGTCGTTAGTAAAAACTCAACGGCATTTAAATAGATAACTCGTGTATATGGCTTATTGTGCGTTGGTAGTTGCACTTAGCGATACTCATTAGTATGACCATCAAAGAGGTTTCGCGTGTCTTTTACAAAAACTTTTATATAAATGGGAATTTCGATTGCAGCACGCCATGTACGATATTCGCGCTTATATGGTTAACCATCAATATATAGCGTATTGAAGGTGTAGTGTAGCGCCGGCCCGGATGGCGCTAGACCGTATATGGTGAGACCATGTGGTGATTCATGCGGCCTCTAGGGGTCGGGACCCGTCAATGCACCCACAGACCGCATACCAGCGCTAACTAGCCTACCTCTATACGTACACACACATGTTGCAGCGTGGGATACCGCCGAGACTATTATCCTATGAAACGTACGTACGTGTGAGAACCAATTACTCAATTTTCACATCTAAATTATCCGGCATTAATTGTGTCAAGTGTCGCAGTGCGAAAAAAGCATCGGAACGGGAAACTCGGGACTGTTGGGCCGGTACTCGTGGGCGATTTGGTCACGTGCGATTCGAGCTAATGCCAATTTGACCTACGCCACGTAATTTGCAGAGGTTAAATATTTCGCCACCTATTCGACGATGCATACACACCTTGTACGTTCGTGGGATCGTGAAATTGGACGTGGGCCCGGTTGTCGTGAATTTGGAACTGACATTTTTAACATTCGAACAGAAAAACAAATGGAAAGAATTTGGTGAAAAATTAGAAAACGACAGCCGCGGAAACCAGAAGTTATTCTACAGAACACTCAAGTCATTTAGACAAAGAAAAACACTAGAGGAAACAACCATAAATAGCTCTACAGGAAAGTTACTAAAGGAGGAGGCTGAAATGATGGAAAGATGGAAGGAGTACTTCATGGAGATGCTAGAAGGGAAAAGCGAAGTAATTGAGGAAAATCCGAACAGAACAAAGGAAAACAAGGACGTGAAAGAACAAGAAAAATTTACTAAGAAAGAACTGAAAGACGTTATTCATCGATTAAAGAATGGGAAGGCAGCAGGGAGTGATGAGGTCACAACAGAAATGATAAAAAACCTAGGACAAACAGGTACAGACATACTACTAGAAATTATAAATAAGGCATGGACATGCGAAACTATTCCAGATGAATGGGCAATAGCGCAAATTATTCCCATATATATAAAAAAGGTAACCCTAAGGAATGCAATAACTACAGAGGTATAACTGTAATTAACACTGTGGTAAAAATATACGAACAACCGATAAACAAGAGGATAATACAAAAAATAGAACCGACCTTGGAAGAAGCACATAGTGGATTCAGAACAGGGAAGAGTACTCAGGACCATATATTCACAATAAAACAAATATTTGAATAAACAGCGCAACAGGGCAAAGAAGTATGTCTAGCTTTCATCGACCTTGAAAAAGCGTTCGATAGAGTAAAGAGATCAAGACTATGGGAAATATTAAAACAAAGAGGAGTGAATAACAAAATGAGTAATACAAGGACTATACAAGAACAATACGAATTATATAATAAGAAGGAATATGAAATCAGAAGGATTTACAACAAAAGCCGAATTGAGACAAGGAGGAGGACTAAGCCCAATACTATTTACAATTTTTATGGACGAGATAATAAAGAAATGCACACGGAGGAGTCAAAAAATGAATATCGGATACACTAACCTACAAAGGATAACAATATCGGAGTGTTTGCAGATGATGTGGTACTAATAGCAGAAAGTGAGAAAGCATTACAACAAAATATAAACATATGGAATGAAGAACTGAAAGAAAAAGAAATGAAAATAAACTTAAGTAAAACAAAAGTAATGACTACTGCAGATATACAGCTAGACATAAGGATAGAAGGAGTGAGAATAGAACAAACCAGACAATTCGAATATCTAGGATCCATTATAGAAGATACAAGGAAACAAGAAACTGAAATAAATACAAGAATAGAAAGAACAATAAGATTATATTATGCAATGAACAACAAATTTATCAACAAGAAAGAAATATCAAGGCAAACAAAAATGAACGTATTCCGGACGATATACAGACCAATCCTGACGTACGGCTGTGAATCATGGATAATAACAAAGAAGATTGAGAGCAAATTACAGGCTACGGAAATGAAATATTTGAGGAGAGTTGTGGGAGTAACGAGAAGAGACAAAATTAAAAATACACGGATTGGAGAAGAGCTGGGAATTGAGTCGTTGACGGAGTTCATAGAACAAAGACAACTAAGTTGGTGGGGACACCTGCAAAGAATGAGCAAGGATAGACCGGTGAAACAAATATGGGAAGCTAGAATAACAACAAGAAGGAAAAGAGGAAGACCGCAGCAGACATGGGATAAAGGGATTGAGAGCGTGATGAACAAGAGAGGAAGGACACTGGAAGAAGCAAGAAGAATAGCTAGGGACCGTAAGGATTGGAAGAGATTTACACAAGGGAAATAAAGTCTACCCCTACACCCTAAGGGTAAAAGGGGATATATGATTATATATATATATATATATATATATATATATATAATCATATATATATATATTTTTAAGCCAAGCACGAAAAAAAAAACAACTGGGATTATTTCTTGATGTATTAATGTTTTGACTTTGTCCGCGCTTCATCGAACCTTTGGATTTCGTTTCGGTTCACTAATAGATGAGAATTTTATTTTGTTGCTGATTTAGAGCGAACATGGTGGTCGAGCCCTCACCAAACAATCCACACAGAACCGGAAGGGAAGAGCAAAACGGATATGTAAAACAAAGAAAGTAGCAACCCGTCATAAAGACAATCCAGACAATTATGTCGATGCAAAAATGGGGAAAGACAGGAAAAATCTTTTGAGTAAACGTTGGAAAAAGGACCGGAGGAGCACATACAGGGAAACATTCCAAGATAGTACTGGAGGGGCCCATCTACCGAACGTACCAGGACACTGTTGGGTTTGGGCACTAACAGCTACTGGTCATAGCCGACTAAGGCATCACATGCATAGGCTGGGAGTGGCTGAGGCCACCGAGTGCCGACTATGCCTTGAAACTGAGAAGACAACAGAGCACGTCATGTGTGCCTGCCCCGCTTTGGTGAGACAAAACCGGAGCTGGGCGAACTTGAGAAAATCTCACACTCTAAAATCCTCCTTTATCTAAAGAGAATGGGAATTGAGGGCGAACTATAAATGGTTATGAGCCGCAATAGACCATCGTAGGGGCAGTTAAACGCCCCACTCATACATTACATCGTTTGCACAACAGAAATTATACGACAATTTGAAAAATATGAATTATTGTCAAGACTATAAAATCAAAATAGTTTACAAGCGTCTGTATCGTAATATTAAAGGACGTCTGGCGATTTTAATTCTATTTATATTTCGTACTCATTATTTTCAAGTCTTGACGCAAATTTTCTTAAGCGACATGTATTATTAAGAACCAAAGGCCTTAAGACTTGACGTATTTAAATAAATGGTGCCAACTTCTTTAAAATTCTTCGTAATCGCGATTTAACGTGGGGAGCTTATTAACGATGGATTCTAGCCATTTCGTTTTACATCTCGTACACTGTTTCTCTCCACTATTCTGTTCCAATTGTCAGTTTTCAGTTATGTTCGCGTCGTTATTTAGCTTCAGGCAATGAAAGCGATGAAAACATTAGATAATAACACGCAAAACGTCCAAAATTCCACATTTGCCTTTTATCTGTCGCAATCTGAAACGCAAACGTTTCGGCGCAATAAATCCAAAGTAACGGCCGTGAAATATGTTAGACACAGTCGTAAGGCATTGTTTAAAATATCAAGCAAGTTATTTAAAACGCGGAAGTAAAAATAATTCCATTGGTTTAAGTTTCGTGTGTTTGAATCGACTCCCACGGAAGTACATAATTCATCGAGATGCATCACCGCGGAATCCGAATCACGTGGCATATTGCTAGCGATACGGCGAGTATGTCGCTATTGATAAAAATAGATCGACACATCGTGATCGTGTGTCATTCATAAATTAATAAGCGTTCCTGCACGCGGCGCAACGTCATATTAAATTATTTGCATAAATAATCCAATAGTCTCGCAGTCGCGGATATCGTAAGGGTAACGACGGAAAAATGAAAGGAATGCAACAACGAAAGTCGTTGGGTAAATCCCGAGATACATTCTTTTCATCTTACCGTGCCGCTGCATAGCAACAGACGCAAGACATGCGTTGTTCATCGCCGTTAATTTATCAATTTATCAATTTCGCGTTAAGTCACACAGTTCGTATTGATTATTTCACGGCGATGTTGTACTCGCGACGCGCAACGTTAAAAGGTTCCGTTTTTTTTTTCACACGAAAATACTTTCTCATGCTTGGGTGGGCAGGGGCAGGATTGGGCCCTTAAAAAACAACCCTCTTCCAAGAAGCGACCTATATTAGGCAGTCGCTTCCTAGAATTTTCCATTCGAAACACTTAAAAATGTTTGTCGGGAACAACAATACGGCTCGGAACGGCCCTCGCGCAATAAATCTTCACGAAAATGAGCTTTAAGCGCACATAACGACGCAATAAGAGATTTTTATTGATTCCGTTTTTTTTTCTTTCTTTTCGGGAAGATTCCGTCGTTGAAGTCGTTATTTATTAAAGCGCGGTACCTTCTAAATCATTGATAAAGTCGAAAAATATGGACGCGGCGCGCCAATAAATCACACCAATTCATCAAACGGAGATTAGATACGACGTCGGGTTCCCCATTTTTGAGAAACGGGCTCGAGGTTGTTAACCCAACGACACAACGGCGAAATTATTGTTAATTTGCGCGATCGAAATCTTATCTGGGAATCTTAGTATGTGTAACCAATAAGACCGTGCCATTTTCCCACGGTTGTTTCCCACCGCCGACAGGTTCCCTCAGGAACCGATGCTTTATTTGCAGAATTGGGGTTCAATCTATTCACATCGCCAACTTGTTTAACTGCATCTTAATACGTGTGAATGAAATATTTCGATTACATTGAAAACTTGTTTCATTTGATCTCGAAAGCGGTCACCATAAATAAAAATTCATATGCTCGACGTAAGTTTTTGAATTAATTGTATTCCCATCTATGTATTCCCAACTATTATACATTAGATGTAATATCGGCAATATATTCAAAGATTAGTTTTTGGCCGCACATTTCTAAAAACCAAATTGCAAATTTTCGCCTTTATAGTCTTATAGTGTTTATGAAATAATATTTTAAGTAGCACTTGGTCTTTTTGACTACCGTTGAACTTTTCATTCTTCCATTTCGTCCCACTCATATTATTAGATCGAGAGAATACAAGGTTGGAGTTTTCGTTTTGAAATTTTATGTTCGTAGCCCATTCTTATTTTTCATCAATATTGTGATTGTATCATACGAAATTACCCCTGGACTATCCACCTCCTTTTGACAATAACACTGCAACACTTTTTATGTGTTGCAGTGTTCGTTATCACGCACGCACTTTCACGCTACAACATAAGTGAACGATCCGATCAATGCAATTGTCGTCGTCGACTGAAATAATGAAGGTAAGAAGTTGATACACGGTGATATGTATCTCGCAAACATTTTAAAACCTATATCAATAAACACCAGACATCCTTATTTGGTATATGGAATAACCTTGTCTCGTGACACGGCGCGGACACGGCTCACGGTGGCTATATACCACTTACGAATGTAGGTTTTGCATTACAAATTCTCGCAATTATATCAGAATTTTTGCGTACGGGCGACATAACATTAAGAATGTGCAACGTGTACACGTAAAAAGGTACACAGCACGTCCGATAGACGTTCAGGAGGCGCTGAAAATGCAATTTGCATTTATGAAACTAGGTGCGAGTCGCGTTTGCTTCGCACGTTTTGAGTTTCCAAATCATTTTTATATTAAATTCACTTGGAAGATCGAACTTATGACGTGCAAAAGTTGCATTCGCGAAATCGTGAGAAAATTTTTGTTTATCTCGAAGAAACGTTTAATGTGCTATCTTGCGTTTACCTTTCTGATAGTTCTTCCTCGCATCTTTTATTTAACTTCGTATCTATAATTCATGTTCATGTGGAGAATCAACGTCAACAAGTATTTCTCGTCACCTTTCATTACGTTCTTGTTCGATTCATGTCGTCAGTGATTACATCCCAGGACACAACAACCGCGACTGATTAAAAAATGATTGACAGAATTATATATTATCAGGTAAAACTTTAAAAAAACACGGATATATACTCAGTGACATATAAACTGCACCACCTAGAAGGGGTGGGAATTTTGAGACCAAATTTGGCAGGAATAGTGGAATAGTCCAGGGAAATAGTTGATTAAAGTTTGAAACCCAATCATCAAGTAGTCATGGGATTTTTTACGTTTCTGTCATTTTTTAGAGGTGGAGATAGACAAGCAATTATCGAGTCATTTTTTGAATTTGTTCCACTTTTTCGGATCCTGTTCTTTAGTTTAAAGTGTTTCAAGTGTTTAACGATGCCTAGAGGAAGGAGACCTCAAGTTTACCAGCAGTTGAGTGACTTTGACCGAGGGCGGATTGTTGGTTTACGAGAAGCAGGTTTTTCGTTTAGAGAAATCGGCAACCGTTTGGGACGGCACCACTCAACAATAATGCGTGTTTATCAAGCGTGGTCTGAACATGGGGTTGAACGTCGGAGAAGAGGCACTGGGGCTCAAAGACGAACCAATGAACGTCAAGATCGCCGCTTAAGACTAATGACCTCGAGAGACCGATTCTCTACAACTAGATCAATAGCTGATCAATGGTTGGGTGAACAAGGTCGTCCGATAGGCTTGGGAACAGTTTATCGTCGAATAAGAACCTTTCGCTTGGTGTCTTACCGCCCACATCTTGTGCTACCCCTCATTGCTCAACATCGCCAGGAACGTTTGGCCTGGTGCACGGAAATACTTCAACGGAACTTGGAGTGGCATCGAGTTGTCTTTAGTGACAAATCGCGATTTTGTTTAGGAATGCATGATGGTCGGATGACTGTTAGACGAAGACGTGAAGAAAGGCGCTGATTTTTCGATTGCGAGGCATGTTCACCGAACTGTGGGGTTGATGGTGTGGGGTGCTATTGCTTACGGCAGTAGCTCACCCTTGCTCTTCATTCGGGGCAGTATGACCGACGCTACATTGACGAAGTGGTAGAACCACATGTTCTTCCATATCTTCGAGGGCTGGAAGACCCACTTTTCCAGCAAGATAATGCACGACCTCACGTAGCAAGGGTTTCTCTTGACTTCTTTGAAGAGGCCAATGTTAATCTTTTGCCTTGTTCGCCAAGATCTCCCGATTTGTTGCCCATTGAGCACGTGTGGGACATGATGGGTAGAAGATTGAGGAATCTACCGAACCCACCGTTGACAATAGAAGCTCTACGGCTTGAAGTACAGGCTGCTTGGGATGTCATACCCCAAGAAGACATTGATCACCTGCTGGAATCAATGCCAAGGCGGGTCAATGAGTGTATCAGAAATCGGGGCGGACCAACACATTATTAAAGAAAAATCAAAAAGATGAAGTGTTTTCTTTATCAAATTTTAATCAATTGTTACCTTAGACTAGTCCAATGTTTCTGCCAAATTTGGTCCAAAAATTCCCACCTCTTCTAGGTGGTGCAGTTTATATGTCACTGAGTATAGTTTTCGATCAATATTTACCACAAAATCGCAACAATACAATGAACGCAGAACGTATTTAGAATTTAAGCTCATATACGAGGGGAGATCACTATTTACGGTACCTAACAACAAACAAATTGAAGAAATAAACGTTTATTTTTCTACATAATCTCCCTGAACGTCGAAGAAAGGATTTGGACCTAGTTGATGCAACATGAATGAAGACATTTTGTGTAATTAAAAGGATTATTAATTTATTTTTGTTTAGGGCAATCGGAAATCAAAACAATTTATAATAAATACGTGCGGTTTCGTGCGCTTGATGAACGAAACATTGGAAATAGTTTTTAGTTCGTCATAAACTAGTGACTAAACTAAAGAATAAATATGTGGAATATCTTAGAATTCTGAGGATCTATTCCAGAGGCGTACAGCCGAAAAAAAACTGATTCACCACAGTCGAGGAGGGAGCACTTGGCACTTAGAGGGAGCACTAGCACACAGCATAAACAATTTTTCGTGCAAAATATCTCGAATCTTATCTTAATAGTTAAGTAACACACATAATACACAATTTTTGGACAATTTCATTAATTTCGACCACTTTATATTTGACGTCAATTGAAGTTTAGATATTTTTTCGTCGATTTTTATATTCGTTAGCACTTGAATATAAAGAACGAAGAAGTTTAGGTAATTTTAACTTTTTTGCCAACCCGGCCCTTGAAGTTGGTTTGGGTTGGTTTTTGAAATTCATGCAAAATAATGATCTCCCCTCGTACAACGTCCAACAAAAGTGTGAATACGATCGTTTTTTAATTTTTTTTATATATAATAGTCTAGTTTCGTCGTTTTCTTCAAAGTCGACAATGAAAAATGTGCAACCTGTTACGAAAGAAACTCGTCGGCGCATGAATAACATTACGAAACTGAATTTAAAACAACGGAAATCCAACCGCTAATAAAAAATCTCGACGCTTGTAACGAAGTTCAATTATAACAATCCCTCGTAATTATCAGACTATTAAAAGACGAATGCTATTAATAGAATAATGAATGTGCAACATAGGAAGTGTGAAGTAAAACGGAAATGGTTTTTGATCGAGTTGATCGAGCCGCGTAAAACTTTTCGTTTTAACAGTCGAAAAAAAAAATTATAAATTTATAAAATCTTCACCGTAACATCGATTACATTTGTTTTATCTTATAAAAGCGCCCACACGTTTTCGTTAGCAAGAGAACTAGCAAAAGTGAACCGAAAAGAAAGAATAACGTTGCAAATAATAAAAAAAACATAAACTAAACTTGAATAACATCGAAACGGAAGCTAATAAACAATCGATATTATTTATGGAACAGTCAATCCGTATCAATAAAACGTTTCGACACAGATTTGAATTTGTAATACGTGCACTTTAATGTTTCGCAAGTGCATATGAGCAATTGACGGTCGATTTTTGTACACTGATTCACTTCGTTCAAAGGTCATCGTAATACATATTTTTGTTATGCTTGTGTGTGATTCACTGTACTGGAAATCAGCGGAACTGTCAGATTAAAACGGCGTTTCTCAACCTTTTAGTATCGATCCATAATTCATATAATTCTCGTCCACGTCTCATGCAATAATTTTCATGGAAATCGTGCTGCAATTGTGATGTTATTAGATTTTATTTGATTG
Organism: Geotrupes spiniger; assembly: GCA_959613385.1. Taxonomy (NCBI): domain Eukaryota; kingdom Metazoa; phylum Arthropoda; class Insecta; order Coleoptera; family Geotrupidae; genus Geotrupes; species Geotrupes spiniger. The sequence continues at coordinate 31,311,861 of OY390739.1, forward strand.
TATTTTGACGCTAAAGCAAGAAAAAAATCGATAGAAATACGACAAATAATATACGCATGCAACTAACGACTAAATGTTTTTAATTTTTTTTTTTTTGAAAATTCGCCCCTGATTTTTCACATAAAAATTATCCAAAATTAAATTATCCAATAAAAGTTAATCTTAAAATTTCACGACAATAGTCTAATTTGCCTGTGTCTGATTGTCGAGTCGAAGGTACCCAAAAATTTACACGAGTTACCACCACACGAAATCTCGTCCTTTTTATAATCCAATTTCATCGTCGCATTTTACTGTTGACTTTACGAGTGAAAACCACAAGTGTTATTTTACCAATGTTCCGAAAACATTCAAGCGAATTATTAAACGTAATTCGTCGTCGTTAACAAACGCAATTTACGTAACATAAATAATGTAAATAATAACGCGGTTGTAGATATCCACCTCGGAAGCGATAAATTAATCTCTTAAAAAGTAGACAAGTCCTGAATTCATTATGCGCCATTAAAATCGTTGGCGTTGCCCTTTTCACCATGAATGAATTCGTAAGTAGCGCGCGTTTATTGGAGACTTTGAAAGGCGGCAGCACTAAACATTTTATGCCGGTATTGTTTCGTCGACGATAAGGTGCGTTTTTCGAAATGCAACAATTGTTATTTGTGTTTCGCTGTGGTGGTTTTCAGACGGCGGGTTGAACGACCTCCCTCGGCTAGACACGTGTATATGTTGGCTCATTCATTCATGAGCTTGACGTGTTGTGTCCCTAGTTTCGTGTCTCGTACTATGCGTACCCGACGTCCACCACTGCACTTTGAAAATGACGTGTTTATTTACCTGCATGCGGGAAATGCCACACTTTGCCCGCCTTTAATCGAAACTAAGTGAACGCATTTTTGAGGCGTCGCGATTAAATATTTGTTTAAGAATAAATCATGGTGAAAAAAAAAAAAAAAACTCGTTTGCAAGAAAGACACTTGTTGATCTTTAATGTCTAATTATGAATTTTTTAAACTTTTACATCCACGCTACATTTATTATTTTCATTGCAGCTATATATACTCAGTGACATAAAAACTGCACCATCTAGAAGGGGTGGGAATTTTTGGACCAAATTTTGCAGGAATAGTGGACCAGTCCAGGGAAATAGTTGATTAAAATTTGAAACCCAATCATCAAGTAGTCATGGGATTTTTGACGTTTGTGTCATTTTTTAGAGGTGGTGATAGACAAGCAATTATCGAGTCATTTTTTGAATTTGTTCCACTTTTTCGGATCCCGTTCTTTAGTTTAAAGTGTTTCGAGTGTTTAACGATGCCTAGAGGAAGGAGACCTCAAGTTTACCAGCAGTTGAGTGACTTTGACCGAGGGCGGATTGTTGGTTTACGAGAAGCAGGTTTTTCGTTTAGAGAAATCGGCAACCGTTTGGGTACCACGGCACCACTCAACAATAATGCGTGTTTATCAAGCGTGGTCTGAACATGGGGTTGAACGTCGCAGAAGAGGCGCTGGGGCTCAAAGACGAACCAATGAACGTCAAGATCGCCGCTTAAGACTAATGGCCTTGAGAGACCGATTCTCTACAACTAGATCAATAGCTGATCAATGGTTAGGGGAACAAGGTCGTCCGATAGGCTTGAGAATAGTTTATCGTCGAATGAGAACCTTCGGCTTGGTGTCTTACCGCCCACATCTTGTGCTACCCCTCACTGCTCAACATCGCCAGGAACGTTTGGCCTTGTGCACGGAAAGACTTCAATGGAACTTGGAGTGGCATCGAGTTGTCTTTAGTGACGAATCGCGATTTTGTTTAGGAATGCATGATGGTCGGATGACTGTTAGACGAAGACGTGGAGAAAGGCGCAATCCTGATTTTTCGATTGCGAGGCATGTTCACCGAACTGTGGGGTTGATGGTGTGGGGTGCTATTGCTTACGGCCGTAGGTCACCCGTGCTCTTCATTCGGGGCAGTATGACCGCCCGACGCTACATTGACGAAGTGGTAGAACCACATGTTCTTCCATATCTTCGAGGGCTGGAAGACCCACTTTTCCAGCAAGATAATGCACGACATCACGTAGCAAGGGTTCCTCTCGACTTCTTTGAAGAGGCCAATGTTAATCTTTTGCCTTGGCCGCCAAGATCTCCCGATTTGTCGCCCATTGAGCACGTGTGGGACATGATGGGTAGAAGATTGAGGAATCTACCGAACCCACCGTTGACATTAGAAGCTCTACGGCATGAAGTACAGGCTGCTTGGGATGCCATACCCCAAGAAGACATTGATCACCTGGTGGAATCAATGCCAAGGCGGGTCAATGAGTGTATCAGAAATAGGGGCGGACCAACACATTATTAAAGAAAAATCAAAAAGATGAAGTGTTTTCTTTATCAAATTTTAATCAATTGTTACCTTAGACTAGTCAAATCTTTCTACCAAATTTGGTCCAAAAATTCCCACCCCTTCTAGGTGGTGCAGTTTATATGTCACTGAGTATACTTACATGGTTTACACTTACATTCCAATTAAGTGTAATAAACCATGAAATTTATTTTTTCACCAAACGTCAAGAAACGATTAATTAATTCAATTAATCATTGGAAGAAAATTTATTTTATTCAGAGTTAAAGGTACGGTTTGTGATGTGTCATATCAAGTGGCAAAGTCTTGGTGAGAATTTCAAATATACTCTGAATGTGATAATAAATTTTGTTCGTGGTAAATAATAAAGATAATCTTACCCAACCACCCACAAAAAATAGCACAAGAGCCACCTATCTATTGCGAATATGCCAAATGTCTGAAATTCTTAAAGGTCGAGCGTTATTTGTTACACTGCAATTGTGTGACTCATTCGAAACTTGCATCGAGAAGCCTACAAACGATCCGAATACGTATCGATAATCACAACAAAAAAACACATCGAACGAGCCGATCAAATTTTGCCGTCGACTCCTTATAACCTAACATACTAATTGTTGTGTTAAATTTCCTACATTTTTGTACCACCCGTACATGCATTTGAATCGCCCCGTTCAAGTAAAACGATAAAAATCACCAACCTTGTCCAGGGACGCCGGGCTCGTTGCGCATCGCCGTCCGCCTCCGAAGACTCCACGACAGTCCAAAACTCTTCTCCATCCACTAAACACTCGGCACGCGCTAATAATCGCAAGAAAAACGCCCGTAAAAGTGCAATTTTCCACGAGAAACGCGAGAAACTGACCGAACGCCCGAAGCGTCCATTATCGAAAAACTGACCTGCTCGGTTTTTTCGGTCGTTACGTCACACGTCATCGGCAAGTCGATCCCACTAATTCTGAAGTATTATGCATCGAGACAACGTTGCCAACATAGGTGGGAGAGTGCAACAATAAAAACCCGATAAGGCACCGAATCGTAACCAAACGCAATTAGGTGCGATTTTTCGATTTGAAAACTGGCTGCAATTACGACGTCGACGCAATACGCCTAAACTACTAAAACTATAAAACCATAAACTACGAAACTTGAGATTTGTACGCGGCTCTGAAGAAAAAGTCCAATTTTTAAAAGTTTCGATAACTCGTACACATCGTACATCGAGAAATTGAAACTTTTCATTTGAAAAGTCACTTCCTTTAACTATACAGTCATTATTTTTTTTATTCAACAGCCCAAAAAGTTCGAACATTTATTTTTATTCCAAACCAAAATAATGGATAGATTAAGTTGATCAATGGATGAAAAGGGGAAATTGAATTACGCAATAAATTTTATTATTTTGTAATTTAATGAAACAATAGCAATCCAGACTTGTCAAATAAATAGCCAATTTTGTGTAGTTTTCGTTTCCTTTCTATTTCGCAAAATTCCCGACAAATACATTTTTCCATCGCCATTCGGCCGATAAGTGTTATTTAATCGAAACGATTATGCCCGTGCACATAATAGAAGGAATATAAGTAGGATCATTGTTTTCATTCATCATAACAGCTGTCTGTCTTCCATCCGGACTAACAGTCTCTTTCATTTAATGCTCGCATCCTTTTCTCTTCCTAAGTAGGTCACAGATTATTAGTTTGCGGTTGCGCTTGTCAAATTCTACTTGGTATAACGTGAATGGAAGCTCATGTTATTCATTTTTTCAGGACTTCTGCCGGTGGTTTTCGATCGCGGACGCGAGAAATGTAAGTAAACCATTTATACGATATTTTCCGTCAATTGTGATTATGAACTTATTAAAAATAAAACGTACACGTCACAGCATTTACGATTCTGAGCAACGTTTGTTTGGTGTTCGTTAAAACGATACTGTTAACCAACTGCACGATTTCGTTATTTCTTCGTGTGAAATATTAAATACTCACTTTGGCAATGGCAATTACTTTCTACACGTCGGGTCGATAAATTGTATCTTCTAAATCTAAATCTAAATCTAAATAAAATAAAATAAAACGTTTTGTTTAAATAGAAAATGTGTTATTAAAGTTGATTCGTCTATGTCAGTTCATAAAAACGACTTATTTACTTGCTTGGAGGTTCAAAATAATTGTTGAGTCGTATCCAGCTGCCGATGTCGGTATCAAAATTTATATAAATATACTCAGTGACATATAAACTGCACCACCTAGAAGGGGTGGGCATTTTTGGACCAAATTTGGCAGAAACATCGGACTAGTCTAAGGTAACAATTGATTAAAATTTGATAAAGAAAACACTTCATCTTTTTGATTTTTCTTTAATAATGTGTTGGTCCGCCCCTATTTCTGATACACTCATTGACCCGCCTTGGCATTGATTCCAGCAGGTGATCAATGTCTTCTTGGGGTATGGCATCCCAAGCAGCCTGTACTTGATGCCGTAGAGCTTCTATTGTCAACGGTGGGTTCGGTAGATTCCTCAATCTTCTACCCATCATGTCCCACACGTGCTCAATGGGCGATAAATCGGGAGATCTTGGCGGCCAAGCCAAAAGATTAACATTGGCCTCTTCAAAGAAGTCAAGAGAAACCTTTGCTACGTGAGGTCGAGCATTATCTTGCTGGGTCTTCCAGCCTTCGAAAATATGGAAGAACATGTGGTTCTACCACTTCGTCAATGTAGCGTCGGGCGGTCATACTGTCCCGAATGAAGAGCAAGGGTGACCTACTGCCGTAAGCAATAGCACCCCACACCATCAACCCCACAGTTCGGCGAACATGCCTCGCAATCGGAAAATCAGGATTGCGCCTTTCTCCACATCTTCGTCTAACAGTCATCCGACCATCATGCATTCCTAAACAAAATCGCGATTCGTCACTAAAGACAACTCGATGCCATTCCAAATTCCATTGAAGTCTTTCCGTGCATCAGGCCAAACGTTCCTGGCGATGTTGAGCAGTGAGGGGTAGCAAAAGATGTGGGCGGTAAGACAGCAAGCCAAAGGTTCTTATTCGACGATAAACTGTTCGCAAGCCTATCGGACGACCTTGTTCACCTAACCATTGATCAGCTATTGATCTAGTTGTAGAGAATCGGCCTCTCAAGGCCATTAGTCTTAAGCGGCGATCTTGACGTTCATTGGTTCGTCTTTGAGCCCCAGTGCCTCTTCTCCGACGTTCAACCCCATGTTCAGACCACGCTTGATAAACACGCATTATTGTTGAGTGGTGCCGTCCCAAACGGTTGCCGATTTCTCTAAACGAAAAACCTGCTTCTCGTAAACCAACAATCCGCCCTCGGTCAAAGTCTCTCAACTGCTGGTAAACTTGAGGTCTCCTTCCTCTAGGCATCGTTAAACACTCGAAACACTTTAAACTAAAGAACGGGATCCGAAAAAGTGGAACAAATTCAAAAAATTGCTCGATAATTGCTTGTTTATCACCACCTCTAAAAAATTACACAAACGTCAAAAATCCCATGACTACTTGATGATTGGGTTTCAAATTTTAATCAACTATTTCCCTGGACTAGTCCACTATTCCTGCCAAATTTGGTCCAAAAATTCCCACCCCTTCTAGGTGGTGCAGTTTATATGTCACTGAGTATATAAATAATACAACAAATATATGGGTGCAGTGAAAATTGATACCCATCGTATGTAAATGCAATTGCGCAGACCTACAAGATATAATTGTTTTATGTTTTCGTTAGTTAATTGTGCGTTTTGTGTGCTGGGAATTTCGAATATTATTCATCCATTTCGATTTTTTTTTCTTATTATCCACGTTGACTGTAGTTTTGCGAAATGATGTCATGTACGATGCGAGTTGATCTCTAAATTGAGTCATCGAAGTAACAAGAAACCTCTGCCTGATCCGCTTAATCCGTGGATGTACGGCCAAAATGGGGTTGACACGATTAGTTCGAAAACATTCAACGAACACGTCGTCTCTGCATTACTTTAAGAACGCCGGCCATTCTTTCGCCTCGAATCTTTCAGACTCGTTAAGAAAATATAAAATAGCTATTACGTATTTGACGATGCGTGACGTAATGGCGCGCCGCGTCTATTCTTGGCGTCGGGACGCCTACCAAAGGCGAATAACTCCAAATGACCCCGTGATTCAGACGAATCTGTCACTGTAATTGCAACAATACGTATCAAATTCTTCGGGAGCGCACGATGATGCCGAATGCGTTGTCACAAGAGCTCGGGCCGCATCCTCCGATTTTGCCTCGTCACATTTCCGACGAAGCGCCCCACTAACGAGGCGTTCTCGACGCGATTTCTGCAAAACGTACGTACGTACAAGTATCTTGTCGGCGGAAAAATAACGCAAATACAATTGATGTAATAACAATCCTATAAATAGCTCGATATTGAATGTTGTTCGGTTGCATTCTTGGGCTGTAAATCATCCATCTGCTGGTTAATATCGTATTTACATTCATACCAGGCACACTTGTTGTAATAATTTAATTATTAACGACTTTCGAGAATCTTCCGTCTTGTGAGGTCACCGAAAATATCATTTAATGTTCTCATTTGTTTCCAGTGATTTTGCTTAGCTCGTGGTCATTTGTCAACGTATAGCCCTTTCATTTTGATTTACTTATTTCTTAGTGCGTAGCTCAAAAAATGTACAATTTATGGCCACTTTTGCTTAATACATTTGCATTCTAACAGGAGAAGGATGACGTAATAATAAATAATTGAGTGGATAATGACGATATAATAAAATTATATTGCTGAGAACACGTTATTTAGTACACTTAATTATAAATCAAATCAAGAAGACTGTCTTAGGCATAGACAAGACAAACAAAACCAGTCGAAGAAGTCCAGTAGTACTGACGTTTTGATTATTTGGATTGCATTGAATTCTACAGCTGTTGAATTTGAGTTGGGTTGCGTCGACGAAGTTAAATGCGAAAGAAACTGTGACCACTAAAGTACAGTTAAGGTCCTATAGAAAAATTTGTATGTCGCAAAAGGTGCAATGAAGGTTGCACCAAATCCAAAAGGAAATTATTATTATTATTAATTTAAAATATAATCAAATATGTACGTCATTATAAAAGCTGGACTAAGAGACTTATGAAACATCTAAATTATTATTGTATACTCATTTCTTTCTCGTTCTGTGTGTACTACTTGTCGGCCGTAAGTCATAAAACGCATCATGTCTTGTTTCTGCTCCGCTACCCAACTTTACCAAGAACTTAACAACAGACTATCTAGCCTAATTATCTAGGTTCGAGATATACATCGGAATATTGCCTGTTCTTTTGCAATTCAACTGAAAGAAATGCACGTTCAATGCAATAACGAAATAACATAAAATATACTCAGTGACATATAAACTGCACCACCTAGAAGGGGTGGGAATTTTTGGACCAAACTTGGCAGAAACATTGGACTAGTCTAAGGTAACAATTGATTAAAATTTGATAAAGAAAACACTTCATCTTTTTGATTTTTCTTTAATAATGTGTTGGTCCGCCCCCATTTCTGATATACTCATTGACCCGCCTTGGCATTGATTCCAGCAGGTGATCAATGTCTTCTTGCGTTATGGTATCCCAAGCAGCCTGTACTTCATGCCGTAGAGCTTCTATTGTCAACGGTGGGTTCGGTAGATTCCTCAATCTTCTACCCATCATGTCCCACACGTGCTCAATGGGCGACAAATCGGGAGATCTTGCAGGCCAAGGCAGAAGATTAACATTGGCCTCTTCAAAGAAGTCAAGAGAAACCCTTGCTACGTGAGGTCGTGCATTATCTTGCTGGAAAAGTGGGTCTTCCAGCCCTCGAAGATATGGAAAAACATGTGGTTCTACCACTTCGTCAATGTAGCGTCGGGCGGTCATACTGCCCCGAATGAAGAGCAAGGGTGACCTACTGCCGTAAGCAATAGCACCCCACACCATCAACCACACAGTTCGGTGAACAAGCCTCGCAATCGAAAAATCAGGATTGCGCCTTTCTCCACGTCTTCGTCTAGCAGTCATCCGACCATCATGCATTCCTAAACAAAATCGCGATTCGTCACTAAAGACAACTCGATGCCACTCCAAGTTCCATTGAAGTCTTTCCGTGCACCAGGCCAAACGTTCCTGGCGATGTTGAGCAGTGAGGGGTAGCACAAGATGTGGGCGGTAAGACACCAAGCCAAAGGTTCTTATTCGACGATAAACTGTTCGCCAGCCTATCGGACGACCTTGTTCACCTAACCATTGATCAGCTATTGATCTAGTTGTAGAGAATCGGTCTCTCAAGGCCATTAGTCTTAAGCGGCGATCTTGACGTTCATTGGTTCGTCTTTGAGCCCCAGTGCCTCTTCTCCGACGTTCAACCTCATGTTCAGACCACGCTTGATAAACACGCATTATTGTTGAGTGGTGCCGCCCCAAACGGTTGCCGATTTCTCTAAACGAAAAACCCCTGCTTCTCGTAAACCAACAATCCGCCCTCGGTCAAAGTCACTCAACTGCTGGTAAACTTGAGGTCTCCTTCCTCTAGGCATCATTAAACACTTGAAACACCTTAAACTAAAGAACGGGATTCGAAAAGTGGAACAAATTCAAAAAACGACTCGATAATTGCTCGTCTATCACCACCTCTAAAAAATGACACAAACGTCAAAAATCCCATGACTACTTGATGATTGGGTTTCAAATTTTAATCAACTATTTACCTGGACTAGTCCACTATTCCTGCCAAATTTAGTCAAAAAATTCCCACCCCTTCTAGGTGGTGCAGTTTATATGTCACTGAGTATACAAATAAATAAGCATTTTGATTAAAATTCAATAAATTAAGTTATTGACGCATCGTGCACATTTAGTCAAGATGAATAAACTTCGTAGGAAAGTCATCGTGTACCTAGACTAGACTCCATTAACAGAGCTTTTCCACGCAGTCAACTTTAGAGCTGTTTTAATCGGTCACTTTTACTGGGTGCATTGTAACTATGAAATGTCCAGCAAGGTCTGGTGGTAATTGGTTCATCGCGATAGGAAATTACACGCCAGTGTTTTCATCCCCGCTTATTACGCCTTAATTATTCATTAAACTGTAACATGCACATTGGCTCGTTGTACGCTATTAATAATGATCTCGACCGTTACAACAGGTGATGTGAAATTGGGCAGGGATCTTCTCAAATCAGGAGGCAAGGTGCAAACCGGGAACACGTGCTGCCCCAAAGCAGATGTTTCCAAGTCGACGGACAGGTGCCCGCTCCTCGCCGAATCTGAATCTTTTCTTTATTTAATGTATAGACGATTTTGTCCAATGGCAGTTGCCATTTCTAAGGTGCGTCGTGAAAGAACTGCGGTGATAATTGGCGTCTTAAATTATTTATTATTTGTCAAAGCGCACGTTTTTTGGATCTAAGCTCACGTTTTAATGATCCCAACAGTAATAATTACTACACACAACACTATCTAATAATCTAAAATGTGTTTTAGATTATTAACCCCCCCCGTTTTCCTAGCGTTGGTAATTTTCTTCCCGATCAAGAACGGAACCATTAAATAAAGTGGAGCAGCCGGTTATAGCGATTCGCATAATACGTACATGTGCGTGTCATATTGAAATACACACTAAAAAACATTTGAGGAAGGAAGTTGGATACATTATCAGTTTTTGCCAAATTTTGTGCGCGGATTTTTTCCGACGAGATAGCCGACTATCGAGTCTCATTAGTTTCTAAATTACGCTCCTTTCGTCCAAGTGAAATTTAATAACCAATTAGCGTCCTTGTGGCAATTTAAAGTCGCACTTTGTGTGCATTAAGTCGACATGAAGCTGCAACGGAGCTTGTTGCCAACGTAACACGACACCGCTTTCGATAAAAATCTAATGGGACGCCTTTTACGAATGAATTTGAGAAACGTTCCCCATGGGATTAAACGCTAAAAGCTTCCATGAACGTTACGTCACTGAATCAAATGGTAGTTAGTTTTAATAGGCGCGCGATCAAACTATCACAATCAAACTATTAATGAAACTGATTTAAGAAATTAGAGGTTTAAAATTTAATTAAAAAAATTTACTCCTTTGTGATTTACATTTGATGACAAACATTTTATTACAAGACACGAAATCTTTTAAAAAATCAACTCGGAAGCGTTCCTTCCAGTTATTAATAATAAACGTGTTTGTACAGCCTTCCTACTGTGATGGCTATATTTCCCTCGACATTTGGGCGTAATTGGTGTAGTGGAAACTATACCATCAACTAAATTATTGAGCGCCATTTCCCCAAAGGCACGTGGAATAACCAGGTAATCAAAAGTATATCGTACAGTTTACCAACTCAATTAAAACAAACAGGCAAACAACCAGGAAAAATAAAAATTATTAATCAGTCGAAATTCGAAGAGACTTTTAGTGTTGTAAGTGATCATATCGATTGGTAATAAATTCGAAGAGACTTTTAGTGATCATATCGCTTGGTAATCAATCCCCAAAAAAATACCACAATGCAACCAAATCGGCGAATCCGACTAAAACTAAATTTGACCTTAAAATGGAACAAGTCTCAAATCGTTTGATGATTTTTTAGACTTATTTAACGTCGAGTGACATAGAATTTCTCACATCTAACGCCGGCGTTGATTAAAAACGCGTTGCATTTAATATTTTGACTTTTTAGACTTTTAGAATTTATCACATCTAACGTCGGTCTTAATTTCTTTGAAATACCAATCGGTGGCGCATAAATTAAAAATTTCAAACCATTTAATCCGCGTGCATGCTTAGTAGGAGTAAGTTTGTACGTTACCGCGTTCACGGTGACGTGGTAACTGCAATTCCAGCGACGCCAACACGACTCGACGAGATGTTAAACCTGCAATGACGTAAAAAAAATTACCGAATGTCACATGCAATTGTGTGGTTCGTATCAAGGGCAATAAGTCATTAGCCACGAACCATAACGAAAAAACATTTTTGATGGCACAGTGCCGATTTTTTTGTAACTTAATTTGCTTCGGAAGGTAATTTTGAAAGGCCGTTGACTTTTTTCTTTTTCGCTTTTGAAACGTGAAAAATGCAATCGACGAAAGTTGGGCAAAAACAACGAACATCACTGACGATGACCTCAATTCTATCAATATTTTTTTTATCTGTACATAGTGACCCAGTTGAAAATATATCGATTTGGTATTGAATTAAAAAAAATTAGCAAGGTTCGGTTGTGTTGGATTGATGTCAATTGGATTGGGCCAGGTTAGGTTGGCTCAAATCTAATTCATATCGATCCAACCAAACCGAACTCAACCCTATTCAAAGCAAGCCAACCCGACCTAACCCAATCCAATCCAATTGGGTTGGGTTGGGTTGGCTTGCATTGGATTGGGTTAGATTTGGTTTAGTTGGGTTTGGTTGGTTTAAATCAATCCAACCAAACCAAACCAAATCTAACCCAATCCAATGCAACCCAACCCAACCTAACACAACTGGATTCAGTTTTTCTTTATTTGAATTGGACTGGAAAACTTATGATGACAACGAATTATACGAAAAAAAAACATGAAAGATTAAAAAAGTAATGAAAAAAGTTTTGAAGCAATAATAAAAAACGCTATAAATAGATAAGGATTGATATTGGATTTAGTTGGGTTGGGTCGGGTTGGCTTGGGTTGCATTGCATTAGATCGGGTCGAGTTATTTCTCAAAATTTACTCAACGCGTTGTTTGATTTGACCGCGAGTTTTCTTCAAAAATTGTCTCGTATAAATATTAACACAATGTTAATGCGCACGTGAAAATACACATTACGTCATCGGTTGCATATTTTTTTAACTTGCGTAAATATCGAAGGCGCACGATTTGGGTTGGGTTGGGTTGGGTTGGGTTTTTAATTTCTCTTGCTTACCATTTGGGATTATTTCGAGTTTAGTGAAGATCTTTAACGTTTAATTGTCTTGCCCAAAGAGACATGTGTGTCCTGAAATAAAAATGTGCCTTCAATTCGCTTTTAAAATAACCAGAAAAATGTACTTCCTTACACATAAACCGTTATACCAATTAAGTTTATTATTTTTGTGTTATTTAAAGTACACGTCGGTAATTGCAGGAAAATGTAAAACGTACTTTGCTAATGGAAAAATCATGCACCAAGAGATGCAACATGAAGATTAAGTAAAAGGATCCATCAGAGAACACAGTTGGATATCGCGAGTTGGTTCATTTTATAAAAATATGTTGGGTTGGGTTGGGTTGGGTTGGTTGGGTTGGGTTGGGTTGGGTTGGGTTGGGTTAGGTTGGGTTGGGTAACAGAATCCAATCAAATTAAATCTGAATATTCATCTTCAACCTAAGAAACATGCATCAAGACTCGTTAGATAATGATATCAATCTAATAATTCGACTGAGAATTGGGTAGAAAGAGATAGAGAGACAGAGAGAGAGAAAAAAAATCGCGAAAATCATCATTATAGACAATGGTGGCGATAAGAGATATGGTAAAAAAAGAAGGAAGGCCAGAAAAATGCGGTAGCATACGATAGACAGGCAATAAGCAAAAAATATTTTGCTGAAAATGTAACCGAAACGTGCTAGATCAGGGACATTAAGTCTCTGAAATTATTCCATTTGTTAATAATTTTTTTTTTTCAGCGACTGCTGGCAAAGATAATCACTAACGCAAGCTGACGTGTGTCCGAATAATACAACGCAGCACTTTTGCATCTCTTGCAGTCTTAATTTATGTTAGATGTGTCATTCCATCCAGTTTTATTTCTTTTTCACGTCTCGTAGTCGGTGACTTCGGGCGCTTCACATACATAGTTACATGCAAATGATTCGAATAAACTTGCAACTTGCAAAAATAGGCTCGACGACCTTATAAATTCCACTTTTTGAAAGGTAGACGCGCAGTGCGTACGTACGTTCGAATAATACACGTGTGGAAGGGAATCTTTATACAAATAAAGGTGTACAAAGATATGTAAAACGGAAATGTGGCGCCAATAACCATTGTTAACTTATACATATTTATACATACTAATCCGTTATTGAACCGAATTAAAAGTGTGCAGGAGGCCGCTTTCAGACCTGTCAGTTGCGATCGTGTGGGAAAGGCTCGAGATCGAAGCAAAAGTCGGAGATTTGTGTGCGGTAATTTGTGTAGGCATTTTGATTAATGTGAAAGTGACGTTGAATCAATTTGACGCATTAATCGTTTGTTGTTGCGTCGGTTCAATTGTAGTTTGGTCACTTGTTACCTACCTGTTCGAATAATTTAGAATTAAAGTAGAAATTCTAAAAATTGAAAAATCAGAGGTTCGTGCAGTTATAAAACACTAGCAAAAGAAAGGGTCGTCCCCAAAAGAAATTCATGAAGACATGGTAGGTGTATTGGGCGAGGGTGCTGTTTCTTACCAAGTGGAGAAAAATATGCCTCTAGAATTTAAACCGAGAAGACAAACGTGTGAACGTGCGAAGGGTGCTGGACGACCAGTGATTGTCACTACTCAAGAAAAATGTTAATCGCATACACGATATGGCGACGATAGATGGGCGACTGACCATTCGTCGAATAGCTGAAATTGCGAACTTTTCTTATCGTACTATTTTAATATTTTAATTAATTTTGGGGCTAAAAAAGTTGTCTGCACGTTGGCACCTGATCAGAAACGTTCCTAGAGCATTGCATCGTTTATCCAGTTTGGCAAAGTTTAAAGCAGATCCGGACGAATTTCTTTCTCGATTCGTCACCGTTGATGTTACGCATAAAAATAGCGGTGCTGTAATTGTTTCGCAAACATTATTTAAAAAAAATACAATTGTTTTAAAGTAGAGATTGTACTGTCGTGCGATGGTGTCAGCGGCATACGTTTTCACGAGATACAGCGACAAGAGGACGACAACCCTATTTCGTGTACAAGTAATGGAACGTAATCGGTTGGATCGGTTTTTTTGGAAATTTTTGAAAAAAATTGGAAGAAAAAAAATTCGGGAAAAACGAGCGAATTCACTATTCATATCGTTCAAGCAACAAACTGGTTCGTGGAAATCGTAAACGTGAAGGTTAACTAACGCTTAATAGACGAGGGATTTGCTCACTACGCATTACGTGTTAATTGCGTTTACTTATAAAAATAATGATGTCGACATGTTTTTGATTTGCGTGCGCAATGCGTAATTATTTGAGTTTCAAGTGTGGTACAAAAGTTGAATCGCAAATCTATTTTACTACACTACAAGTGGTTGGTTTTTCAAACAAAGCCAAAAGTTCACTAAAGGGCGTTTTATTAATTTGGAAGGAGGCTGCAGGAAATTATAAATTATAAAATATTAGGAAGGGCCCTGGGAAACAAAAATTAGTTAAAACACCAAACAGCCACAATTATAAAGTATATGGGACATATAGGTTAAAGAGGCTACTGAAAACTTAAGTCAATAACGTAGTGGCGAGGAACATAACTAAAAGACATAATTTTTGAAAACATTCTGAAAGTAATGCGGCAATTATAGCAACTATGGTGCTTTTCCATAGACATAGCAGGTGAGGGTAAAGATAAAAAAATCTTCTTTACCACAAATGTTTACACAAACAATATTTCTGACAAACGGTGTTAATGGAAGGAAACTTCCACCTATGTTTTTCTAAAAAGCGACATTGGTATAATATAGCCTGGATAGTGTCTGATCAAAAGAGGTGGTATCCGCTTAAAAACATAAACTTGTCTACTTGAATTACTTGAAATACTAAATTATTTGAACAGGTAACAAGTGACAAAACTACAATTGGACCAACGCAACAACAAATGTACTATGTCAGGGACGCTAAATAATGATACCGAGGGCGGGTACATCCAAAAAGACTATTTACACCTCTTCTAAAATATAAACTACTGCGATTGCAGAGTTTCCTTAACGATTTGCATAATATTTAACGACCAAATTAAGGAAAAAGCGCTTTCTTGATTTACATGTTCGTTCCAATTACACCGCGTGCGCGAAAGTTCTGAGTCATGTGTTTTTATAAATCCGAGAACGAGAGAGATTAGTCATTCATCTCGGCGCTGGATTCGAGCAATTTGTGCCGACTATCGCCGCCTAACGCGATTGTTTCGGTTTCAGTGTGAAACAACCCCAGTCGGAAATTCCGCTTATCAGCTCCGGCCAGTCGCGTTCGATGCGTGGCAGCAGTGGGAATATTCAATACAGTATCTGATTATTCGATTGGGCTCCAGTTGTTCATCGCAGTCGTGCCGGTGCGCTCCTCGGATGCATTCTTCCGCCAACAGCTGGCCAACTCCGGTGAGTAGATCAACATTCCAACAACCTACGGCTTCTTATTTTTATTTCCGCCACCTCGTTGCGGATTGTTGTAGTACGATTTCGAACGAACTCCGACGACATTTCGTCGTCGGCTTCGGTTTTTTAAAACGGCCGATAATTCGCGTTCGTTTCTTTCGTGCGCGCACTTACGCGGCTGGAATTCGAAAGGAACGTACCCGTTAATGAAAATTCCGCTTCCAAGTAAACGGAAGGACTGTTACGAAAATAAACGTTTCGGTTTGCGCTTGCCTCGGTGTTCGCCGGGTCGTGCCTGAGCATTATTTCGGTACACTAGACACCTACTTTTTCCATTTCCACATTCTTCGCGTTTGCGTTCTTTTCATTGTTAATGTACTGTATATTTGGCACTCGGAGCTTTCAACGTCAATGGACCAGTATCGCCTGCGTTGAGACCGTGCGACTTTTTCACGGGCGCCTGTCCCACGGTCAGCTGCTGGTTGCAGCACAATTTCTTCTTCCTACTAATACCCAGATTTGCTTGCTTCCTGAATATTTTTGCGCGGTCGCGATAGATAACATCTCCCGGTATTGTATCAGTATTGTATTGTTTTGTGAAACTGCCATTATTACCATTGTATAAATTATTAATGCGATCGGATGGTCTATTATCAAGAATACGCCTCGAGAAATGCAAAATATAATTATTTACAATAACACAAACAAATGCATTATTTTCTATTTTCATTTTTCTCTTAGTTGTGATTACCATATCATTAATGATACAATATACAATAACGAAACAATTTAATAATTGTGCTATATCCACAATTAACACAAACATCTAATAACCAGTGACAAAAAATCATAACAGACAAATTAAGGACCAGGAAAATCTCAATACTCAATACAAGAATTATTGAGTCAATCTTGACTTGAAGAACATCATCTGAACCATTAGATGGCTCAGCTATCAATTAATGTAAGTATAAGCTTTTGCATTCGCAATCTTGGATGAACAATTTTTTTTAAATATTTGTAAACGTTTTTCCGTCCATTTGTTCATTGTCGAATAAAAGCTCCTAGACCATTGTAAATAAGATGGAATTTCTTCGTCTTCTTTTGTTAGGGCTTAGCCATCGGAATTACTCCTGCGACTTTGACGTCCATCGTTTGGGCCATTTTGTGTTCGGTCTTGATGTAGTCGCCTGTTTCGCCATCCTGTCCTCTCCCACTCTTCCGACATGGTCTGTCCAGTACCTTCTCCAGTCTCTTGTCCATCTTACAATGTCCTGCACTGAACAAATGTCACGGATCCTGTCGCTGCGTAGGCGAAGGCTTTGGAGAAATCTACAAAGCAGAGGTAGAGTGGTTTGTTAAACTCAATGGATTTTTCCATTAGTTGACGTAGAATAAATGTTGCGTCGTGCGGAAGCCCTGCTATTCCTCGCCGGTTCGTATTTGTGTTGCTAATTTTTTCTATGTGATTTTGGTGAATACTTTTCGGATATTAGAGAGGAGGATAGTCCTCTGTAGTTTTTTGGGTCTTTCTTTGTTCCTTTTTTGAATATAGGTATTGTAATACTTGTTTCGAGTGTTGTTGTGTTGTTATTGGTTAACAAAAATCGCACCGTTCAGCAATATGATGCATTGCCTGCTCCGTCCATTTAAAATATCACACGGAAACGCTTTCCTTTCATATTAAGCGTAGCCGTATATCAGCGTACATTTCGTAAAACTGTCAGAGCGAAGAGTCTTAATGAATAGGAGAACTCCAAGACGAATGCAAACGTCCTCGCTTGCGACTAATGGACTGTCTAATAGCAGTAATTGCTAACACTCTACGAATAACAAGCTACAATATCTTAAATCCACGTTAAATTGATAGAGGCGCACACGTCGACTTTACAGGGAAATATTTCGGTGCGTGTCACCGCATTGTTTTAATCGAACGCACTTAATGGGAATTTTAAGGATTAACGAGAGCCGTGTCCCCGTGACTCTAGCAGAAAGCAATTGAAAAAAAAAATCATTTACATTCTTAATAACCAACGAGATAACGAAGTCGCCTGTGCATGCATATAGCGTATTCCGAGAAAAATTAAATTTGCTCGCCGCGAGTTAGTTAACGCCGTAGTCCTAAGCTGGTTATTTCATTCTTAAACTCAAATACAACGTCGATATTGCATTCTGCGAGTGGCTGCATTCTTCGCAATCCATTCTTCAGATCATTGCACTAGGCAGCGCTAAGTTTTTAACCCGAAAACCTTGATGGACCACTTGTAGGATGCCGTTCGGAATGTCTCAAATCCAGATTTTATCTTGCTTCTTTGATGAAATTAACATTTAATCCGGGAGAGGAGGGACGGGGGTGCGCGCACCTTACTCATTTTTACACAATACAACTTGCGAGTCGTTTGTGGTTTTGTTTTAATTGTTTGTGTTATTACTTGCAGGGAATATTTTGCATTTTTGTAAAAATCTTGTGATTATTCATTTACTTAACTAATATACTCAGTGACATATAAACTGCACCACCTAGAAGGGGTGGGAATTTTTGGAGCAAATTTGGCAGAAACATTGGACTAGTCTAAGGTAACAATTGATTAAAATTTGATAAAGAAAACACTTCATCTATTTGATTTTTCTTTAATAATGTGTTGGTCCGCCCCTATTTCTGATACACTCATTGGCATTGATTCCAGCAGGTGATCAATGTATTCTTGGGGTATGGCATCCCAAGCAGCCTGTACTTCATGCCGTAGAGCTTCTATTGTCAACGGTGGGTTCGGTAGATTCCTCAATCTTCTACCCATCATGTCCCACACGTGCTCAATGGGCGACAAATCGGGAGATCTTGGCGGCCAAGGCAAAAGATTAACATTGGCCTCTTCAAAGAAGTCAAGAGAAACCATTGCTACGTGAGGTCGTGCATTATCTAGCTGGAAAAGTGGGTCTTCCAGCCCTCGAAGATATGGAAGAACATGTGGTTCTACCACTTCGACAATGTAGCGTCGGGCGGTCATACTGCCCCGAATGAAGAGCAAGGGTGACCTACTGCCGTAAGCAATAGCACCCCACAGTTCGGTGAACATGCCTCGCAATCGAAAAATCAGGATTGCGCCTTTCTCCACGTCTTCGTCTAACAGTCATCCGACCATCATACATTCCTAAACAAAATCGCGATTCGTCACTAAAGACAACTCGATGCCACTCCAAGTTCCATTGAAGTCTTTCCGTGCACCAGGCCAAACGTTCCTGGCGATGTTGAGCAGTGAGGGGTAGCACAAGATGTGGGCGGCAAGACAGCAAGCCAAAGGTTCTTATTCGACGATAAACTGTTCGCAAGCCTATCGGACGACCTTGTTCACCTAACCATTGATCAGATATTGATCTAGTTGTAGAGAATCGGTCTCTCAAGGCCATTAGTCTTAAGCGGCGATCTTGACGTTCATTGGTTCGTCTTTGAGCCCCAGTGCCTCTTCTCCGACGTTCAACCCCATGTTCAGACCACGCTTGATAAACACGCATTGTTGTTGAGTGGTGCCGTCCCATACGGTTGCCGATTTCTCTAAACGAAAAACCTGCTTCTCGTAAACCAACAATCCGCCCTCGGTCAAAGTCACTCAACTGCTGGTAAACTTGAGGTCTTCTTCCTCTAGGCATCATTAAACACTTGAAACACTTCAAACTAAAGAACGGGATCCGAAAAAGTGGAACAAATTCAAAAAATGACTCGATAATTGCTCGTCTATCACCACCTCTAAAAAATGACACAAACGTCAAAAATCCCATGACTACTTGATGATTGGGTTTCAAATTTTAATCAACTATTTCCCTGGACTAGTCCACTATTCCTGCCAAATTTGGTCCAAAAATTCCCACACCTTCTAGGTGGTGCAGTTTATATGTCACTGAGTATATTAATCATCGGAGGATCGCAGCACAATCTATTGCTGTAAGTTTGATATAGTACCACAGAGTGATAAATCTTCGAACCAATTGACGATGGGAACGTATAAAAATCCAACGCTGCCAACATTTTCATTTACTCTACCTCAGCCACTACCCCAGTATTAGACGATTAGACGTAAGATTTATTTTTCTATACATTAAGAAGGGCAATCAACGCAGATTTGAATAGATTTAAGATTCAAGTTGGGCCGGATTGTTTTGGGTTGTGTTCGATCTGAAAGATTATTGAATCATAATTTCGTTATCAATTTGAGCTTAATCATTGACCAGTCGCCGCCCAACACAAGACATGTTAGCATAAATCGACACAAACTAAAATAATTAGAATACCTTCCCAAAGAAATATCAAATATTGCACACCAAGTTTAAGTTGTTACGCAATTTATTTGCAAAATTAATTACAGCCCCATCGTTCTCATAGCTTGTAACTGAACAGTTCTCATTTGCAAAAGAAAATAAAACACACACTTTAGCTGAAACGACGTATAGGGAAGTTCGAGAAAAAATGCAGTGCGAAAGTATGTTCAGAGCATGTTAATCGCACGTAGTCAAAATAGTATTTTTTATATATCATATCTTGCTGACATGATTGACAAGATTTCATTACACGACCTATATTATGAGATTGCAATTCAGCAATTCAAACTAATCAGTCACAAGACATATCGTCTTGGTTTACATTCAAACATTAGATCATTTCATCTATTTGAAATATCTAGAGATAGAGCAGAGCTATTTTTCTTACTAGAAAAGAAAACCGAAAATTTTCATCGACAAATACGACAGGAGAGTGGAGGAATCCTTGGTTGACAAATTGGATAAACTAGACAATGGAGATAATTCCGACTTGTCTGATTATGAAGATGATGAAGAGCTTGCTGGAGCGGCAGAAAGAATGGAAGAACAACAGTTATACGAAGAAATCGAAGCAGCTGATAAAATGACTGAAGGAAATGAAAATAGTAGCAACGAAGAATTAGTTGTTACTTTTGGCAAAGATGTACACGGCCAAGAAACAGAAGAAATTCCATTCCCAGTACAAGCAATATAAAAACTAGAAGAATCGCCAATAAATCAAAATGATATTCCGGAGACCATTGAATGTTACCCCCAACCTGATAGATCAAATGGTAGAAAAAACTAACATTTACGAGATTCAAACCAAAAAAGAAATCGAAACTGTTGCTACAGTCATGTGATTAATTTGAATTCACAAACCTTAACGAAACGTGCATTTATTTAATTTCATTTGGGCGATTTGTGCGTCGAGATATCGATGCGTGAACCTCGTTCGATCGAAACCTGTGGCGGACTGAACTGTCTAGTTAACAGGTTAACGCTAGGTGTTCGCTCATGTCCAAGTGCTGCAGTGTGGGGTAGGAATGCGGTGCTGCAGTAGGTGGCATCCCCGACCCCCTCCCTTCGCCGGAATTGTTGGCCTCCTCTGATGTTACCGCACACCGCACGGTGAGAACAAATCGGGTCCGAATCTCGTATCCGCATATGATTTCGTTGTTATTCGACGAGACCCATTCAGCGAATTTTATGGCAGGTAGGGCCCCGGAGTAATTACGGAGCTTCGTATGTCGGAAAAAAGGAAATAATAACCCCCACGATATCACGTTAGACGCAATAATTGTCTTCGCTTTAATTATGGAAACTTGACGAGAGAGAGAGAGAACCACCGCCTAATTGGGTTTCGAGACGTTAGGGGGAGGATTTGGATTTTCGGTATTGTGTTTCACGACGGCCGTTTGCTCGATTTAATTAACGTCACGTTTTTGCACGTGGAGGGTTTTCACGTAATAATCGAATCTGACCCTCGCGTATGCAATAATCACAAGGAGTTTCTGCCATCATTCTCGATTCAAAAAAAAATCTGAAGACATTTACGTAAAAGGGGTCCTGGAAAAGAAATTTCAACAAATGTCTCAATTGCCTTCATGGAAGTCTTTGGAAAAAATACTTCGATTTCGATTTTTATAATTTTCATAACATTCGCGAAACGATTCCATATATTTCGTGTAATGTCGACACAATGAGACATCTAACTTTAATGTTTCCGCCGATTCTATTAATACCCAAACTCGGTTTTATCTCAATACCTTAACGATCTAATTCTCACGGAAAATCTCCGATGAAGTTATACGTCGCCGAGTGTAATCCGATATGTTCAGAAAATTTAATCCGCTTCATCAAGCCTTACACGAGTTGTTATCGAACGTGCAGACTGGGTTGAAAGGTAACGTTGTGTGCAAATTATTTAAAAAACAGAAGCTGTGCAATCGTTTAATTTCAACGTTTCCAATTTGTAAACCGGTACGAACGACAAAACGGGGTCAGAAGGTAAAAATGGTAAAAAAACTACCAATGGAAAAAGTTAAAGCTACAAACGAATTTTTTTGAATTAATGCGAATGATTTTGGGAGGGGAGGGGGTGGATAATATTGGAAAAAACTCACAAAAACAATTATGCAGTTTTGGCATTTAATATAAATTGTAAATACTCGTTGAGGAGGATAAATAAGGCCACAGGAGTAAGCGGCAAGTACAAGTGTCTGCGCAAAAAATATGCACATCGATGGTTTTACCAATTTTGTTGGTATAGCTCATGCAGGTCTTAAAGTTGGTAGACAGTAAACGAATTCGTGACAGGATCCAAAGGTCATTTCTAGTGTGGAATGTCATTTCGAAAACTCATTCTATTTAATATGTCTTTAGAGACTTGATGGTCACATTTCATGGAAATTATTGTTCTTCCCAATAGCTCCAGCTTGCATCTATTTCGTTTAATCCCCCCCCCCATTATAATTTCTTATGAGCTTATTAAATTTTATGGATGTTACAGGTTTCACAGATCCTTCCCTGTCTTTCCCCCTTCTCTAGTTCCTCCACTATCCTTTTCGCCAGAAGACGGGGGACAGACGATCCGGGTGCAACTTTTGCGATTTTAACCCGGACTACAATAAGGACGAGCGTTGAACTCTCACTTTCTTTTCTTTCCCAAATCGTTAAACAACTTTTATTTGAAAATTTGTTTCGAAAAGTGTAACAAGTCCACTGCAGATTTTATTTTATTAATAAATTGTTTCTCTTTTTTATTCGAATATGTAAGTATATTGGTTTCGAGTGCTTTATTTGTTTCACATTAGTTTATTTTTCTAATTATCTTTGTTTGCAAGCTGGGGATTTGGAAGGGGGATAAACCTCGTCGCGATATTTTCTCTGAAAAGTAAGCGTAACGCGCACTTTGGGAAAGGAATTTATCGACAGTTTCCTGTTTCGTAAAGTTGTTAAAGTCGACGTGTTCGATTATAGCTTCAAGATAAATATTTGTGTTTGAAGTTGGACACTGCATTCTTCAAATTCTCCGGTCGCATCGCCAATAGAACGGGTTCCCGTCTTCGGCATTGTGTTCTCCTTTCGTAACAATTGCGTCGCGTTATTGCTGGAGTACGAACTTGAAGCCCCCCCGTTTTGCGAAATTGCAATTAAATTTCGACATTTTCTCGACGTTGCACGAATGGCGATTTATGCCACTGAGTCGGTAAGATATTTTTGCTTCGAGATTTGAGAATGAAATGCGAAAAATGTCTAGAGTTTCATTCGATTTCTGTTCATTAATACACTAAAAGTAGTCGGACATAAAAATTAAAAGTAATTAACAACACAATGCAGTGCGAAACGAAGCGAAAAAGCATCCAAAGCCGCCAGACAAACAAACAAACAAATATTTGTTAAACAAAATAATCACAACATTAACTAAACAAGTCATGTAAGCAAACTTGGACGACGATTGTTTCGTTCTCATTGTGAGCTCATTAGCACGAGTAACAAATGTTGGTCATCATTTATATAATTTCTCAATAACATTTTACCAACAGAAACTGATTCAGCACATGACCATAGTTAAGAGTACATCATTGATCGGGAAGAAGCGAAAAAAGCTTCGTCTCGTATTATAAAAAATACTCGACCATCTTTACTGCCCTTTTATTCGTTACAATTAAAAATAATTGAACAATGATGAGATTTTATCTGATTTCGCCACAATATCAAACGCAACGTATTTTGTAATGATAATGTAGCTGAAACCAAAACTGTTGACTTTTGGTTTCAGCTCATTGTACTTTTATGTACAATAAGTCCGTTACGTCATATTTTCCCCGGAATATTTTCGATAATCAATACCTGCTTCGGTGACAGTATCATCGCCAATTATTAGATTAGTACAATATTTTTATACTTATCAGCAGAGAATCTATTTATATTCGCGTACTCGTACGTACGTACACTTTGATCCAAGTTATATAAGAAAAATTGAAAAGGACTCGATGTAGTTGGCCTTATTTTTTTTATTATAATTATATTTTGTACACATTGGTAGGAATGGGCCAATTTTTACTTAATTAACTTACATTTAATGACAGTGATATATTTTGTCGAATTTGATCCTATTTATCTTCGTTAATCTATACTAGTTTATAGATTTTCTTCAGTTTCTGGTAGTAAAACAGTTGTATTATTTTTAATTAATTAATTAAGGGTGAGAACAGGACACGAGATTACGGAGAAGTTCAAGACGTCAAGAGGACTAAGACAAGGATGCCCCTTAAGTCCTCGACTGTTCAAGATTTACATTGCGAATTTGGAAGAGGTGTTGAGAAAAGAAAAAGATGGCGGAGGGGTACTACGTTGTCCTGGTGGTGGAGACAGAGAAAGGGTTCCTAGGAAAAATAGGGTTGGAATGAAACACTAAGAAAACGAAAGTAATGGTATTCAAGAAAGGGGGGGGGGGGGAGAGAAAGGAAGCAACGGGATATTTTTTTATTTTATTATTGGTGGAATTTCTAAATCCAGGACTGCGAAATTCGGCATTACTCGTTGCCCTCTCCGGTTTTATTAATTTGTGCGTTGACGCTTATAGATTTGGGGCGTGGTTCCTCGATATCTCTTCGCCGGACAGACAATAAACGTTAGTTATAAACATAAGCACTAGTTCCCATGAAAATTGGAATTTACGATACGAATCGCGGAATGAATTATGTATGGGGCAACAAAGTTTTAAACTGTCTATGCCAGCGGAATAAGTATAAAGCTAAGGCGGTCGACAAATTGTTCCTAATAAAAAGAAATTAAACGTAAGACGTAAATGTTAATGTATTGACCGACGATCAAGGAATATACAGCTTATTTACAATTATTATGAAACGGCAGCTATATCGATTATTCGTTGAAGTGGCTCAATCGTCGGTGCGTCCAGCGCTTAACACAACAGTTGGCGACTTATCAATTCGAAAACGTGAAATTTCCAAAGCCAAACAAACCACTCGCGCGTGATTTCGCGGCGATTTTTCAGAGCTTTTTATATTAGTGCAGCTTGACGTTCTGAAATTTCCTTCCTTCTTTCTTAGGATTAGTACTTGAACGATCACATCATGTCGTCAAACTCGATTTTTTTTTTTTTTAATCAACTGTACAAACATCTTCGATTAATAATCGAGTCAACCAGGCGGCGCCAATCAAACACGGCGATTAATTTAAAATTACCAATTAATTATAATTCAACGCAGCACATATAGAGTCATCAAGAAGAGTGTGCGTTGTTATTGCACGCCTAATTTTAAAACCACAATCATTTCACGCAACTGCACTGATGCAGTCACTTCTTATGCCATTAACATTGTCCCATTTTCTCATTGTTGCTTTGCACGAACGCCACCAGAATTAAATCCAACGGTCCAATTCCGCTGGGAAAACGTCTATTCTTAGGAATTGAAGTAATTAACGCACTAATTTAAGATATGTTGTGTAGTTGTGTCGTAATTCTATTTTAAGACAAACGCTCTTTAACGAGGCTCTCGGCCAACGTAACCGTTTTTTTTCCCGATATTACGTTTTCGCGCGATGAAAAATACATTTAATTGCACAATTGCGCGACGAACGTCGCTCGTCGCGGCCTATCCATAAATAGCGTTATTCGGAAAAATGCACTCTTTGTAATAACGACGCTCGTTATGTCATATTCGGTGTAAAAGCTGGAAGGTCAAGAGCAGGAATGCAAGTGGTTGCTTGTTTACATTCTTGTGACCGCGTTCGAACTTTCTCACGAATATCTCGCACTTTGTCGGATTGTCATTCAATCCTAACGCGCGTGTAGGAACGCGTACACGTATTATAATGCCGAATAAATGATTTTTGTACTGAGCGTCCGTAGCTCGCCAACCCACCAACGACGTTCTTTCGAAACGAGTTTATTGAAGAATGAAATTATCAATCAATAACTGTTCTTTACAGGTGTGGACCACC
Organism: Geotrupes spiniger; assembly: GCA_959613385.1. Taxonomy (NCBI): domain Eukaryota; kingdom Metazoa; phylum Arthropoda; class Insecta; order Coleoptera; family Geotrupidae; genus Geotrupes; species Geotrupes spiniger. The sequence continues at coordinate 31,337,804 of OY390739.1, forward strand.
TAGTCGTCGACGAAACGTTCAAATATCGATGTACGAGTGCGTACGCGAGACGAGCTGCGCCACCTATTGGGGACGTGCTACGTTAGAAGTCTCCCACCGCTGCATCGTGGTTTCGAAACCGACTATACATAGGTAGGTAATATAGTTCCCTATAACAACGAACTTGCGTACTTCTCCAAGTGCGACAAGATGTCTTATACAACGAGTGTAACATGCCATTTTTTCCATTTCGCTTTCATTAATATATTTAAGTTAATATTAAATTTAATTTAATTTTTTAAAGTTTTAATCTCTTAGATTTGTACGACTGACGTCTATCATATTTAAGTTGACATTAGCAACTATGTCAACAACTACCAACCTCAAAGTCAAGTCAAAATCAAAGTCACTAAAAGCGTTTGCACAAAATTCAATTTTGTGTAGCTTTTCGAACGCGAAATAGAAAAAAATAATTGCATTAATCAAAAAGGAGGTAAATCTCAGCGATTGAATTAAATCAGCGACAGGTTATTCACCTTAAATTGAAATTGCCATTTTTGAAATATCTACGTCGAAATCGACGTTAAAGTGTCGGGAAATCTATTTGTCATGTTTCGATTTGCTTGGCTTTTGAAGAAATTCAAAAAAGGGCTCATAAAACCGTATGAAATTACGCAAATATCGAGTTTATATGAAAAGCTATGTCGTACCTTATCACGTGCAGAATCAAATGCTCCATCCTGTGGTGGATCGCCTCCGCCTCGTTCTCCACGGCGTTGAAAGTGTCCCACTGTGTCCTGGTACGTTTTCTAACACAAATTGTGAAAATTTACGTTGTTGTTTACTCGACGAAGTACGTCCATGGTGCTGTCAAATGAACGCCACCTACGGGAAATGACGTCTTGTCATTTTCAAACATTTTGTCCAGTTTTATTAACCGTTCTTGAATGATAAATTGCGTGTTACAAATGTAGTAAAGTTGCAAAAGTTGCTGTTCGTGAATATTCCATAACTCGGAGATGTATCGATTACGTACGAATCGGTGAGTTTTACACACCCTAACAATAAAACGCAATTCTCATATTGACACACCATGAGTGTAATTTGCAAGTTTTTACGCCATTTATTGTATTTTATTGTATTTCCTAAAGATATACTAATAATGACATTTGAATTTTCAGTACTATGGTGCCGAAGTACGTTAATAAACTGGACTTGATCGTCGACGCCGCCGTACATCCCATCATTTTCCGGTTTGGTAGCTGAACTTCGTTCGACAGGTACATCGAACGTCAAAGATTGCACGGTAAGTCTTAATTTGTTAGCAATTCGTGTGTATGATTACGAACGTCGACTACATGAGCGTTTAATTTTAGGACTGTCCGAGATGGATGTTGCCGCCACTTGAGTTGTGTTGTCTCACAGTTTCAGTGCTCTCACACGCAAGCGTCACAATTGCAACATCGCTGTTATGAACTTGAGCTGAACGTCGATGAAACTGGAATTCGATTATCTTAATTTCTTGTACACGTAAGTAAAGGTTTTAGGAAATAGTAGCAGCAGCACAAACTGTGTTATTATTGCCAAATGCTGATGTTTATATTTCGGTGAACAATTTTAAACGATCATTAAACGATTCTTACTATGCGCATGTGAAGCGGAAACGCATATCTGTCATAAATCTAACAAAAATTGAAAGCAATAGAAAATCTAAATGCACTTGATAGATAACACGCTGGTGATATGATTAAATTTTTTCAGAACATTGCCAGTAAAGGTACATCAGGTAACGGTTCCTCATCAGATGCTTGACATCTAAGAGAAAATTTACGTTTTGTAACCACTTAGCATTCATAAACGCATCATGTACTTTTAAATGAAAAATTTTGTAGTGTAACTCGGATGGCTTGAATATTCCTACTGCTGTAATGTACAATTGTCGTCAAAAAAATCTGGTGCAGCTACGTTTTCGTAATGTAAACTCTTAGAATAACATGTCAGTAAGTGGTGCATTTAAATTGACTGTTACATTGTTCAACTGTGACAAATCTTATGAGATTGAAGAAGCGATGGGAGCATAATTGGTCGTCCAAAAGTATCGAGTGAAGAGCGGGACGTGGCGCTGGTCAACTATCTAAGAGACAATCTATTTCATACGGCAATTGAAGCTAAGCGATAGCTTCGCATAGAACTGCGCAAAGGATTAGGGCATCAAATATATGTAATCGCTGCGCTGCGAAAAAAGTGTTTCTTACCGAGGAAAACGAAACAAATCAGACTAACTTTTGTAAATACGATATGTGCAGAAAACTAGAGAGAGTGGACGATTTTCAATCAATTTGTGGGAATGGATAGCAGCACGGGGTCCGGGCGTATGTTGTATAATTGAAGAAAGATTTCGAGGATATGTTTATGTAAATTTACTGCAGAATGTGATGCTGCCTTTGGGTTGCCCCAGTTTACGGAGACAATTTTGTTTTTCAACAAGATAATTGCCCGATCCGTACATCAAGAATTGTAAGAACATGGTTGAACGAGAACCAGATTGAAACATTGCTGTGGCCATCCAGAAATCCGGATTTGAATTCAATTGAGAACGTTTGGGGTTTTTTAACAAAACAGATGTATCACACAAATTTTCGAGATTCGCCAAAATATTGTTAGGTCACGGAACAATTTGTCTCCTGATTATATTAGAAATTTAGTAACTTCCATGCCAGAAGGATTGTAAGCTGTAATTGCAAGAATGGCGAGACTACAAAATATTAATTTAATTTTTGTTGTTATGCATTAATAAATTTAATTGTTTATATAATACTCCTATCTTAATTAATTTAGGTGCATGCAACGTTTTACACGATACGAAAATCTTAAAATATTGCCATTAGATCTATGTAGGTGTAGTCGATTTTTTTGGCGACGACCGTACATGTAGTAGACATTGTCATCGTACTGTGATAATGTAACTTGATAATCCTTTGTGATCTGGAAATCAACTCTTGTGTAGCTGTTTGACTGCTGAAAATGCATAATAACAGCGCAAGACCGTCCACTTCGTTTAAGCAATGTTGAACATGTGATTGTAAAAGTAGATACGACGGTTATGGTGGCGATGCAAAGTTGGTCATCGTCACATAGTATTTGTGTGCAAAATAGGTGCTACGATATGTTAATATATTTTACCAATGGCATGAAAACGCAATCCGCAATCTGTATCGTCGAAAATAAAGCAAACAGTAATAGGTGCGTAAATCAAACTATTTGTAATTTTTTTTTAATACGTTTTTATAAAGTATTATAGTTATTTGTATTAGTGATTTTTCTGCAAGTAGTTTTATTCCTCTATGATACCAGCGTTTTATTTTAATTAATTATTAATTAAATTTTTTGTGACACATTGTATGAAAGTTGTAAAAAATATGTTATTCAAGGTATTGTCTGTCGCTAGCTACACATTTTTCCCATCTCTTTGGTAATTTGTGGATGCCACGACAAAAAAAACCGTTGCCTTTTTGATGCAAACCAATCATTTGGTTTGCTTGACAGGTTTTGTTGTGTCATTTTTCATGCAATGCATCATTTGTTGTCGATAGTGTTCAGTATTAACTGTTTCGCCAGATTATAGCAGCTCATAATAGAACCTACAAAACACAGCATTGTCTTCCGTCTATAGCCATTTGACCTGCAGTTGTTGAAGTTACCCATGAGCTTTCACGGTACGCTTAGGAATCTTGAAATAAATATTTTTCATCGCCAGTCGCAATTCGATGGAGAAATGATTTCTTTTATATTTGGCAAGTGGTTTTCCGGTTTGCTTGCTGTCTTTCATTCAGTTCACGTAGAACCCATTTTGGATCTTCACCGTGTCTTTCAAACGTACGAAGATGGTTTCTCGTGTCATATTTGATTGATCTGCGAGTTGTTGTTCCGTTTGAGCGTCATCCTCACCCAACGGTGCTTGCTATTCGGCATCTTCAAACTTTCTGGGTGATCTTCCACGTTCTCTGTTTCTCACGTCACTTTTGAATTTTTTAAACCATTCAAAGCACCGACTTGCCAAGAGCATGCTCACCGTAAGCTTCCACACGCATTCTATGCGATTCTGCAGTAATTTGCAGCGGTAGTTGTTTGAAAAAAGTTGACCGGGTTAGGAGTACAAATCTTATATAGCTTAGTTGTTTAGTATTTGTTTGAAAGCCATCAATAGTGAATGCTCTCAACCGATATCAAAGCCGGGCTAGATTCTACTCTAGGGGACTCTGCTCATTCGTTTACAACAATAAAATATTGGATGGCAGAGTTTAACCGAGGCCATATGAGCTGCCAAGATGATCATTGCAAACCAAATGAGCTGGCCAGGCTAGAAATGGTGGTGGTAGAAAATCCACAAAATAGTATCGGATGACCGTCGACTAAAAGTACGTGAGCTAGCGGACATGACAAGTGCATATTCACTGAAAATTTGGACATGAGAAAGCTATGCATAAGAAGGATGCCGCATTTGTTCACAATGTAACACAAACAGCATTGTGAGGAAGTTTCAATCGAGTGTTTGGTGATGTTTCGCTGCAATAAAACCAGGATTTCTGCGTCGATTCATAGCCATGAATGAAACATTGGTCCATTACCTAAGGTTAAAGAACAGTCGGAACAATGGACTGAAATATGAGAATCGGCTCCAAAGAATGCAAAGCCAGTTTCATTGGGTGGCAAGACCATGGCGTCACTTTTCTGGGCTGTTCGTGGGATAATTTCATTGGTTGTCTTCAAAGAAGTCGTGGAGACGTGGAATCTGTGGTTGATGGCTATTTTGAGGAGCTCTCATCATAAACAGGGCATCGAAGCTATTGATATCGCTTAGTTGTTGTCTTAAGTTAAATTGGGACTATGTTGAGAAATATTCATATCAGCAATGTACTGCGATTGTCTAAAATATCACAGAACCTTCTGGAACTAATAGGAATTTTAATAATTCTTCAGAATGACCTCGAACCCAACTCAACCAGCAATCAATTCTTCGAGGAGATAACTTTGTCAACTACACAAATAGTTTGATACAGAGTAGAACATCGAACATTGTAGACGATCATGAACGTATTAATTTTTTTTTTGACAAAAACTCTACTCAACAATGCACTGCGACTACTACTTGAAACTGGTACATTTTATTTATGCGTGGGCCAAATAATTATCTTGACTGCCTACAATGTAACCGTTTCGCGTGTTCATTAGGCACATCAAACCAGAAACCGTCGCCATTTAATTCATGGCAATCGACCTCGGCGTTCCAGAGTATGTGTGGCGATATGAATTACTTATAATAATAATAAGGTCGCAGGTCATCAAAATTTTATCTGGTACTTCCTGTGCCTAACTGTTTTCGTTCGCAGATAGTGGCTTTCATCTGACATATTAGATTCTCGGCACCACGTGTCATTAAAAACTACGCACATGGATTTTCACGCACGCACATGTAATCGATCTTGGTCGTCGGTCCGGAGGATCGAACGTAATTATCGACACGTCGCGTCGCCTATTTCTGTCTCCGCTACGTAATCCGATCTTTGGTCTTTGTCGGCGCGTTTTTTTTTTTCGGGAGCGCTAATCGTCGCGTTTTAATAATTCTCTCCAGAGTTTACGTCTCAATATTAACTGGTTACGATTCGAGATTTGAGCGATATGTTTGTTTAATTTGTTTCTTTATAATATCCGGTTTTGATGTTGCCCAACCCACTTCCTGGCGTCCTGTGTGCATCTTGTGGTCAGTGTAATTTAAAGCGACGTATGTTTATCATTAACGCCACGCAGAAATTATTTGTTCTTTACTATGCATGTTGTGCACTGGGGTAGAATGTAAAGACGATTACGTGTTATAATAAAAAAAACATTCAATACCATTATCGAATTTTGTTTTTTGGGCTTTATTGAATTGCTAATTTTCTTTGAGAACAAATCATAATCCACAACTTTACAGCACTTAACTTAAAACTCTTGTCATCGTTAATATATTGTATTGTATTTGTTTGATTTACAACTAAACACATACGCAAGTAGGTACACTTTGAGTGTGGTTTGTTGAATGACAAGATTAACTGGGAAGCTAATGTACATAGATTTGAATAGATCCAGATAATGTCTATATGCAGGTTGACAGTGTAACACTGGTGGAACAACGCTGTCCAGATTTTACGTCAGCGTTTAGAAGAAACGCAGTGACTCCCATCAAGCTTTCATGAGATTGAAATTTATTGAGTACATCGCAACCGTAAATTTTCAGAAAATCAAAAAATGACTTTAGAGTTTTCAAAATGCAAGTTCTGCGTGAGCATTTCCGCTAGCTAGACGTGAATACCTACACCGTTTTAGCTGCTGCGTAATTGCAGAGGTCTTAATCTACCAAAAAAGTTGCAAAAGTAAAGATGAAACCAGTTGAACTAGGGTCCCTAAGTTGTAATTGCAGTTTTATTGCAGATCGAATGTTTAAGTCGTTATTTATTTTGACGTTGTTCTATTTATATCGTTTTTCCGTGTTTGTCTCACATGTGTGCATAATGTTGGTATGCGAACGTTAAATCTTAATAAAACATTTCGACGATAAAGTGCATCGTTTCGATGACGACGACGTGCGTTTGCGTATCTGCGGGACTACGTCAATTGCGCTCGCCTTTTGTGCAAAAACAATTATTTAAATGCACCACATTTTTCAGAATTACCTCGAAATGAAGCAATTAACAACACAATTATCGCAAATGACGCCAACAAGATTAGCAACGTTTCGTTCGAACGTCGGCCGTGACGAAGAAAAAGCGCCGCATAAAGTGCACTTTACGCTTATTTGATGTTTTCCAGGTCGATCTGCGTCAGTGTGCCGGATAATTGCGTCGTCTTTCGTAAATATCACGACGGGCACAAACAATTGTTTCGCTCCAAGTGGGTCCGCTTATTATTGCGTTCGCGGAGCAATCGCGATCGGAGCGGAGATTCAGACTCGCGCTCGCGAGCAACTTTTCCGATTTTTATCTGCTTATTACGGAATGTGTTTGCCCGAGTGCCAGGGTTCAAAATGTGATTTGGCCCGTTCGGTCCAGAAATAAAGCGGTGACTTCATCGTCGTTTTTTCGATATTTTCGCATCGGACGGACGGTTCAGTTGATAAACTCGAGATGCGATTCATTCATAACTTTTTCATTCATACTTCACATGTGCTGACTTTCGTGTAATAGTTGCGTCGGCCGTATTGTTAAATGCACATTGTCAGAACAACAGAACCGAAGTGTACTTGTTAGTGAAATGCATTTGATCAGTGATCGATTAGTTGGGGTATCGATTTGTAGTTTTTCACCAATTTTTTTGTGCTTCGTTTTTGGTCCAAGGAAAACGTAAGTATGTCGTAACGTTCGTTGCATTTAATCAAATCGGGATTGTGTGTACGTATAATATTAATTGTGGTGAATTGGACCTAAATTTACGTCCGACATTGACGTAAGTTTATCGACTGTTGGGGTTAGAGTTCAACAAAATGTAGAAAATCATCGCGACATTTTCGTCGTAAGTTATTGTGAGACTCATTTTTCTACACTCAATTTACTCATGGCAACAACTTTCGTCAAAAACGAACTCTGTTTGTGTTATTTACTTTTTGAACCACGAAAATGGATGGGCACATGGAAAACAAAATCTAACATAGTTTGCCTCATCCTATGGAACTGATCATTTCGTTTAGGTATTCCCCAAAATAGCAGAAACAGGATGAATACGACTTGATGTATATGGATAAGTGGTTCACAACGCCAACCCTTATCTACAATGTTTTTTATCAGACAGTAGTTCCAATGTCCAGTCTCGTTTGGGTATTGCTTATATTTTAAAGATATGTACTTAAACGTAAATTGTTAATTGAAAAAGTTTGGCGCACGAAAAGGATCGTTTCGTTACAACTCCAGAAATAACGTTAACCCAATGGATCGACAATGACGTCTTTAATACTTCAACTTCCGTCAGAAATAGACATTGACGATTAATATAATTAATCTTGGCACAAGATATTTCATCAGAAGGAACCAATCCGATCTTTAAAAGAGTTTGTTTGTCAACTGCCAAACAAACAAAAAAAAAATCAAGTATAGATTCCCAGTTTAAAATGATTGCTTGAATGGTGCAAATTACTTTTAATCGGTCTCAATTAAATGCCCATTTATCCAATTAAAATTATTAATTACGTGTTTTCAAAAAATAAAATTATGAAATGTCATCGAGTCGATTAAAAACGAATTGTAAAATAAATCGCTCGTGTGTTAAAAATTAAGCCATAAAAATGCAGGTTGGGTTTACAAGACTCACGTTTCGGCCGTTTTGTGGTTCATTATCAGCAATTTTATGTGAATGTACAAATCAATGAGCTACGAATCAAAGTACCATTAATTAATAATAACACACGAGGTCTGTAAATTATGTAATGAGATTGATTAAAAAAATATTCAAATAGAATTACAATTGTACATTGTATATTGTCACTTGGTATATCAATCGATAAAATGCGTGATCCGGAAGAATTATGAAAAAGTACTGAAATTTATTTTGAAACTATATGAAATGATTAAGAAAATTTCTAGTCTCTAGATGCAAGTTGCACTTGCTCTTAAATTGGCTGCAAGCTCCAGCAACTTTCTTCCCATAATTGGCGATTCTTTCATCGCACATTTTTAGTTGTTTGGTATTTTTTATGTTATGTTAACTTGAAGTTATAATTCTCGTTTTCGTTCTTATTGTCTTATCAATATGCAACTTTTTCTTATTCTCGATAGCAATGTTATTGTTCGTAATTTTATTTCTTTTTATTTTATTTGATTAATTTCTATTGCAATTGGGTTCGTTAATTAATTATACAATAAAACTTGTACAAAGTTATTATTTATTATTGTGTGATAATTATATTACGCCCACCTTAAAATTGCTTACCTACCCACCCACCACCTCGTTCCATGTATACCCAATCCTCGTATAATTTTCGTCAATTTTGTCTCCGTTCGTATCCGAATAAAACGTCGGTAATTTACCGACGACATAAATTGTGGAACGAAGCAAGAAAAGCACGTGATTCATATCGTCATCGTGCGGCCGACGTGTATTTGCCGAAGACGAAGACCCCCAAGTTCGTGGGGAAGAATCCATCGAGTCACGGCGACGTCAGCGAGACGAAACTGGTTTTCACAGTGATTTGACAGATATATTTAATTCTGAGATCATTGTGAAAGCTGATTTTGTTCATAAATCATCAAACATCACGGACACATCTCGTCGAAGTGATTCTACAGAAAACAGACGTCCGTCCGCGCGTTTGAATAATTACCCGCTTTCCGGTGAATATCGGCGAACGTGAGTTGTCACGTGGACGCTTGCAGTCGCAATTTGATGTTACTTTTACCTCGTCGCGTTCTGTTAGCGCGCGCGACCCACATGGTAGGCGTCGCTGTCGTGGGCGTTCACGGCATGTAGAATTTGTCGATGGGTGTCTTTAGAATTTTGATTGATTTTTGATTGCCATGTAACTGTGGACGTTTTCGAGTGTGTGATCGTCGCATTTCTGTGCCGTCTTGCACAAGTTATGAATTATTTATGGTCTTTGAGTCGTGATTTTGCACATTCGATTTTAATTTATGCGATTTTTTTTTGTGTTGTTTGATGTTCGTCGTATATTTTTAATTGTGCACACATTTTCCTACAATGACTACACTTTTTAAATACTGTCATGTGGGTAACAATGGAGTTCAGTCGACTAATGGGGTTGTTTGGAAACTGGTACCCTTGATCCATATCGATCACACATTCCCCTCTTTGTGTGGATGACATAAGGGCCCAACCCAACCTCAAGTTTTTGTAAATGACAACCCTACTCTCATCACATAGTTTTTGAGAAATGAGAGATTGACCAGTAGCCGTTATTAATTCCATTGGCGTCACTTTCATAATAATTTTTCCAGTTTTCATCCACACCTTACATCTTGGTGACTTCTCGAATGGTGTTCTTGGCCCTGCTGGATAATAAGTTAATCAGCACGTTTTTTTTTAAACATGTCTTCTACTTCACCATCGTCCATCATAGACCTACGCGACAGTGTATTTTTTTCTCAGAATTAGAGGCACTATTTTAAACACTCAGCCCTCAATCTCTTCAGATTTTGAGGTTCGCTCCACAAAGCTCAAAGAAGACCCAAATGATATTGTTTTGCAAATTTGTTTGTTTGCAGTAACTTTAATTTGCTATTTATCGTTTCGGTCTTTTGTTAACTGATTAATTTTAGTCTTACTGTGTATTTTTTTTTACCTGATAACTCTCTTATATTTAGTTTATATATTTTCGTTTAAATGTCAAATTTGTTTCTTCGCATTTAATATATTTTTTTTACACTTTTCGCCAGTTTTGTCCACGAATAACAAAATTCGACACTATTGCCAGTATTTTGTAACGTGACTGCAATCAATGGAACTCATTAAAATATTACGGCGCGTCGAGATCGCAATGACGCGTTGGTAATTAATTTAGTTTCCCGCGATGTGCAAGTCATTTAATTGAAAGTGGGTAAGGTGAATACTAATATAATGTCATATTTCATTAAATCTAATCAATTAGATTTGGTATTTGATTCTCTTTGACTTGTAATTGTACACAACGTATCTCGGCTTTCTTTTCTCGTCAGTTGGGAAGGACATGTTTCGTATTCGCCTCGTCATACTTGTTGTTTTTCTGGCGCGATTTTTCATGGATTTTATTCTAACCAGGGGAATAATATGGAAATGCATTAAATGTTATACGAGTTTAAAACAAGCATCGGCTAAAATAATATTCGATATTTATTGAAAAGGTTTGTCGTCGGTAGGATTGGCAACAGTTGTGCTACGAACCCGTGGGTCGGTGGATCTTTTTAATTAAGAATTTAATATAACTTTCAACTCTGTTTAAAAAAAAATAAATAGCCGGAACGCAAAAATATTTTGACATCTCAATTATATTCAGGAGCTAATAATTTATTATTATTATTAAATTTGTTAGCTTGTTCGATTGAATTGGTTTATAAATAGAGGCGAGAGAATTTTACAATACAACTATTTTATTACGCAACAAGGAAACAGATGCTTTGTATCACAGGGTCCAACGTGTTTCGTCAAATTTCAGTTCTAGTTTCGAAGGATTACCCCTATCTCATTACAAATAGGCCGCTTGGATATCAATCCGGCCGCTTTCTTGGAAGTTTTAAGAAAAAACCAAAACTTTGTTTTTCAGTCGGTTTAAATATTTAATTTAATTATTCTAAAATCGTTTCGCAACATTTATTTTCAACTTTTGTTTTCATTGTTATTTGTGTGTTGATTTGTTCTAATTGGTAATTTACGATTTGAATATGTAACCAGATGAAAATACCTCGTATCGTACAGGCAATTACCCGCAATGTTAAAAATGCCATCGGAAAAGTTTATTCATCAATCAAATTAAGAAAATTTGTCGTGTACATTCAGAAACCTTTACGACTGGAACCGCGCCAACAATCGGATTTACGATGATTTGGTAAAATGGACTCGACAATGCGGCTAATGAACGCGGCCTTACCACCTGCAGCTGTCAAGTTAACCCGAAGAATAACATTAAAAAGAGAGTGCGAATGTCGATGATTAACGCAACAATTGAAACATAAAGACCGCGATATTCGTTACACCTTGAATTTCGATTAATCTCCGTGCGTTGTTTTTCGCGCCAAAAAGCTAATTAAACAAACTATTTAAACAAAAAAGGATCGTTCAATTGCAGCCAAATATGTGCCCGTTTAGTAGCGGCCCCGATTATACCTCAAAAAGTTAATTTGCGGTGTCTTAAAGTCTCCGTTTGCGTCCAGAGCGCTATGTCCATGTGCGCTAGGTGACAATTACAAAGATCGAGGTGGCGACGACGATGATGCGATGCACGGCAAAAAACAAAACGTGTCGGTCGGAGTTTCGCTAATGGACGACGCCGGTCGTGCGATTTAATTCGTGAAAATTTCCAGTTTTCGGGACGATTTTCGCGGCGTTTGCGGGTGCGATCGTGGAATGCAGTGCGTGGACGAGCGTTCGGGACAATCTTGGAGCTGTGGACGACGGCGCCGGGTGGTACCGCGAAAACGAAGGTAGGTGATTTTTTTTTTTTTCTTGTAGTTTCATTCGAACTGGGCGACGCAATAACGGCGACGAATGGTAAATTACGCGAAGGGAACGTTCCTACGTGCGCGGGTGCTATGAAAATATCGAAATTTCATTGCAAAGAATATGTTGGTTAGGTTGGTTAGGAGATGGCGATGGTGGCCGATCCGAAGTTCAATCGGCGGCATTCGTGCTCGTTCCATGGGCTTCTTGATTCAACACCAGGTCATAAAATTTATTGTTTGATACATAGATGGCGAATCAGTCTCATTTTGATTCACGCCATGTGGATCTTGTGCGTTTTTTTGCTGCGTTATTTTTTTAAAAATTATTAAATAATTAATTTTAATAAATAATTTTATTCAAATTAAATTGTTATATGTACGAATAAGGAAGCGTTTGTTTAAGGGGCAGGAAATAAAATTCGAAAAAATTCGAATTATGGAAAATATGCCAAATACGTTTTATAATTGCTATTATTATTATTATTATTTACACATACATATTGTTATATTGTGCTGGCAATTTTTTTAAAATTTTTATTGTTAATTCCTTTCATTGACTCGTAACGCAACTGTTTTTGTTACTGATTTTGGTTAATGATAAATAATATAACAATTTAAAAAATGAATAGTCGCCCATTTACAAAAAAAAAAAATTGTAATTAAAATCGCCGAATATAAATTTACGCCCCCATACAAATAAACCAAAATTATCTCTTTCTCTAAAATGTGTTAGGGGGGGGGGTCGTTTTAACTATTTTCCGCCCCCGAAATTAATTTAAATTAAAATAAAACGATAAAAATTGTCTAAATATTGTTGCATTCGATTCCTTGAACATCTCGAGTTCAAGAAATTCGAGCCTGCGGATTTTTTCCCGGGCGAAATAAATACGGGCCGTGGCCGAAACATAAAAATATTTATTTATAGCGTGCAGACTGGTTTAGAAAAGCAATCGAAGGAAGTCGTGTATATAAAACCTACGGCAATAAAACTGTGATTTGACAAGTGTCGTTGGCATATTTTATGGTTCAGCCGAGACCCTTCGGTTGAGTGAAAGGGAAACGTTAAAGCCGGATAAAGTTACGAAACCGTCGATTAGTCGAAAACGTTTTTTTTTTTCTTTTCGAATTAATATTCGTTTAATTGATTTTAAAACTGGAAACGATGAATAAGTAAAATGGTAAAACCGTACCTACCCGATTCTGTCCGGTTGTAAAACTATCGTCGGAATGCACAATAAAAATCTTAAGAGGCGTTAATCCAAGCGAGTAACATAACATTTGATCCATCAGGCGGAGTCAATGAGTGCCACTTGAGATGAAACTTCTCGAGGACCGCTGACATACCCGGCCCAGGTCACTCTTAACTCTTTAAAAAAAAAAACACCCACGATTCCGTAAATTCACGTCAAATTAAACGCGACTGATTTATGAAATATATCGGAGCTGAAATGAACGGTAAATTATTCACAACAATTTACATTGAATGCGGAGTCGACATTTGCAAAGTTACTGAAACGGTGACACATATTGTCATTGAAATATTTTTAATGATTTTTAATTAAAGTGCACGCGAGGGGTAACAGAGTTCAATATGTGATGTGTTTCTTGAATGGCAAATAAGCCATACTAATCAAACTGTAAAATATGAAAAATGTATATTTTTTAAACTTAATTGAAAACGTAGTCGAATAAGAAATGTTTCGGTATTAAATTTTGTTTTTATTTTGTGACAAATATCAAAAAAATATTGCATCGACTAACTCAGACTTTATCTCAGACAAATTAAAAACCTTGATACACTTCGTCAAACCATTTATTCTTTATTCATTCATTTATTCATTGTTTCTCTATTGTGAATGTGACCTGCCTTTATGTGGTTTTCTATTTCCTTTGTATACTGTTCTGTTACTCCTTGTGCCTTTAATTTTTATACATTTAGTTCTTGTACTTTTCTCTCTAGCTATCTCCTGTCTTCTCACTTTCATTTCCGCCCTCACGAGTACATGGTCAGTGTTTGCTTCAGTTCCTCTGTATGCTCTGATATTTGTTATATGTACTCAGTGACATATAAACTGCACCACCTAGAAGGGGTGGGAATTTTTGGACCAAATTTGGCAGAAACATTAGACTAGTCTAAGGCAACAATTGATTAAAATTCGATAAAGAAAACACTTCATTTTTTTTATTTTTCTTTATAAATGTGTTGGTCCGCCCTTATTTCTGATACACTAATTGACCCGCCTTGGCATTGATTCCAGCAGGTGTTCAATGTATTCTTGGGGTATGGCATCCCAAGCAGCCTGTACTTCATGCCGTAGAGCTTCTATTGTCAACGCTGGGTTCGGTAGATTCCTCAATCTTCTACCCATCATGTCCCACACGTGCTCAATGGGCGACAAATCGGGAGATCTTGGCGGCCAAGGCAAAAGATTAACATTGGCCTCTTCAAAGAAGTCAAGAGAAACCCTTGCTACGTGAGGTCGTGCATTATCTTGCTGGAAAAGTGGGTCTTCCAGCCCTCGAAGATATGGAAGAACATGTGGTTCTACCACTTCGTCAATGTAGCGTTGGGCGGTCATACTGCCCGGAATGAAGAGCAAGGGTGACCTACTGCCGTAAGCAATAGCACCCCACACCATCAACCCCACAGTTCGGTGAACATGCCTCGCAATCGAAAAATCAGGATTGCGCCTTTCTCCACGTCTTCGTCTAACAGTCATCCGACCATCATGCATTCCTAAACAAAATTGCGATTCGTCACTAAAGAAAATTCGATGCCACTCCAAGTTCCGTTGAAGTCTTTCCGTGCACCAGGCCAAACGTTCCTGGCGATGTTGAGCAGTGAGGGGTAGCACAAGATGTGGGCGGTAAGACAGCAAGCCAAAGGTTCTTATTCGACGATAAACTGTTCGCAAGCCTATCGGACGACCTTGTTCACCTAACCATCGATCAGCTATTGATCTAGTTGTAGAGAATCGGTCTCTCAAGGCCATTAGTCTTAAGCGGCGATCTTGACGTTCATTGGTTCGTCTTTGAGCCCCAGTGCCTCTTCTCCGACGTTCAACCCCATGTTCAGACCACGCTTGATAAACACGCATTATTGTTGAGTGGTGCCGTCCCAAACGGTTGCCGATTTCTCTAAACGAAAAACCTGCTTCTCGTAAACCAACAATCCGCCCTCGGTCAAAGTCACTCAACTGCCGGTAAACTTGAGGTCTCCTTCCTCTAGACATCATTAAACACTCGAAACACTTTAAACTAAAGACGGGATCCCAAAAAGTGGAACAAATTCAAAAAATTGCTCGATAATTGCTTGTCTATCACCACCTCTAAAAAATGACACAAACGTCAAAAATCCCATGACTACTTAATGGTTTCAAATTTTAATCAACTATTTCCCTGGACTAGTCCACTATTCCTGCCAAATTTGGACCAAAAATTCCCACCCCTTCTAGGTGGTGCAGTTTATATGTCACTGAGTATATTTACCGTCTTCATTGCTGATCAGTATGTGGTCTTCTGTATGCGTGTGTGTGTGTTGATGATATCTTCCTGTATTTTGTCCTTATCCTTATTCAACAAATCCTTAACGTAGTCTTCTGTCTTCTCCGTCACTATTAAAAAACAAATAATCTTCTACTTCTATAATCTCCTTACTTCTTTGTTTTGTTTCCTGTGCTGCTGCTACTATTCTATATCTTTTCATTTCTAATTTTCCCTTCGCTATACGTGCCTGTCACATTCCATGTTGCCATCCTTAACCTCTCCTTCTTGTCTTTCTCTGTCTTCTTTCTTTTCATGTCAGTAAGAAGATTAAAAAACAACTTAAAACACTGGAAATATTCAATTAAAATTACGAAACATTTTTTGTTTGTCAAATTAAGCCCAATCGAAATTCCAAAACTGCCACTAATAACGTACGCTCGGACGTAGTTTATTTTTAATAACACGTTACTTCAAAGTCGTAAACATCGCGACTCCCAAACGTACGCGCATCCCATAACAGCAAATAGGGAACCCACATGATAATAAATTACGACTTTACGACCGAAATGGATTGCACATAATTGGTGTCAAAATGCGTATCCGTACTTTACACGGATTGTTTTAAAATTCCGTAGCCGAGAGAGGTTCGTTATTAACACGTAAGTACGCCTCTATTTTTATGCAAAATAGTTTCGTAACGGTCCGTTGTGCCGTCGAGTTATGCCGAGGAAACTCACTTACACAAACATTTAAATCGGCGGTGAGCCCGACCCGTCGCTTTGAAGTTGATAATTATTTTACTTCGCTTTAATTAGGAACTGTAATAGAATCGACATTACATTTGTCATATATCTTGCCAATTAGAGCTGCGGAGTATCGTGACACATCCGAAGTGGCGCAAATGTGGTCGACCGGTGTGGTAAGATGTTTGCGGAAAAAATTATCGCGGCGTCTATTGGTTAGTAGTTGATTTTATTATTCATTTATTGTGGGTCGCGTTTTTCTAAATGGAATGGAAAAACAAACAAATATATTTGTAATCCAATTGTAATTGCATCTCCATGATATCCATGATTGTTTAACTGCGTTCTTGGTTTGAAGGGCCGTTTCTTTTTACTTTAGATAAATGTCGCTTCGTACCCCATCTGTAGCATTTGGTTCGACTTTGATATGTTTGGGGAAAATGAAATGTTACTCCTTCCACGTTATCAGGCTTAGCCACTTCATAAACAAAATGACCAATATGTTATAAATACATTTTTTTTCCTTCCTGAATAACCTCCTGCGTTCGGGTTCTTCAAGCTTTGGTCGATATATTACCTTCTTGGGTTATACCAGTTGGTAAATCGCAATACTAGTAATAACGACACACACATTAATTGGTTTTTCGAATATTACTTGTTGTTTTTCATTTAGTACTTTCTTCAATGCCAGTGTCTTCGAAACCGAAATATTTAATCGTTCGTTAACTTCTTCCAACTTGTAGTAAATTAATCCCACAAAGAGCTTTCGTACAGAAACCCGGAGCTTACTTTTTATTTTATTTATTATTAAGCAGAATAAGTTAATGACATAACTCCACATGGAACACAAACGTTAATATAAAATATTGTTATTAAATGTTACAAGCTCGACCCACAAATCCACACATAACTCGATCACAACTAGTTTCAAATTACTTTTATTTATAAGGCACCATTAATGTATGCTAAATACAATTTTCCAGAATTAACTTTGTTATTTAGGGCGTAATGTAAAAATAAGAGCAAAAATGAGACAGAGGACACTGTCGACACTTTTGGGAAGCAGATATTATTAACGTCGTCGACCGTAAATCACGGAAAATTTGTGTTAACATTTTTTTTTGTTTATGCAATTATCTGCCAACCCCTGATTTACAGCGTTTTTTCGTTTTCGTCGTAAAATCCGTTTTAAAAATCTGTCGAAAGTGTAGCGCCAGTTCGGTGCCACAATAAAATATTTACTTAAGCCCTTCGAACGAACCGCCTGAACTACGACCTCCTCGTATTTCTTTTATGCGTGCTCGACTTTATGGGAACTATAATACTCATGCGTGCAAGATTTACGATACTCTTTACTTTTATTATCAATATTAACTTTAATGATTACCTCGGTATTGTTTATGCTCGTAATAACCGTGATTAGATTACTTTTAGTGTACCAGTAGCCCCCACCGTGCACCTTTAAGTGAAGTGGGTAATTTTTACCGAAACGTCCGCGTTACAACGGAATGTGGAAGTTTGGGAATATGTGCAGCGAGAAACGTAATCTATCCCATAGAATACTGACACACATATGAAGGCAATATAAAATTATTTGTTAATTGTGGCCACTTACTGCGTTAGTGGCAATTAACGCAAATAAACTTAAAAGCAGGTGTCGAAACTTGCTCCTTCCTGTTACTTTACTAATTATTGATATATTCGACATTTATGATGTATGAAGTTGGTCGACGTAATAAACTATTCTCCAATAGATTTTTTCTACGACAACATCGAAAAATGTTCCTATCGAGAGTGTAAATTGAATCGTAAGAAGCTACATTTTGTACTGAATTTCATCGGTTGCTAGGCAAGTTGCTAGACAACAAATGCAATATGAAATATTTCGTGTCCGGTCTGCTGTTTTTGATAACAAAAACTAAGGTGGCTTAAAGAATATAACGTCAAACGACAAACGTCATGAGTTTGTGCATTGCAAATAATTTCGTAGACTTGGAATTGACGCCTGCAAATATAACAGAAGCAACGAATTTAACAACAGTAAATTTATTGCAACAATTTCTCCAAAAATGATTTTCAATAATTGCACATTTAACTTTAATAAATAAAATACGTAGGTAGGAAGTTATTTCGTAGTTCTTCTTCTTAATTGGTTGGGCTGTCCAGGCTCTGCTAATGAATAGGTAATTTCGTATTTTCATGGATCCAAAGCGATACATAAAATATTTTCGTATTTATTTGTATCTATTTTTATAATTATATAATTACTTTCAAACTCGTGCAAAATGTGCATCATTTTGTGCTTGTTGCACAATATACTATTTTTCAATTGTCGCTTTATTTTAGGTGGTATTGGTTAAAAATATTTCAGTCTACAATACGAGTAATAAGGAAAAAGATGTACTGAAACAACGATTTTTTTTTTGTTAATCCTGCATATATTTTTCGTGGTCTTGATTTTTAAATATAATTATTTTTGTTAATGTTGTTAATTAAAGGACTGGAGATAATTTAAAATCGTTTTCGTTCAAAAAATTAATAATACCATCTTAATTAATAATTGGACCGTTTTCAATAAATAATAAAACTGTGCAATTACTTTAATAATAATAATAATAAGGTGAATTTTCTTAACCGTTAAAAGTTAATTGTCGAAATGTTTGTTCGCCATATCATCCAAATAGCGATTTAAGTTTTATCGAGGGCGATACCACTCGGATTTTAATCACTCAAGTTTGTTCCTACGAGTATTTTGTAATCTTGTGGCACTTTGTAAATAGGAACGCGTTACATTCGATAATGACATATATTCCCCAACGGAAACCTGCGATTTACATCGTTTCCGTTTTTAATCAAACATTAACGCCACGTAACTGCGTTATGTCACTGTGTACATTCACAACGCGAAATCGTGGTATAATATGTTCGCGTCGCTGACTCAAGTGCACATAGCTGATGATAAAAACAGTTTACAAATCAACACAGAGCAATTAACTTTTTAGTTATCATCAAAGAAGTGCAATTTGCACGGAGCATTGGGTATGAACAAGTAGCTTCTGTTTCCAGCGGGCGGACGCTGATCCGGACGCTTGACAGTTGAGTTTTAAAAAAGATGCTTTAATACATTATACTTGGAAGTAATCTAGACAAATTATTCTACTAGCGTTACAAACTGAGGATTTGTGCGCATTTCTGTGAATGTATTTGGTGTCGTTTTGTGTGCGCCGTGCAATCTGTAATTAATATGAATTTTAATATATACCAGGTCATCAATTACACGCATATTGGATTAAATGGATCGCCATTGTATCTAATCATTACTTGATATTTGAATCAGTGTAATTGATAGCGTTATAAAATTAATTATTAATTTTATGATAAAGATGCCAACTTTGACAAGATCACTGTTTGGGTCGGGTTGTAATTACGTTAATGGTAAAATATGTAAAATATGTGGACTCAACTTGTCTTGTACAGATTCATAAAACAATAATCATGACATGGATCGATTTAACTTTGACAAAGATTTAAGAAGTACTTCAACGAGCTGACAACGATACACAGTACAGATTAATTCCTCTGGAAAAGGGACCAGTTACCATTAAAACCAACTGGAGGTTGGCCGAGAAATAGCAGTGGTGAACCTGCCTTACGATCTAGAATCATTTCCGTGCAGATTTTCCACCAAGCGACATCGAATATGAACCAGAAATGAACCCCTCAGAGTCCAACTTATGAGAGAGACATAGATTGTACCGTCTGGAAATTTACGAGAATAATGAAAAGGTCACAACCTGCCACTAAAATCAAATGGTAGTTGGGCGCGAAATATCAATGATGCAGATGCCTTGTTTGCAAATCAGTTAAAGAAAACTTTCCAACAACGTAGACGTAAAAGATGAACTTGAACGGATTTAATAAAACCCAATTCATGAGAAAGACACTGGAAAGCTACGAGAAAAATGAAAAGACCACAAACTTAAAGCAACGGGAGGGTGAGCAAGAAATAAAAATAAACTAACTTTCTAACCAAACGACATCGAAGATGAGCCAGAACCGAATTCAATAGAATATACTCAAATGAAGTGGCCATCAAAACTAACCACTGACAATAGAAACCTGCTCCGGTACTTTGGTGCGAGTGACAAAATCGAGAACCAGAAAAGTGAACCGAAATGTACGCGACTATTAAAGTTCAACTGAAAGCCAATAAAAAAATGGCAAAGTTGAACAAACCAAACGGGGATAATGAAGATAAAATAAGCAATTATTAAACTGGGAAATGCAAATCAAAGAAATAAACAAATGTAATTAACGCCGATTAGGAATAAAATGGAAAGAAGTGAAATATGAAGAAGATCATAGTTCATATAACAAATCAAGCAGAAAAAATGGCGCACGCAAAGTAATTAGATGAATTGAGGGCAGTGCCAATAAGTATCGTGTCAAATGGTCTGTTACCATTGGTTCATTGGGAGTGATTGGCTCGCACCAAGAAATTTCGATAGTCAACTTCAACAACTAATGTATCAGTAGCGAGATGAGTAAGAAGGTCTTGCTCGCCCTTTACTTTGTTGCTGGTTTAAGAAATTATATATCTGCTTGTTATTCTGTCGTATCACAAACTATTGAACTTAAATAATGTGCCTCGGCATTTGCGCATTTCAACTAATTAATTTGTCAGGTTGGACACAAATCCAAATCCCAATGTTTTTATTAAAAATTTTCGCACAAACATAATATTTACAACAAATACTACACACAAAACACATTTAAAATAACTTACACCTACGAAACAACGCTTATTAAGTATTTAACATTTAGGGACTAACAATTAAAAACATGTAAGGTGCTTCCCTTGACGTTGTCAAAAGTTTTGTTTTCAGTAAGTCCGTTGCGTCTATTATAGTCAAGTCGACGGAAAACTTTCAAAAACCCGCCCTGTACGTCCTGTTTTTTGGTATGGTTGCGTGGTTGTTCGTTAATTAGTCCTGTCTTCGTTATATAGGTCCAACGTTTCGTACGGTAGTTTATGCGTGTGTCTTGTTAAATGTCTTTGTTGTGTAATTGTCTGTATCAGTAAGTTGTGGTGTACGGCGGTCCGCCGGTAAAAGTGGTCCGCCAACTTCGTCATGTACGGTACGATCATGTCCACGTCCGCTTGGTCGTGTAAGTCACGTATACGTATGTATCGGTCAGCGCCCAGGGCGAACCTGAGACACTTGTTCTGTGTCACCTGTAATTTTTTCAGGTTCGTTGCCGAAGCTCCGAAAAATACAGGTGACGCGTATGTCATCGTCGGTCTTATAATTGTTTTGTACAGTAACAGTTTGTTTTCAGTTGTTAGTCTGCTGCCCTTGAAGACCAGCGCGTAGATGGTCTTTAGGGCGGCGTGTCCGAGTCGGTTCGCTTCTTTTATATGTGCACCAAATGTCGTTTTAGTGTCTAGTGTTACTCCTAGGTATTTCACTGTCGTTTTGATCGGTATTGCAATACCGTTAATCTTTGTCGGATTCGGTATCGCATACCGCCTGTATCGTCGCGTGAATGTGATCGACTCACATTTAGTCGGATTTGCAGTCAGCTTCCAGTCGGAATAATATCGTTCGAGTCCCCTCATGTGATTGTCTATGTTCGCATGTGCTATGATTTCTGAGGATGACACTGAATATATGGCCGTGTCGTCTGCGAATAAGGCGATTGATGTGTCTTCGTGAGTCGGCATGTCGTTAATGTATAATGAGAACAGTTGCGGACCAAGGACGGATCCCTGGGGCACTCCTGCTCTTATGATATGGGGTGCTGACATGATATGATCGAGTCTTATCTGAAATTGTCTGTCATTCAGGTATGAATGGATCAGTCTGATTAATGATAGTGGTAGTCCGTAGGTAATTAGTTTGTAGATAAGTCCGTCTATCCATACCCTGTCAAATGCTTTGTACAAGTCCAGTAATGTCATTGCCACAACTTGTTTCCGATTGAAAGCCGTACGTATGTCTGTTACAAGTCTTGCCACTTGCTGTACGGTGTCGTGTCCGCCTCGGAAACCAAATTGCTCGTTTCGTAAGAGGTCATGCCTTTCGACATAATCCCTCAGTCGATCGTTGATCACTGTCTCTGTCACCTTCGATAGCGTACTGAGGAGGCTAATGGGTCTGTAGCTGTCGGGTTTGTCGCGTTGCTTCCCTGGCTTAGGAATAGGAATAACTACAGCATTTTTCCAGTGGCTTGGAAAGTGCTGCAGGGTTAGAATGGCATTGATGATGTACGTCAGTTGGACTAGGGCTTTCCGGGAGAGTTTCCGAAGGATTTTGTTTTGAATGTTATCTAGTCCCGGGGCTTTTAGTGGACCTTGCTTTTTAATTATTTTATAGATTTCCCGGGGAGATGCCATTTTAATGGACTCCCCGTCGTCGTTGTCATTTCTGTCAATCGAGCGGTTCATGGCTGTCCTGACAGACTCGACTATGTCCGCTTGTTCGTCAGTAAGTTCGTTTAATCCTATGTCGTGTATCTGTTCAAAGGTCGAAGCAAGGATTTCCGCTTTTCCCTCGTTTGTCATTTCAGTCGTCCCCCCATACACTAATGGCAGCACCGGCTGGAATTTCTTCCGCAGCCGTGTCGCCATGCGCCAGAGGGATCCGTCGCTGGCGGTCAGTTGCGTTAGTTTTCGTGTCCACGTATCGTTTCTGTGGGTCCAAATTTTGTTTCGTATATATCTCGTCAGTTCGTTTGTTCTTAGTCTGTCTGTGTCAAGTTTAGTCCTTTGCCAGATTTTTCGCTGTCTGTTTCGGTCCTTAATGTCTTGCAGGATATGCGCGGGGAGCATGTCATGTTTTTGCGGGTCAATCGTTCGATTTCTAATCGAACGATTACGTGCTTAGGTTGGACACTGTGTTCTTATAATTTAATATAACTTTTAACATCGGTTAGAAAATTGAACTTATTTAGTAGTACTTGGCTGCACTCTTTATAAAATTAAAATGAAAGATATTTTTTTAATTTGAAATATTTATTAATATGCTTATTTAAATGTTTCCAAACACTCGAATATTTATTAGTTGTTTATGTTGAAATAAAAATAACCCATTTGCACATCATTTGTTACGTTGTTGGCGATTGCAGTCGTCTCTCAATTTATACCGAAACAAAACTGAAAATCCACGCACGATGATGAATTAAGCGACGTACAAAACTGGCAGTGGTTATACGTTATTGCCGTCTCATTTATATTTAAAAAATGAAAATCAAGAAATTCTCAAAAGTCATGCCAGCTTTGTATTATTGAAAACGCCGCCGTGTAAACAATCTAGGAACTTGGTTGAATTCCAAGTGAACCTCCGCTCTTGACCCTACGCTCATGTCACTTCATCAACTCCACTCTTGGTCTTGCGTTTAGGAGCGTTGAATACTTAATCAAAGTAAGGGTGGCCAAATTCTTCAAATTTCGGTTTGGAAACGCTCCGTCTCCGATGATGTAATCGGAGAGTAAGAGGGACACGCGACAGAATTCCGCGAACAGAATTTTCATGCACGGCCGAATTATTAGCATGTGGTATTTATTAAATGGCGTATTTAACGTTGTCGTTAATAAAAACCAAATCTTAAGCGCGTGCTTGTGTATTTTGTTTAATCGTTGGGTTTTAAGATTTTTCTTTTAATTTTGATCTCCTTGCAATTATTTAATTTCGAATTTGTTACCATGTATCATTGTTAACGAATAAATGTCTAATTGGATGTTATGTTGATGGGGGCGTTTGTTATACAGTTTTATTTACGTGTTTTTTACGCGATAACAAATTTGGGTGCAAGATATTTTTACTTTATTTGTTTTGCGCAACGTGCCGACTGACTGTTTAAATCCGCTCTTGTTATCTACTTAACATTATAGACATAGCAGTAATAATTTCCGGACAAAGCTGGTTTGTTTATTGGAGATAAATTTTTGCCTCGAAATAAAAGGGAAGCGTGCACAAATATGACTTTTTTTTTTAATTCATATCCGCTTTATGCAAGATTAGATAGGATCATCAAAATTCAAATAAAGTGGATTTAAAATTGAAACTATAACCGTCGGGAAATTCTGACGGTTAACGGTTTCGCGTTATACAATATTGACGGACGATGATTATCTCGGATCAATATTTCACATAATTTATTTTCGCCGACAAAATAACTAAACGAATCGATCAATATTTACCGTTGAACTGTTCTAAGAGGTTTCTTGTGGCGTAGACAGGGCGGGGTAAATTGCATTAATTGACGTTGAAATTATCCACCTAAAACAAAATAACCAAATAAAAATTATGACAACTAATAATAAAAATAAGCCAAACAAAAAAGAAGTTTTAACAAAAAAAAATTCCATGAAACGGGGGATTTACTTTGTTTTAACGGTGATTTAAAAATTAACAGCAATAGAGAAAAAAAAACGGTTAATTGTGAAAAATATTTTAATCAATCTTCGACAAATACGAGACGCACGTGTTGACATAGATTTGAAATGAAAAATGTATTATTTGTCATAAAATTCATATTTGAATACCGAAGAATTTTAGTGTGTAACGCGATACACGGATTTGACAGGGCAGGTGGTTGCGCACGTGCAGCGTAAGGACAAACAAAATTATCGTAAGAAATACTTTGCTCAGCTTTAGGAAGTGTAAAACTACCTATGTTTACTCTACGAGATAATTTCCATCAAAAGTTTCGAGTGTTTTAGTTCGCACAATGACGGGGGAAAAAAGAAAAAAGTGCAGAGGACAAATCCGTCAGCGTCTCGCAGCACATGAACAACCACGCCATGTTAGGTTTAACGGCGTTTTCGGGTATTTATTTAAAAGCAATCTGCTGCCCTTAATGTGTACTCCAGATCCGATCATTACTTGTCGTACTTGTGAAAGGACGACTGTAAACAATGTAATTCATGGTCGAGGTTTTTTGTTTCATTGTGCGCCACTTGTAAACTTGCAGACATAAATAAATGTGTTGCAGACAATTGGACTCGTATGCTCGGCGAATGTTATGGTCATATGGTTGCAAATTAAAACGCAAATCGCTGTAATTATGAGTATGCAGGGGACAGGGTCGTTGTTAGGTTTTCAAATTTTGGGCGAAAAATTGGCTCTTGGTTAGTAGCAATCATGGTTTGTAAAGACTGGTTGCATTGTGTGTAAAATATCGTTAAAAAAAGTACAAAAATTAAAACACAATTTGTAGAAATGCAAGAATTGCAATGTCTTCCTCATCTTCTTGGCTAATTTTCGTGATGGTTCACCACTTTTTCTTTTACCTACTTTCTACTTTTTTTGGGGAATTTAGTTATTTGCTTAGCCTGAGCAAGTTCGTCGGTGGTCCATCTAGTTTTGATTTCTTCGTCACGAGGATCATATTTGACTGCTGGATAGAAAATTGGTAAAAATGTCTTTCACTTTGGCTTCAAAGTCATCATTTCCTGTTTGCCTTAAAGTTTCTACCTGTTAGATTTTTGTCCGTAGCATAACATTCATATTTTTCTTGTATATACTAATTTATAGTTTTTAATGTTTTTAATTACATCCTCCAACTAAAATGTCCACTTGTCTGAACTAGTGGATGTTTTCTATTTCAGGCGGTACTATGGGGATCTGAAGATTTCATTAGTACTTTGTTCTTTACTTTTAGCCCTTTGCGCTCTTTTGCCAGGCAATGCCTTTGACGTAAATTCGTGGCAATAAATACAACGATGAAAGTAGTCTATTAACGCAAATATTTTTCTTACTATTATTTATTTACTCGCCTGTTGTTTTTAATTTTTCGGGGGCATCCAGTTCCAGGCATTTAAATATCGAGAACTGCTATATTAATTAAGAGGGATGCGATTACCTTTATTGAATACCACAACAACACACAGTGACAGTACTGTACAGTCAACAAAAAAAAAATTGCGAAAAATCTTCGTGACTTTTTCGTTATTAATCGCCAACTGATTGTATCAAGGACCAATTTCAGAGGAACATCTGCACGTTTTCCTACGTATGCGAAATTGCAGGTGGCAACTCTCGCCCGTTTAACGCAAGCTTCTCATCTTTGTTGTGTTGAATTTTTAATATACACCAAGAACCACTTACGACGTACTTGATAATACGTTAATGATAAGATTGATTAATTGTTTACTTCTTTAGTACTTTACAAATTTTGTATAATTAGTTTTTTCATCCTTGATACAAGTAAACTTCGTTGACAAAGACAACAATTGTATTAATTTCGCTATGACTCGCCACTACTATTTCATCGAATCATTAGGATCTTTCGATAGACGCGTAAAGATTAATTTCGTTTGGCATTTTCGTTGGTAACGTTGCTGTTCTGACGTAAAATCGACGTTCATTGTAAAAGCGAAGCCATCACCACTAATTTTCGTAAACAATTTAAAACGCTATAAAAAAGCAATAAAGTCCCGGGGGAAAGTTAATCGTTATCTCCAACACATGGCCACACCGCCGCCACCCATGACGTGGTTCGCATTTCACCAGCTTCTGTGGTTGCTCACTTGCAGGTAAAGTGTCAATCATTTGCATCAGAAACCGTCACATTTGCACTTGAAAACGATATTAGTAACTTGATACGCGTTTGAAAATTAAACATGAAACAGCGCAATATTTTCTCTTCGCTATTGAAGTTTTTACTGAAAAAGAAGTAATAATATTATAAGTTTTTTCGTATTTACTTTCCTCGATGTTGCTTACTTTAACACAACTTAAACATTTTTAATCTGAATTTCCTGAAATGTGCCTGAAAATTCTGGTGAAAACGTCTATCGCCTGATTGCGCTACATTTTCTTGCAAATAATTTATAAGAAACTAATAATGTGATCTGTAACATAACGATTGACAATTGTTTGATGTGCCTTTCGAGCATTCGATAAGAATGTAGGTAACGATAGTTCTGGATCTTGGGGGGAAATGAAAAGATTGATTTTATGCGAATGCAAATATTTCGGCAATTCGTAATCGCCAGGTATATGATAAGCACCGATACTATGCATGTACGTAACACCACACAAACCGATAAATCATGATGTGCTGAAGTCGTGAAATAAATAAAACTCGCAGTCGCTTTTCAGCAGATATACCACCGCTCGAATTGTTATATAAATAATACGGCAGTGAAAAAAGAAGAAAATGAACGCCAAGTTAGTTCTCGGAATGCTCGGCTTATCTGGAACGCACTTCCGGTCAGGAATTAAAGGAATATGCTGACCGTCCACCCATCCGTCGGTGTCGGGTTACATCAGACACATTAACACAAAACACATTTACTATTTTTCGCGTAGTATTCGATGTGCGAGATGGTTGCTCGAAATAAGATGTTTTAATTGAGCGTAGGAAACTTTGCTTGAACTATGAAATTAATTAAAATTGAGAACGTTTTACCCATTAATTTTCAATTTCATGTAAAAGATTTGAATTTGAAAGTGGAAAACGAATAATTTGGATTAAAGATTTAATTTTGCAAGTTGGGTTGGGTCAAATATGTCGACGATGCTATGCGAAATATTTGGATTAGAATTTTCTTAGAATGCATGTTGATTAGGTTTAGTGAGGAGCGTCGTGGATTAGTTGTCGAAAGTAAATTTGAGTCCTACGTAGGACACTGTCGTTGAATATTTTTATTTTATTTTATTTGGGTTCATATATGTGTAGCCCAAGCTAATTTGTTTTGCAAATCGTGATGAGGTAAAATTCATCTTGGAGTTGGAATTGTTATTAGATTGGGTTTTATTGGATCGCGTTGGCTTGGGTTGGATTGTCTTTAATTAGGTTACGTTTAGTCGTTTTGAGTTGAGTTGGGTTGGGTTGGGTTGTATCGGGTTGAGTTGGGTTAAATTTCTATTTGTTTCCACGATGATTCTTCTCAGGATTAATTTGCACAATGTGTTTTCTGTAAATCAAAACGAACCAATTCGTTGAAAATAAAAAATACATGCAAATGAAAAAAAAACTACATAGAATTAGTACATAGTTATGAAATCATAAAATTTAATATTAGCATTAAATTGTCATAATTTCTAACACGACCAAGACGAAAGTGTTGTATTTTAATCGAATGAAATCCAGATCGTCCCGTTTGCGGCCGTGCACGCGTATTTTTACATTTATCGCGTCGTTAATCGATCATACGCATTTCGATTCGTAAACCGCCACGTACAACACAATTGCTTAAAATCCACACATAAAACGCGTCTTATCTGCTCTCGAATTCAACATAATGCGACTGGTGAATTGTGTGGGACTGTTATTATTTCCCAGGCTCACTTACCTCCGTGAGTCAACAAAGGGGTTCGTTAAATCAACACGAGATGACGGCAAATCGTGGTTTGTACATGGAACGAAGTTATCAATTAAAAATCCGCATTTTAGTTTTACGCACAGACATTGAATGGTTGGGTTGCTGTGACGCGTCAGTGGATTTTATTATTAAAATGTTAATCATGATTCAGATTTTTTTACGTCTGGACCAAAAAGTGAAGAACTGGAGTTTCTTCATTTATAGTTGCATCGCAAGATGCAAATATGACGGGGACAGAAAGGGTTGCTGTATTGGTCGTTACACACCTGAGGGGTATCAGTCAGATTTAGCTGCATCTAAATTGATCAAGTCAGGAGTCATAACAGATAATATGGGTGACTTGTGCTTTTCACTGAGACAGGATGGGTCAATTTCGATCGAGGTATTGTTAGGGAGAGGGAGTTTACTTGCCAACACTTGGTATCGCTCGTTAATTATCATACAATAATAAAAAAAAAAACTTGAAATCTCGTTGCCTAAAATCTATAGAGTTTTCGCTTTTGCAATGCATGCATTTTCTTCGGACCATTAGACGTTTAAAGTCTATTTCAAAGCCATCCAACACTGTCGCAGGTTATCGTATAGAACGTATTCTTTCATCGTCTTCAGATAATTAGGGAAAAGTAAGAAAAACTAGTAGTAAAAGTAACCACATGAACATTTTCATATGGATTACAAGGACTTTGCTAAATTCTGTAATGATTACAGAAGATTTATAGTATTAGTTAACCAAGTGAATCAGTTTTGAAAATCTCGTTGTAAAAATATAAATTTTAAATATAAATAAAAATTGCACCACTTCTTTGCCATTGCAAGCAAATATGTTGGATAAAAAAAATCAAATTTGATGGCAACACCTTTCTCACACACGACTCCTTTCTTCCTTTCGCACCATGTCTACATCTAAAATATACTCAGTGACGTATAAACTGCACCACCTACAAGGGGTGGGAATTTTTGGACCAAATTTGACAGGAATAGTGGACTAGTCCAGGGAAATAGTTGATTAAAATTTGAAACTCAATCATCAAGTAGTCATGGGATTTTTGACGTTTGTGTCATTTTTTTGAGGTGGTGATAGACAAGCAATTATCGAGTCATTTTTTGAATTTGTTCCACTTCTTCGGATCCCGTTCTTTGGTTTAAAGTGTTTCAAGTGTTTAACGATGCCTAGAGGAAGGAGACCTCAAGTTTACCAGCAGTTGAGAGACTTTGACCGAGGGCGGATTGTTGGTTTACGAGAAGCAGGTTTTTCGTTTAGAGAAATCGGCAACCGTTTGGGACCGCACCACTCAACAATAATGCGTGTTTATCAAGCGTGGTCTAAACATGGAGTTGAACGTCGGAGAAGAGGCACTGGGGCTCAAAGACGAACCAATGAACGTCAAGATCGCCGCTTAAGACTAATGGCCTTGAGAGACCGATTCTCTACAACTAGATCAATAGCTGATCAATGGTTAGGTGAACAAGGTCGTCCGATAGGCTTGCGAACAGTTTATCGTCGAATAAGAACCTTTGGCTTGCTGTCTTACCGCCCACATCTTGTGCTACCCCTCACTGCTCAACATCGCCAGGAACGTTTGGCCTGGTGCACGGAAAGACTTCAATGGAACTTGGAGTGGCATCGAGTTGTCTTTAGTGACGAATCGCGATTTTGTTTAGGAATGCATGATGGTCGGATGACTGTTAGACGAAGACGTGGAGAAAGGCGCAATCCTGATTTTTCGATTGCGAGTCACGTTCACCGAACTGTGGGGTTGATGGTGTGGGGTGCTATTTCTTACGGCCGTAGGTCACCCTTGCTCTTCATTCGGGGCAGTATGACCGCCCGACCCTACATTGACGAAGTGGTAGAACCACATGTTCTTCCATATCTTCGAGGGCTGGAAGACCCACTTTTCCAGCAAGATAATGCACGACCTCACGTAGCAATGGTTTCTCTTGACTTCTTTGAAGAGGCCAATGTTAATTTTTTGCCTTGGCCGCCAAGATCTCCCGATTTGTCGCCCATTGAGCACGTGTGGGACATGATGGGTAGAAGATTGAGGAATCTACCGAACCCACCGTTGACAATAGAAGCTCTACGGCATGAAGTACAGGCTGCTTGGGATGCCATACCCCAAGGAGACATTGATCACCTGCTGGAATCAACGCCAAGGCGGGCCGATGAGTGTATCAGAAATAGGAGCGGACCAACACTTTATTAAAGAAAAATCAAAAAGATGAATAGTCTTCTTTATCAAATTTTAATCAATTGTTACCTTAGACTAGTCCACTATTCCTGCCAAATTTGGTCCAAAAATTTCCACCCCTTCTAGGTGGTGCAGTTTATATGTCACTGAAAATATTTGTTTGATTAAATTCAACTCAAATATTACAATGAGATGCAAACAGCATTGAGTTCCTTTATCGAATCCTCCAAACCTAAATAGTGCTATCGTTTAAATGTTTCATTTATATATGTGTAGACTAAATAAACAAAAACATTTGAATGGCAACCAACACCTTATTTAACTTGGAATAGGCCGTATCGATTCGTTACACAAATCCTGTTTCGCAAGATTTTATTTTGTAAACCACATGTCGATGTAAACAAAATGTAAGTACCAGTTGTGTCTGGTGTATGTCACTATTATACTTTGAAGCACTTAATTTTTTTTTCGTTCTTCCACTAGAAAGAGTTGAACTGATGCGCGACGCGTACTTGTAACGAACGCTGTTGCTACGGATTTTACAATGCACTCGGTGCGCTTCATGCGAAAGGATAAATTAAAAATGAACGAGAAAACTGAACGATGTGACAAGGAATGAAAAATTATATAATGATAATGTATTTATTGGCTTAATGTAGTTGAATTTTCACGAAATCGGTAATACAACGTCAACGTAGCAGAAAATCTTTTATTGTAATCAAATTCATTATTATTTTAAACTGAGCCAATTTTGAAAGTGGATAAATGGAACACTCGATCCACTGACTCATGTTGTGTGTTGATGATTGATGATCTGACGTGGCAATTCCACGACTAGATAACGATATTAGATAACATTAGAGAAATGTGCTCGAGACTATAGAAAATTAATATCATAATTTAATTTATTTGTTGTTCATTATTCTGGTCAACGAATTTTATTTCGAGTTCTTGATGTGAACAGTATGAACGGATATGACAGTTGGTGTCGAGGTATGTGGTCCCCAATTATTCTCCATCTTTAAATCTTCACCACTCCGTTCTATTTCTGTCCAGTTGTTTCGACTTAATCTATGTTTTCTTATCTTCTCCAGGATCTCGCAAATTCAACAGAGTGGGAAACGAATAGGAATCCATTTGGGTTTCTTAACATTATTTTATTTTGTTGGTATATATTTTTTATTTTTCTTTGAAAATTTATTTGTGTGGTGATCTTTTTATGATTGTTTGAGTATATTGACAATATTTTCAACTAAACCAGATGTCTAAATAAAATTGCATACACTGATATCTCATATCAACGTCATGTTAACATGGAGCGTAATTTTTATGGGGTTTCGTTTCGTCTTTGCGTAATTAATAATTTAATTTAGTTATAAAATTTCCTTCATTTAATTCTTCTTGTGCTAATTGAAGTTTCGTCAATTCACTCTGAAATATGAATTAACTCCACGTTTACGTTAAGGGCCCCTGTAGTTGGTTATAGTTGGAGCTCACCCTGATACACATAGAAAACAATAATTTTAATATATATATATTTATTTATTTACGAAGGCTAAGAATATATTATATAGAAATATACTAAACATATTCAACTAAAATAACTAGTTAAAAATCCATTGCATTAAATATTACAAGGCACTAATTTTATACACATAAATTAATAAATTCACTATGGTTTGTCAGAGTTTAAAAAAAAAAAACAACAAACGTCGTCACATCGCCTCACTTCACATGGTTCCATAATGGCTCCAAGGTTCTATCGGGGCGTTTCCATCTATGCTGTAATTAGAAATCGAAGAATTTGCAAAAACCGGAGGTCTTTGAGGTAAATACTGGTAAGATGGCAAATACTGGCTGCTGTTGGTATAATAAGGAGTATTGGACGCCGATACGTGAGACTGATACGTGAACATGGTAGGACTCGACGATCCGTATCTTTCGGTCTTCACTATCGACGAGCTGGGCTGCAGCTCGTGATATCTGGCGAAAGAAGACGCCGTGGTGCCGTCGTACAGTTCCGAATTTTGCGACGCGCTCTCGACGCACAGCCTTTTATTTTTGACGTTGTTGTTGTTGCTTTCGTCGTCCTCCGAGCCGTGCTTTCCGTAGTGCTGCAAGTATTGGTAGTTGTGGGCGTTGTCGGACGTCAAATACTGGTCCAGATCGGAGCTATCTATGCAGTCCTCGGGCATGTAAGTGTTGTCCAGCTCGGGGAGCCTGTTGAAGTCGATGCTATTCGCCTGTTCGATGCAGGAATTTCGGAGCGATTGGATGGACGGGCTGTGAGGTTGCGAGGCGCACGACGACGGCGACGTGGAGCTGTGACTCCGGGGGCTGCAGGGCGAATCCTCCTGCTTCAGGGATCGGCTGAACGTTATGTTCGGGCCGTGCTGGAGGTGCATTTCGCTGTTGCCTTTGTTTTGTTTCCGTCTGCGCGGTTGGTATTTGTAATCGGGATGTTCCCTTTTGTGGATCAGGCGTAGGCGTTCGGCTTCTTCTATGAACGGCTTCTTGTCGTTATCATTTAAAATCCTGAAACAAAATATATGATTTAAGTCACCGGTATTTTTGCCCAATAGTAACTTTGTGCAACATAAGTTGGTAACGTTAAGGAATCAAAGTCGAAACCAAACATATCTCCCACAATAGACTAAATTTAATATCATTGATATTTGTAAATGAAAAAAAAATTAAAGCCGCTAAAATTTATAGGGCTGTGACGGTTATTGAATTATTCTATGGACAGCAAATTATACAACATTATAACGTCATCATCATATTATTATAAGAGAACAGTTACTGCAATTATGGTCTTATTTAATTCCTGTATTATTTATTTTGCAAAGCTGTTGGATAATTCCAAACTTGACCTGTTTCCGTTGACAGGTCCACAAAAGCATTAATACCTATAAATAACCACCGATGCTTACAAAGCGTCCACATAGTTATCAATTACGATACGAAATGTACGCGACATACGAATAAATATGTACGTGCTGCAAACTTGCGCGCATAAAGTCGAAAATGCCATAGTCTTAGCGGAACTATTTGCTGAAAATATCTTCGCAGGAAATATATATATATCGATTACGAAACGTCGGTTATTTATTTGCTTCTAATGATTTTTTTGTCGAGGATATCCTTTGGTTATCTACCCTAGCTGGGTCCAATCTCGGTCAACATTGCTTTATTGTAGCCCCCCTTATTTACTTATTAACAAGTAATGATTTTACAAGTACACCTGGTTAAACGATTTGACGACGAGATAAACGTCGTCAAATATTTTGTCACGGATATTTATATGAATTAATACCGAGTATTGCCAACAAGCAAAAATTGTGCAGCTTTTCAGTTTCCCACTGTACCCATATTTTTATATTTTAAATTATTTTTATGTTACATTTTATTCAAAACGAAGAACCAACAAAGTGAATGCAATACTCTAGAAAACTTTTTTAGCCCCAAAAATTTGTTAAAATTTTTTTATAGTACCATAAGAAAAATTCGTAAATTCAGCTATCTGGCGAATGGTCAGTCGTCTATCTGTCATTACCAAATAGTGTATACGATTAACATTTAACAGTAGTGACAGTCACTGGTCATCCAGTACTCTTCGCATGTTCACATGTTCGTCTTCCCAGTTTAAATTCTCGAGACGTATTTTTCACCACTTGGTGTAAGAAACAGCACCCTCACCTAATACACCCATCATGTCTTCGTGAATTTCTTTTGGCGACCACCCTTTCTTTTGCAAGTATTTTATAACTGCACGAACGTCTGATTTTTCCAAATTAATTAATTTTTTCTAAATTATTTAAACAGGTATCAAGTGACAAAACTACAATTGAACCAACATAACGACAAACGATTAATACTTTAATGTCTCAAATAGATTCAACGTCACTCAACCCCTACCATATCAAGGAAGCTAAATAATGATCTCCCCTCGTATTTTTATAATGCATACATATTTCACATCTTTATGGCATTACCCAATAATTGTGCGTAACGTTCCCTAAATTATTTTAATGCACCGTCTATCTCACCAACATGTCTGTGTTCGTTTAGAGTCTTGGTAGTCTATGAACCCTTATTTTTCTTGTTTTTATGTCTATGAAAATAACTAATTAATTTGGAATCGAATTTTTGGTCGCTGTGGATATAGGAACGGTCTTTACATGGTTTGGATGGCAAACCCCCGCGTAGAGCGTGTCGCTTTGTCCGCGTGTGTATGCGCAATCAGAGAAGTACGACCCGGCGGGAGACAAAGTCAAAGCTGCCGCCGATGCTGCGTAATGTGGCGCGGATATTAATTTGACCGATCGTCTCTGATAGGCGCATTCCGGGTCATTACGTACCATGACTGGGGCGGACTGTCGTGGCTTATGCCAAAATAAGATTGATACAGGCTCTTTTGGCCAACTGCCCGGGGCTCATCGTAAATGAACGGTACGGAATATTTAATATGCCGTACTTTGCTTCTTGCGAGACCGAGACCGAATTAAAATGTGGCCAACGCGAATGAAACTAAAAACCGTTCCCGCATGGAAATTAACTATGGTCTTGAAGACGAAGCAATGTATGCCAATGACGACCCATTCGTTGCAAAATCACTTGATAGAGCGGACTCATCTTGCATGCGACCGTTTGTATGTACCATCGAACCGATGGTACGTTTTGAATTTATTTAAATCGGTATGCATAGGGAGGAAGAATTCCACTTATTAATAGAGCAATAGAGCAAAATTTATATCATCCAAATGTTGAACACCAACAAATTTTAAAAACTTAATATGGCAATAGATTCAAAAAGAAACAATGTGATTAATATTTTTATCATTTTCTATTCGTATTTCTTAATTTTTTTTATATTTCACGCCACAATAAAAAATGTGCCACTCCTTGTGCACTTGGTAAGCACTCTGCATTTGTAATCACTTGGTTTACAGTTGATATGTTTACAGTCCTCTCGGTCCTAGATTACAATTGAATTTTCAATTGTGCAACGCCGAGGCCCTGACATTCTATATCTGCCATAAATGCCTTTAATCATAAATTACAATAAATTAATTGATCGGTGTGGAATATACGAGTCGTCCGACCTCTTCTCACCTACAACTTAAATTATTCATAAAATTATTAGAAAGCGTTTGCTAAAATCAAGTTCGTGTAATTGTGAACGATTGGCACTGTTTTACCTATGACGTACTAACTTGAGCGAGTGGAATATAATTTGATGAAATTTCATTGGAAAATTATGAAAATTTGGTTGAAATTCGCTGTCGAGTATTATGCGATTTTTGTAAAAAAGAAAAATTAAATAGCTGTAGTTATTCATTGGACATGGTCGGTAATTTACTAAAACCAAGTGAGATTGACGCGATTTCAATAGCGAAATCTTCGTAAAATGAAAACGAACAAAATCGTAATCTCTGCAATAATAAAATTTGATTACATCATACCAACCCAACCCAACCCAACCCAACCCAACCAAACCCAACCCAACCCAACCCAACCCAACCCAACATGGAAGCGGTCGTTTTCCTTTAAAATTCATAGAAAATGTGTCGAGTAGATCCTGGATTTACTTCCTCATATTTGTAAGTTTACTAGATCAACATTGTTTTCTAAAGTTTCCTCGTCCATCTGCCTCCTTGTCAGGTGATTGATCACATCTCCAACTTAACTCAACCCAACCAAATCCAATCGAACCCAAGCTAAGGCTCAAACGAACGAGTAGCAGTAAAATATACAATGTGAACATCGCGGTAGCTTTATCTTCTCCACGATAGCCCGAAGCATTTATAAAAATTGATTAGTTCCGAAACTGAGACTGAGGCTTAACGAAAAATTTGAAAGATTTAACTAAAAGAAAATAAACCAAATGGTCTTAACAGTTACCAGAAAAAAAAACATGCAAATAACTGAATCAAATAAATAAACACCTCAATGCATACAATTTTCAATGATTTAAATATTCGTCTTTGGTATACAAAACATTATCTGTAAAGAACTCGACGCACGATCCGTGGATTCTTTTCAGATCCAATTGCCGTGTTGTGGTGTACTCGATTGCTGAAACTTTTCCAGAAATGAATATAACTTTTTTTGGAAACAATCTTGGAATATTTTCGAGCATTGATTTTGCAGTGAGATAGGCCGATTTGTTAAAGTGTGGACATTACGTCTGATATACTCTTTTGGAGGTGATTTTCGTATTCGTGTTTGAGGTCCAGTATATCTGTAAACTCGCCGTTATCATTACTGTGATATTTTCCATTATGTCCGCCTTCCGTATCATTTTCCTACTATGATTAATTTGTGTTGATGAGATTCTTAAGCCCTCGATGGACGATATTAAACTGCCTTCCCAAGGCGGTTGTTGCTTTAGATTTTATTCAACATTTCTTTGCCTATTGTAATTAGTAGAGTGCACATTATGCCAAGGATTTCGAGTTTAAAATTACAAGTTCTCGTTTCGAGATATTTTAAAACAACATTTAATCGAATAACGAATTATCCGCCATCGGTGACTTAAATGCAACAATCTTCGCGTTACATGTTTAAGGATCCCGAAACAACAACCACTTTACATACCATCAAACGGAGACGGAAAATAATCCGTATTTTCGCAATCGCAAACAAATAAACGTAACAGTAATCAGAAATTCGAATTAATTACAAACGCCCACGCAACGGAACGTAAATAAACGGTACGAATCTAAACATTCCCGCGTGTATAGATTTGTAATCTCTGATTATTTATCTTGGAGTTAATCGTTTCGCTTGCGTTACGTTCGTTGAAAATAATTTTGCCTACAGCAGCGCGTTAACTTTTTTTAAACTATTTTTATGAGCGGTCTTAAATTCCACGCGTTCGACGAAAAGAATCGGCGAAACGGGACGCGCTGCGTCGGAGGCGCAACTGAAACGCCCGGACGCTTAGATTTCCGCGAAGCATTAATCATTACCGATTAAGAGAATGATGCGGACGAAAAAAATCATGAATTATTTTGATGGAATTAAAATGTATTAACTTTATGCGCGATACATTGCGCCGATAACGTGACTTATGTGGAGCACACGAGTTATTAATTTCTGCAAGATCTAGATTACGTTTATCGGCGCATCTCCATTAAACTGTCTGGAAGAAATCCCGTGCATGTGCTATTGCGTAAGTCATGTGAGCGTTCTTTTTTCTTTTATGTTCTTTTTATGATTGTTGTATTCCCAATATGGTTCAAGTAAATATGGACATTTACTGTATGACATTTGTGAGTAAAGTACATACAATTAGCATTGTCCAATTATAAAATTATACAATTTATTAACTCAATAATATACGAGGGGAGATCAGTAGTTACGGTCCCTAACATGGAAAGGAACTAATTCAACGTCGTGTTTTGGGAACATAGAATGAAAGAAATAAATACCTGAAAAAGCTATAGGAAGCCAATAGGAAACACTAAAGGAGGAAGATCAAGAAGAATGTCGAACGATACGGTAGCAACTATATTGCAAGAGAGAAACTCGGCAGAGGAAATGGCCAAACATTATTATAGAGAACAGAAAGATAATATGCAACAAATACTAAACTAAAAGGGTACAAGATGATCAGATGATGCACGTGTGTATGTATGGACTAATAATCGACTGTAAATAATTAATGACTACGTGATAAAAAGTTTAACAAACGTCATAAACATATAAATCCCACGACGTGCGAAATAATAAATATAATTAAACACAAAGCCGTGCGTACTACAGAAAAAGATAAAAATAGTCAAGACATACATCTAGACGCTTCCGCAACTGAATTCCTCGAACGATGCACAATAGGAGCCGTTAAGGTTGTTTATTTTGGGGATGGTGTGACATTTTCTGCAAGAATTGCGAATTATTGATCGTGAGGCGCGACAGCGGAATGCAAGGAGTATCTTGCCCGGATATTGATGCAACAATGCAACTGAATTATCGGCTCGCCGATAAGACGCAGACGTATTTTCGTAATTAAAACGAAACGCCGCGTAAAATTGGAAAAAAGCGCGTTAATCTCGATTTATGGTCCCAAGGATGTAAGATAAATATAGTAACAATTAGGATAAAGTCGCCGGTTACGACGTATTTAAAAAAAAAAACTAACGATCGATATTGAGGAAGTAATTTGATTTTAGGGCATTGACTTCCAAGTTGCTTGGTGTGTGCGTTTTTATTAATGAAACGCGATTGTATAACATGTTAGTTTTATCGAATGTGTGATATGAAATTAGTGCATAAACAAATGCGATTCGATGTAAGCGAACCACCGAGAAAATGTAATTGGTGGTGTGAACGCAAATTAAATTCTAATCGGGACACTAGATATCATCTGGAACTCTGCCTTCCTTCTCTGAGCGATTATGTGATAAACCCTTGAATGTTTAAAAATATTATTACAGGCGAATTTTATATCCCCCTCACCGAACAACAATCTCATAAATAAAATCAAACGAACAAAGAATTCCGGTGGCGTAATCGACTACAGAGATTCAGTAGAATAAAAATAAAAATATCACAAAAATAATGTCAAATGAAAGTAAAAGATTTCGTGCGAAGTTTGGGACGTGCCAAGTAATTCTGAAAGAATGCTTATTTAAAATACGACGAGCTCGAGGAACGAAGGTTTAGACAACCAAAAATTTTCAAATCACATAAATTTAGCAAAAGTTGATAAACCCTATGTCAAAGATTTATTTTATACGTTATTTTCGCAATTCGCTGGAAGATTCTTAAGGGTGCAAATATGCAATATCGGTTGATTACACCCACAGAAAATAATTGAAAACTAGATTAATTTAATTCATTGTTATTTTGACAACGTGAAGATTTAAAGATCACGTTTTATTACAATTGCGCGCACGATAAGGTCGTGGTGCGTCTTTCTCGGTGCCAAGAGCCACCAGCTTCACACAATATCATTAACCAAGCAGAGAAAAAGTATTTTTCAAAAAATCGTGCACTTATCAGCTCTAAGGTCAAGATGGGGTCCATCCTAGCAAATGCGGCCTGTTTAACGGTCAATGCTCGACTTTATGACTTTTGGCTGCGTTATCGCTACAATATCCGCTGCATTAATTCATCGTTAAGATAACAATTTCATTCATGACCAATATGCACGTATTGCGGCAACAGCGTCAATTACCGCAGCGTTCTTTTCCGTTTGGATTATTTTGCACCTTGTTGATGGCGTTATTAATAAATTAATGCATGTCATGCAAATGTCTATTTGCAGTTCAAATTGTAAAAAAATGTTAAATTATTGAAATAAGTAATTAATAAATAAACAACTGCGATTAAATGCGAGGCAACAAAATGAAAATCCAATCAATCCTAACCCCAACGACACTTACACACCATCCAAACTTGTATGGAATCACCTAGTACTTCCGATTTTTTTAAGCACTACTGAAATTTTGTTAATGGAAAATGAACGGTAGTTTATAATAAACCAGTTTAACAATTAACAATAAAAAAAAATTAACAAATGCTTGAAATTAACAAAAACGTACTGAAAAATGAAACATAAAAACTTGTTTTTCACTTTAATAGTTAGTGTTGCCACCTTTAGCCCCAATACAATCTTCAATTCGACGGGGAATACTTCTGATCAAATTGCCAACTTGTTCTTGAGGTAAATTTGCCCATTCCGGCTGCAATGCATTTCCTGGAGCATTTCTTCGAGCTTTAATCCTTCTTTTAATAGTCCCACACACGCTCAATAGGATTAATATCAGGTGAGCAGGCAGGCCATCATCTCAGAACGGTGACATCTTCTGTTTCCAGAAATCTGTAGCAACTCTGCTGGAATGTGGAGGGGCATTGTCGTGCATGAAAATGAAAATATTGCACCTCTCCACAGCTTAACTAATGGGTTCTAGCATCGAATCGACGTACCGGCGCCCCGTTACACTTTGCTGTAAGAGACATCAAGATGTCTTTATATCTTGGAACAGATCTGGCAGTTTGGAGTCTAGCTTGTCTGCCTCGACCACTTAAAACTCGAATTCGACGGTCATCTGATCTCAAACCAATTCCGGTTTCATCTGAAAATATTTTGCCAATCTTCAATTGTTGAGTATTCCAGACACCAATTTAGTCGATCTGTGGATAACTCTGGAACAATTAACCGTCTCCTGCTAAATAAATTTCCGGCACACCTGTAGCCTGCAAAAGTTGCCTTTTGAGGTCCCGATGAGTAGAGGTTGGATTTCTTTTGGCTATTTGAATTGAAAATCGGTCTTGTCGATCACTAGTTACTCTACGACGACTTCGTCTAGCCCTGTTCTTGAGCGTATCGAGTTCTAAAAATCTTGCATGGGTTTTTTGAAACAACGCCCTGCGAAACGCCTTTGTGACATTGCCTGTTCAACAGGAGCAACAATTCTGAATAGCTGACAAACCTACGTAGGGCATATTACTTTCTTTGAGCACAAAGTTAAATTTACTTTGATTTGAGCACCAAATTACCAAACTTTTCAATGTGGACGTGATCAACTTTTATCAATTAGTTATCAAACAAAAACCTGCATAATAAGTTTTCCTAAGTTTCTTATTATAAGTAACAAATACTGGGCGATTCCCATATAAGTTTGGGTGTGTGTGTGTGTATCACGTCACCCATTAACTTCTCACAAATGTAGTTCTTAGTCGAAATATATATATACGAAGATAAGATAAGATATTATTTTCACATTCAACTCGTTCGAAAAATATCGAAAAAAAAAATTACCTCCATAATTTGCCCAACGTTTTTGAAAGCTCAGCGTTGTGCAACTGCGGATGCTGATCGGCCAGTTTTCTTCTGGCGGCTTGGGCCCACACCATGAATGCATTCATGGGCCTCTTGACGTGCAGTTTTCTTTTATCGGATGACGCTCTGCAAACAAAAATACGTTGTACAATTAGTTCGGCTTGTACAAGCTATGCAAATAATTGCGCAAATTCTGTTTTGATATGTGTTTGGTCACAATTTCGTAAACATGTATAGTAATGGATGCAAAAGTTGCAATTGATTGAAATTAATTATACTAATTTGCAGTTTAGTAATTAAATATCGTGCGTCGAAATTCAGATTAATTACACATTTATCAGACATAATAATTATTCAAATTGTTATCAGAATCTAGTTCTTTTAACAACATATGGTTTAAAAACTCACCGGGCGATGTACCTATTTCAAAACGTGTCAAAAACATCCCAAGATAAATGCGCCATAAATGTGTAAAATTAATTACGAAAAAAAAATTAATCTGAAAATATATCTTAAACAATGGCAAGTTGGCAACTATCACGTTTTTCACCAACCTAATTTTTGATATAAAACTACGCCATAAATAATAATAAAAAAAAAATAGATAATTCCTCCCACTCACCCCATCGTTTTCGTTTTGCATTTTATCACTTTTTACAAACGCAAACCGTTAAATATTCTCCATAAATCTAAAATATAACCTGTATGTTTATCCTCGCCTAAACCGACAGCATTAATGCGCCAAGCAAACCAATAAAACCTATTTGGTAAATAAATAAAAATATTTCATAAAATAATAAACGCCGAAATCGGTCCGTGTCACAGATACGCGATTAATTTGCTACGAAAATATTTACCAATCGTAATTCACAAAGTTGTTGCTAAAAATAATTGTCAGTCGCCCGTAACTTCTAAAGTCGGTGAAGCTAAAAGGCACGTGCCTCTGAAAAGATCCTTTGTTTGTGTAACTTATTACACGAGCTCCATTAGTTTGACAGGAACTATCATCTTGACATTGAAAATTTACACCACCAACGTGTCTTTAATTTATATTTGTGAAAGTAATAGCGTTTCAATTTTTAAGTTATTGTTACACATTTATTTATTTAGTACCAATGTTCTATTTAACGAAAGAAATTTCACGCATTCGTATTAAATTAAGTTCCTCGAAAACATTTACACGTCACAGAAAATTGCAAAATACGCAATTTCCCGTAACGCACGGCACATATGACTAATCATTAAAGAAACAAATTAAAATATCGCATTTCATCGCTTTAATGCATTTCGTAAACACCCGCGCCTATCCGAAGACTGAAAACACACCCGAGATACTGTTACCAAAACGAAACTTTTGCAAAACTCCCAAACAGCGCGAAGGTGTCTCGCAAGTGAAACGTTCAACATTGGAAACGCACACACGCAGTTTAAATATATAAAAACTGTAAATACGTTCTGTTAGACATGAAACGTACCGTCAGTTAAGGCTAATTAACATCGGTACCTTAATTACTTGGCTTTAAAACCAACTCGAGGCATTTTTTCACCGGCGGAACTTTCAAACAATTTTGAAATGAAAATATGACATTCGTTCGGGCTTTTTTGTCCTCGTTTCACAAGCGGCGTGTTGGGTTACGTGAAAGAGACGGGGGGGTTATGGAGGTTGCGAAAGACCAACCGTCGATGATAAATTTACACTTTTCGAAACAACCGAAATTAGTGTTTTATAACCACTTTATTATATCGTCGACAAGTTGACTAACCTTACGTAAGACCGTACGATAATAAACATGTGAATAATTTTTATGGCCACCGTTCCCGATTAGTGGACATAAAGCGAAATAATTTCCATAATTGATTGATTACTTTTATGATTGGCCGATAAAAAATTAAAGAGACGCGAAGTTGTTATTGTGCTTCGCGATAAGCAGTGTATATACTTTGTTGGTGTATCAATGTGTATAATTAGCTATTGATATAAATTTTCATAAATCTCATACTACAAGGACACGCGTAGAGTGGAACACATTGATAACTTTCGCATGATTGTCGGTAATAAATTGGAAGAAAATACACCGCCTTTCAAATGAAATAAACCACTCCGCACCACTGAACGTAGAAAGATGAAAGTTGGTGAAAATATCTAGTTTTGAAGCCAACCACATCTGGCAGAAATTATCTCGTTATCTGTGTCTTTAGTTTGACCATAGTTTCGTGGATTTGTCCCATTTGTTAGGATTGTAACTGTTAGGACCTTTAGAATGTCGCGAGTTCGAAGACGTGCAAATTTTCATCAAATTATGATGATAATGCGCGGCCTCATGCTGCTCATGTAACGTCAATCGTCCTAGAAGAAAACAACGTCAATATCTTGCCCTGGACGCCAAGATCACCAGATTTATCCCCCATTGAACATGTCTGGGATATGATGGAAAAAAGATTGCGGCGTTTACCCTATCATTCCAATGTCTTAGAGTTGCGTCAACAGTTACAGATAGCCTGGGATGAGGTACCTGAAGAGGA
Organism: Geotrupes spiniger; assembly: GCA_959613385.1. Classification (NCBI taxonomy): domain Eukaryota; kingdom Metazoa; phylum Arthropoda; class Insecta; order Coleoptera; family Geotrupidae; genus Geotrupes; species Geotrupes spiniger. Next base: position 31,382,029 of record OY390739.1, read on the forward strand.
TATCATTAATCTAATTTCCAGTATGCCCAGAAGGATTGCTGAGTGCATAAGAGTACGTCGGGATTTAACTCATTATTAACTTTTTAATTATTAAATGTTATCAGTTTTTCTTAAGAATGTAATCATTTGTTTTTCTACTTGTACTAGATATACTCAGTGACATATAAACTGCACCACCTAGAAGGGGTGGGAATTTTTGGACCAAATTTGGCAGGAATGGTGGACTAGTCCAGGGAAATAGTTGATTAAAATTTGAAACCCAATCATCAAGTAGTCATGGGATTTTTGACGTTTGTGTCATTTTTTAGAGGTGGTGATAGACAATCAATTATCGAGTCATTTTTTGAATTTGTTCGACTTTTTCGGATCCCGTTCTTTAGTTTAAAGTGTTTCAAGTGTTTAACGATGCCTAGAGGAAGAAGACCTCAAGTTTACCAGCAGTTGAGTGACTTTGACCGAGGGCGGATTGTTGGTTTACGAGAAGCAGGGGTTTTTCGTTTAGAGAAATCGGCAACCGTTTGGGACGGCACCACTCAACAATAATGCGTGTTTATCAAGCGTGGTCTGAACATGGGGTTGAACGTCGGAGAAGAGGCACTGGGGCTCAAAGACGAACCAATGAACGTCAAGATCGCCGCTTAAGACTAATGGCCTTGAGAGACCGATTCTCTACAACTACATCAATAGCTGATCAATGGTTAGGTGAACAAGGTCGTCCGATAGGCTTGCGAACAGTTTATCGTCGAATAAGAACCTTTGGCTTGCTGTCTTACCGCCCACATCTTGTGCTACCCCTCACTGCTCAACATCGCCAGGAACGTTTGGCCTGGTGCACGGAAATACTTCAACGGAAGTTGGAGTGGCATCGAGTTGTCTTTAGTGACGAATCGCGATTTTGTTTAGGAATGCATGATGGTCGGATGACTGTTAGACGAAGACGTGGAGAAGGGCGCAATCCTGATTTTTCGATTGCGAGGCATGTTCACCGAACTGTGGGGTTGATGGTGTGGGTGCTATTGCTTACGGCAGTAGGTCACCCTTGCTCTTCATTCGGGGCGGTGTGACCGCCCGACGCTACGTTGACGAAGTGGTAGAACCACATGTTCTTTCATATCTTCGAGGGCTGGAAGACCCACTTTTCCAGCAAGATAATGCACGACCTCACGTAGCAAGGGTTTCTCTCGACTTCTTTGAAGAGGCCGATGTTAATCTTTTGCCTTGGCCGCCAAGATCTCCCGATTTGTCGCCCATTGAGCACGTGTGAGACATGATGGGTAGAAGATTGAGGAATCTACCGAACCCACAGTTGACAATAGAAGCTCTACGACATGAAGTACAGGCTGCTTGGGATGCCATACCCCAAGAAGACATTGAACACCTGCTGGAATCAATGCAAAGGCGGGTCAATGAGTGTATCAGAAATAGGGGCGGACCAACACATTATTAAAAAAAGATGAAGTGTTTTCTTTATCAAATTTTAATCAATTGTTACCTTAGACTAGTCCAATGTTTCTGCCAAATTTGGTCCAAAAATTCCCACCCCTTCTAAGTGGTGCAATTTATATGTCACTGAGTATATTTTCACCAAGTTTCATTATTCTACGTTCAGTGGTTTGGCGTGGTCTATTTTATTTGAGGGGCAGTGTATTTTAATCCTTTAAACCAACCAACGTTTGGAAACAAACAAAATGTATTCTTATGTTGTATGTTGTACATGACAAATGTCTGGTACTTTGGTTTACATTACAGTTCATATTAATACAGTAAATATAACGTAAGGTGGAAATTTCAAAAAAATATATTAATAATACAAGCGCATTTTGACGAAATAAATAAATGTTGAATGTAGAAAAAAAAATAATATGCAAAAATACACGTTTGCACCAGCACAGGATTACTTCAGGTGCCTCCAATCTGGTTGTTCAATGGTGAGAATTTGATTGTATAAAATTTATGGAACATCACAAAATATTATTTTTGTAACTACAAAAAACATGGTTAGTCATCAGGTGTAAATTAGTGACTGAGTGCTAAATTTTCTTTAAGTTAAGACGTAAATTCTTATTAACAACGTCGATCTAATATTAAATATATGAGTTACAATATTTAAGTTATGTAAATTATCGTTATTTTGCATATGATGCTTCATATGCAATTCATAGCATTGTTATTACCACAAATTTCTTTTATTGGTTAATTTTAAAAATATTGATAATAGAAATATCGCCAGTCTTATTATTTATGCTCCATCGCTTACGTAGAGTACGTTCGCAGCAATAATTTAGTCTTCATGTCTTCAAGCTTTATGAACCGTTTCAAGCTTTTTATGACATTTTATGGACGTAAAGAGCTATAGGAATTGATTTATTCATAATTTTCAATTTTAATTCACTATATTTCAAGCCTTTATTTCATAATATTCCCAACATCGTTTTGGTGCATGTCAACGTTCTGCAACCACAGACCAAACCGAAGATTTATGCAGCGATTTTCAACCTGTGTGGCGCGCCCCACTAGGGGGCTAAAATCCTTGTTTCAATGTAGAAACTCAACAACATACAATGTGATTTTTCCATTCATCGTATTAGCTTTTTGCAACCCAGTCTAGTTGATATAGTCAGATCACAAAGTTTTCTTAAAATTTTACTCGATGATCGATTGTTATTAATTTTTATTATTATTTTTCCAATGAATTATTTTCTTCAATTTGTCCCACATTTTAGTTTCGTTTTCAAATTTTCCTTTGTCATAAGTCGAGAGAAAGTGCCACTTTTTTAAAAAAAGTTTTATCCCACATTTTATTTCGGTTTCCCTTTTTTTTGTTGTTAAAATCAAGGCAAAGGTATCAAAGTTTTCTTAAAAATTTACTCGATGCTTGGCTGTTATAGGTCCTTCTCAATTATTAATTTTTATTATTATTTTTGCAAAACAATTATTTTCTCCAATTTGTCCTACTCTTTAGTTTTGTTTTAAAATTTTTCTTTGTCGAAAGAGAGTCTTAAAAAAGTTTTGTCCCGCATTTTATTTCGGTTTCCCATTTTCGTTTTGTTAGCTAATTTCTATTTTGCTTCTCTTATATATTTTAATTTCCCTCTATTCTTTGCATTTATCTGAATATTCTACGCTCGTGATTGATAACATTTACTACTTAAGCCTCAAGCCAAGTCATGAATGACATTTTATGTTTACTACTCAAACTAAAAAAATACTAAAATTAAATTATAAATAGAAATGTTTCTATGTTTCATTAATAAAATTTAATGCTGGTACATAATGCATCGTAAGAATAGTTGACATATTTGCATTTTATTAGTCACATTACGAGCGTGACGTACGTCCCAAACAGTGCTCATTATATTAAAAGCCGTATATAAAATGTCTAATGGTCAGATGAGTCAATGTAAAAAAAAAATAAATCAGATACACGCAACTCGCGTTTCCCTTATTTTCAAAGATCTGTCTTTGAAAATAAGGTTCGATCTATTCTATAAATATGGTTCGAACGCACGTATTTAATAAAATATGGCGATTTTAATTGTGTTGGATAGGTTTCGAGTCTATCCGAACCCTACTTTGCAGAATAGGTTCCAGCGTTAGAATTGATACGAAAGCTCCGTTAAATTTTCAGTCTATGAAAGGAAGCTCTAAGATCTAAGATTTTTTTCTCTTTTTCATGGCGACTGTCTAAACAGCTTTCTGTCTTCATTTTGTTTTGTAATTTCCTGTGCAGCTACGCTTGTGCATCACAAAATACCAGGTGTTTCGTCCAACATTTTTTCTATTTCTATATAAAAATGTTCTTTGAACATATGAAAGTATTATATTCATAAATTGTATTAAAAATCATGTATCATTATAATTGTTGACACTTCGACTGCTACGTGATTGCAGAGGTCTTCTCGAGAAACTAAATTAGTAGCGTCCAGAGTTGCATCTATATCGCAGCAGTCGGCAATAAAGTCCACTTTCTTGAAAATATATTTCGACGAATGTATTAATTAATTGAGCCGCTCTATCTTGAGGTCATCAGACCACCGCACGTACATCAAGTCATGCGTCACCTATAGAGACCTGTCATCACCTTAATACTAGACAGTGCCAACTTTCTTGCTCGATAAAGACAACTGCATTTAAGCAGGAATGACGGTGTGAGGATACTGAGCTCTGATGGCGCTAATACTCTCACGCAGACTGCTTGTCACTCATACATGGACGGTGCTCCGATGAGCTCAAACAGAATGAAACAGCTGTCACCATCTTAATGCATTAGGTTATCTGTTATAAACATGACAATATCTTTTTTGGAAATTAAAAAATGACGTAAACAATGATTGTTATTTAATGCAAAATTAAAAAGTCAACAAAATCAAATTGCTTTTTAATTTCAATTATTAAACTGGAATTGGACCGAAGTATTAACGTGGGTTCCGAATCATTTTTTATTGTAACCAGAACCTCGAGGAAAGTCTTATTCGCGAACCCCTAAAAATTAAGCCGCGTTCTCTTGATTATTCAAATTAATTTATTTCGTTTTGCGTTCAGTTAATTTAAAAATTATGTCAATTGTATCAACGTTTGTCTCAAATTTAAAAGTCACACCAAAGCAACACCGTCAGGCACAGAAAATCGAAATCGTTAAATTTTATTTAATTAAAGATAAAAAATCATTTGAGTTGTAAGCACACGAATGTTATATTTAAAAACTTTTGTACGAAGAAAAAGAAAATTATATAGAAAATTGAGTGAATCATTCGTGAATTATTTTGAAACATGAAAACTAACCTAATTTTCGCAATAATATTTATGCAATTGCACAATAAATTATAGATTAAGTTGAAACGATTTAAAGTTTGATTTCTTTTATTTAATCCTGACCAGCCGTGGTTTGTTGGCGTTAATAATAATAATTGATGGTAAATATTGGTAATGGTCGCGGTTGCCAGTTACATTGGCGATGTCGATATTAATTAAACATTGGACTTACTTTGTGGCAAGTGGAACAAACGTCCAATCGTATCCTTGCAAAACTTTCGTGACGGCTTCGTTAATTTCAGTCTTGTCCAGAGGCGGCGAACCCGGTTCGATGGGACATGAGTGCGACGCACTAACTGCATTGTTCAAAGCGGCGACGGCCGCCGCCGCGACGCTCGCCGCCGCCGCCGTCGTCGCAACGGGCACAGCCTGCGACTGAGCGATCGCGTTCGACATCATTTTCGGAGCACTCTCTTTTTACTGTTAATTTCGGGATCGCGCGCGACGTCTCGACGAGAACTGATTAAATTATTCCAAATGAATGAAAACCACCTGACTGCTATTAGAAGACAATGGGCGACTGTTCACGGTGCGTCGGTCTGACACCTTCGGCCGCAAACACAAATCAAAGAGTGCTTTCAAAAGTCCAAAGCAGTTTCATATAGCACGAGTTGGGTGCCGAGATATGGTGTCGCCCAACGTATTTAGGAGCTGTCTGTCTTCGTTCGCCGTACTTAAACCGTAAGAAAAGACATGCGCGCGAGCGAGCCGTCTTAAGATATTATGGTGTGCGACGGCGTCCAATGAGTGGAGAAACTTGAAAAACATCGACGCCTATCCGGCTCCCATTGGATGGTCACTTTCCAACTGTATTTTTTATGCGTTTGTGTTTAATTCTGAAGATCATTTTCATACCTTTGGCTAATAATCGGTATCTAAAACTATCAATGGAAGAACCCGACGCGAAGGAAAAATGGTTTTAATGTTTAAACTGGTTTTTTTCGTACGCAATTTTGTAGAATTTTCTTAAAAATATTTCATACTAATTTTCGTTTAATTCATTTCATTGTGAAATACAATCGCCTGAATCGCAACAAAAATATGTCAATGCAAATGCTGTCGACGTAAATTAGGTCTAAAAAAATTTGGATGCTTGGACGATCGTTCGATTCTCATCTTCGGCACACCAGTAAAAATATTAATATTACAAATCACAAATTGAAAAAAATTTATTGGAAAATTAATCAAAAGCTCATAGTGTGCGTTTTAACAGCAGGATCCGAAGCATTGCGTTGATGGCGCAAAGTTATTGCAAAAAAAAATATGAAAAAATTTAATTTACTGAACGGAAAGCACTAAATAACATCCTTACATAATAAAAAAACCAATACACATTTAAACTGAGATAATATACTTATGCAGAGGAGTTCTGAGCTCTTTTAGGAAATTTAACAGTTTCCTGGAATGAATTAATTACCTCATCCAGGCGATCTTGGAGAGTATTGGTAGCACGAGACGACAATTTAACTTTCTTGGCTGAATCTAGGGAAAAAATACAATCGATTTAATTGTTTTCTTCTTATGACCATGACTGAAGCACATGTTACAATCTACATTTAGTAACATAAATACTGAAGAAAGCTGAATCACTGAATAAATTTCAGAATGAAACAATTACAGGAAAGTAACGGAAGATAATACTGAAATGCTTTGTGAAATGTAAATTCGTCTTTTACTCAAAATCGTTTTCTTCAATTATCTTACTAGAGGTTTATAAACAAATATGTCCTGCAGTTAAATTGGAATTGGAAAATATATATGATTGATGAACGACATTGGCCAAAGGTAAAGGAAAACGACCGAACCCCATAAGGATGCTGCATGCTTCGTCGAACCAAGTTAAATTAAAATAAGGAGATAAATATAGGTAGCTGTCAATCTGTTTTCCTAATAATTTCTAGTTGGCGAACAAACGGCGGCACCAGCCCGGTATCACGAGGAGTTAGCTAATCCAAACTCTATATAGAAATAGAAAAGTAGAGTACTATTTAAGAAAACGACCAACAACAGTAATTGTGGCAGGAGAAATCGGAGATGTAGGCAAGATAAATTCCTTGCAGCAGCAAAGGATAATAAAAAGGCTTACGAGACGCTAGGAAGTAAGCGCGACATTGGCTATGGTCACGATAAAAATTCTTCCAATTAAAAATATAATTTCCGGAAAGATGTGAGGATTTTTCCGACGTCCTTCAAGTTGAGGCTCGATAACCTCACTGGGTAGATTTTTCAAGACATAATAATAAGTGCAAACGTCTATAATCCTAAAGCAATTGCCCATTGACAATCGTCTTGTTCGACGTCCAGTGCAATAATTTGCATATTTTTGTCAATAGCATCTGCACAAGAAACTTGGTCATATTGAAATAAATAATAATGGTTCATTTACATCTGGATCGATATATTTGATATGACCCATAGAGCTCACCAATACAATAAATGTTGCTTTTTAGATGGTGTACGAATTTCTTGAGTACCCAAAATTTCTGTGTAATTTAAATAATGCAAGATATCTTCTCACATAAATCACACTAATCCAATTCTCTAATCAGCGATAATTTTTTTCAGCAACTATAAAATTAGAAACCAAAAAGTCCCAGTCATCTCTCGAAACGAAACGAAAAGTCAATCTTGTCATAATCGCATTAGTTATTAACAATGGGGGGTTTCGCAAAATTAAAAAGAAATGCTTTCGTAACAATTTGTCGATACAATTTGGATTCTATATTAAAAATAGTGTTGGTAATTATTTCACACTTAATTTTTCCATTTTGACAAATAAATTCCAAGACCCAAAACTGTGCGCCCCATCTATACGGATGGTGCTCAAAATCTCATCGGCCATAAAAGTGTATTACTCAACAGTAGCTAATATAGCACCCCACTCGTGGATCTAACGAAAGTGCACTCTTGCCCATTTCAACCATACCTCAGGATACAACGCATAACGGTCTACATGTCTACATGTCACAAGTGATTTTATCGGACGCGAAGTTCTCAGCCTTTCTGGTCCCAGTTTGTGGAATCCTAATGAGAAGCTTCGAAATAACACTTTGACAACCATTGAATTCCCGTGCTTCTTCTTGCTCGCTGAAACCGACGAAGATCTCCAAGAAACCCAATCGATTTTTAACCATGACTGCTCGAGATGTGTCTCTGCCCGAACGATCTCTTGCAAATGGAGTATTTATGTCTTGATGGTCAGACTTGAAAGTAGAAAAGTAGAAAGTTCTTCTGGTGATATGGTAGAGTTAGTTTTAGTTGGGCGATTGATTAGGGCCTCGTAATCCGGGAAGTTGCAACATGACATTTCTTTTTCTTTGTCCTGGTGTTTGGATTTTCCGCAAACGTATTTCTTAGACAACCCACAGCCAGTGTTCCGTATTGCAATTCATCCCTGAACTTCTATCATTTAGACCTAGATGACTTTTACATTTACGTTGGATTGTAAATCATAATGAATAATTAAAAAAAATTCTTCTCCAATATTACTCTACATTTCACATTGGGCGAAAAGTCGAAACAGCCGTTTACGCACATTTTTCCCCGATCACCATTCGATTCACCTAATACGAATATTTCAGGAAACACGCAACTTCGGCAGTTAATAAATCATCGCGCCAAGGGACCCCCCCACGTTACATATTTGACGTTTTCACGCGGTATCTTTGCCTTTGTCGGCGACCACTCGCATCCCAGGTGTAAACAGTGTGGCACGGGTCAACCTCACAGAACAACATCATTAACGAATTCACGAGTCTTGTAAATTAGTGCGGTTCTCGTAGAATCTCGGAGACGCACAAACGCCAGAACATGGCTAACGGTACACTGACGAACGACGAATTCCAACGAAATTAACGCTGATGAGTGGATTATTCGAGATTCACTCGTAAAAATAATAATTCATTGTGCGATCGGTAACGCCAATTAGCGTTGTGAGTTTCGAAACTTTTAACGTTGGAGTTCGACTTTTGCGATGGCTGCAGTGTTGTCTTGATTTTCACAAAATTAAAAAAAAATTGTTGCGGGTGGTCCCATATTGCACATTTCTTAATCTATTTATATAGCGAAAAATTTTACCAGTTCAGTTCGATAGATTTTCATTCGATCCATTCACAATAGGAATGTCATATTCGGCATTGGACGAAATTTTGTTCCACTACAATTTATCTTAAGTGTATAAATACCCCCCTCATTAAACAATTTGAAATATATTAATTGCCTCCGCACTTTTGGCACAAGTGCGCGTCTAAAAATTATTGTACGTGCAGATAGCGTCGTTAGATGATTATGTGGATAACATAGTTCTATTTAAATGGTCATTAGTGTTGAAGATGCAGGTAGATGGGATCCCGACGACATGCGTCACGGCGCACGTTACGGCCCATAGATGACACATGCGGCGGTACGATTGATCCCCTTTCGTGTACGCACCACGGCGGTAATATTTCCTTTCTGCAACTGGCGGGGCACAACCGAGCGCTCCTGCAAAGGTCTTCGTATAATCTATTTCTATATCTTTTAAACTAATAGCGTTTAGAAATAACAAATTGTGACATAAAGAACGTCCAACTATGAAATAAAAATACCGCTTACGCATGTACACCACTGTGTGGTGTTATTGCGAACATTAATTTAGTATTCGATAGTCTTACAAAATGAATAAAAGTAATCATACATTTTGGGGCAACTATGAAATTTCGACTATGGTACGTTCTTTCTAGACCTTTTAGTATTTTACCGCCTAGCGTTTAATTACAATTCTCATCGTCCTTAAAATACAGATAAAGGAAGTCGCGGGCTATGTATTATTAATTACAAAACAATTTACTTGATTTGTTCAATGAGAAATATTATTAAATACTATTTGTCTTAACAATAAAATCACAGATCAACCTCAATGCAGACTCTTTCTGCGACGACAAGTTTATTTTTTGTCAAGCATCGTTCAGAACTTTTAGAAAGTTTCAACTAAAAGATCCAGATGTGGTAGGTAAATGTGTTTAATTAAACGTTACAGTGGTGATAAGGATCTTACGTGCAGTAGTCAAATATTGACAAAGATGTCGAAAGCATACGCAAAGCTTCTGAAAGTAATTTGCGATATAAACGTTCCCTGAAAATGAAAATGGACACCTTTGTGATTTGGATCAATGAACATAGTATCAGACAATGGTCCACAATTTTCGTCGTACGAATGTAAGCGTTAGTGTCGTTCATAAAAGTACGAGCACAATTATATGTTACGTGTCTATCAGACTGCAATAAAAATAAAATATAAAAATATAAAATATTAATCGAAGATTCAAACCAACTTGGAAATTTATCATTTAAATCGTCCGACGTGAAGTTACGCATTGGGGCAACATTTCGCTGCAACCAGACTTCCTTTGCTGCTACATCCAATGGCATATCATCTAAATAATTCAATAAACGCTAATGTGTATTACCAACAAATGTGCAATTCTGCTGATGGTTATGTTTTAAACGGCAGTACTGAAAAACGAAAGCTCAGTCGTCCTTGCTTTTTCGACTCCAGTATCAACTATTGTTGTATTACGGCTAACGTCTAATGTGTACGATTTGTAATTACGGGTTGTTACGTGTTCAAAAAATTCTAATAAATATCTTTAACACGCGCCACAATCAATAATTAAAGAATTAAATTCACAAATATGCAAATTCGAAAGAAGAAAGAAATTTAAACGCACGTCGAGCTTCCATGGCGAATTATTGTTGCTTTCCTTGATAATTTAAAATAAAATTTTATCAAGTGCTAAATCTTCTAAACGGTAGATGGCAAACAGGAAAATACTTGTACATGTGCAAGGGTGATAAATAAGGACCTAGTGGATTTAGATACGTAGCGCCGTTTCAATGAACGGCGGCGACGCGACGAACCTTGGCAATGTAGTTCTAGTTCAGGAAAATAGATGGCGCAACAAATTACATTTCAAAACTGAAACTGAAAATAGCAAACGTATGTACGATAACAGTATATTATATACCAATGAATTAAAATGGGTGCTTTTATCCCATAGGTGAAGTTTATTGCAACAATACAATTAACTAATCTGGTGAGTTTGCTATTTGAATTACGCGGTAGATAACGCCGCCATAGCAACGATGTCAAATTTTTCAATTGACCGCCATTATGAAATAAATGTCAGGGATTTGAAACGTCACTTTGTGTCACTAGGGACGAAAATATACTCTTTAGCAGTTAGTTTTAGTAGTACTGCAACAAATTCCAAGTCCAATTCAAAAATCATGTATCTCATGTATTACACAAATTCTGATGGCGAACGCGTGTATACGTTGCGGGTAAGTTTCAACGCTCGGTTTGAGGTTATATGATTATCATATTTTGTAGAAAAGGGACCCACGAGGAAAGCCAACCGCATCGGCTCATCCAGGTAAATGAATTCATCTAGTTATCAAAGTTTAAAATTGTTCATTGTTAGCGCGATTTTCACCCGAGGATAAATATTCACGTCATAGGATCACAATAAAGAAACGTTTCAACTTGCTGATGAGTCAACGACCAGAACGGCCATGTTGAACTCGTCTGAATTGCGTGCAACATATTACAAGAATTTTTCGTTTTTCTTGTTCCCATGTCATTGGAAATAATCTTATATTCATAATTGAAACGTTGGTTTCAATTACGTATGCGAAAGTTGTCAATAAAATAAAAGCTATTTGCGCACTGTTTTATTATTTCGACAGTGCCCTGACATTTATTGCTATAATACAATGCAAATAGATACACAAATGAAAGTCACTAACCTTACCGTTTACCTAACTTTACGAAGTACGTTTAACAGTAAAAAGCTACGCGTACATTAAGTTTTAGTCGAGGATGATCTAAAAGTGGACAGTGGCTGTCGCTTACGTTGTAATACTTCATTGAATATGTCGTAGAAGATATTCGTCATAATAGAAAAATTAAATATCTTATATCGTATAAGAGTGGACCAGTCGTGGTCGTCGTATAAATACATAAAAATATGGTACTATATTAGACTTACTAGTTAAAATTATTGTATGAAAACATGAGGTAAGTTAATTAAAGCAAAATGTGTGTTGTTTTGATTCGTGACAAAAGGCTTGCTATTATTTGTTTTACGCACTCTATGTGGCATACTTTTTAATCGGTTAATTATATGATTCACGATTCTCTGACGAATTCACTCGGTTTGCATTCATTGCTATCGTTACATACAAGTCATGAATTTGATTCTTATCTTAACTGATTTTTCAAACATCATTGAGAACCTCTAATGGAAAAGCCATACGATGCTTAAACAATTATTTAGTTACATATTATTATTATTGTTATTCGTTATTCGTAAATTATTGTTTTTCGTTTACCTGATCTTGAATATTAGGTCTTGCGGTGAATACGATGAAATATGTGACTACAACAACTATCACAAAAGTGCAATAAAGAAAATAATTAACAAAAAAATGAGCCTAAAGCAAAAAGCAGGGATACAATGATGAAGGACGTTAAAACAGTACGTTAGTTCATGGTTGTAGATCAAAATTAGGCCGCACAGTTGAAAATAGTTGTAAAATACCAATGTCAAAATGTAATGCAACAAAAAAATGCATCTAAAACCATATAGTTCATAAGGTATCAACTACGATAATATTTATATAATTTAAATTATTTCGATATGTTAATTTTTTTGATTTGATTGTAAATTGAGACGTGAATGTACATGTTTAAATAAATTGTGATAATAAACTTTAAATAGTTTCAAAAATTTTATACCAAGACGAAACTTTTTTCCTTTTGATACAAACATTTTTTTCTTTTTATCAAACATGGAGGGGTTTCAGTTACGTCGAGGGGAAGATTAAAAGTTGGAACCTCAGACGTCATGATTTGTTGGGTACATTCGATCGGTTAATCTGTTACACAAATTTTAAATCAAGACGACTATGCATCAGTTTCTGGTTCAATTTTGCTTATATTTTATACGATTGTTAAAAAGTTAATCGTGTCGATTTTTCATCGTATTAATATTTTATCGTTTGAGTGAAATTTGTTAACAAATCAAACTTATTAATTATTTTAATGTGAGGGACAAAAGCTTACGCAATGTGCGAATAATAGCAAGTCTGTGTTGTATTAGCCTGTTGCAATTTAGGCGTATTATTGATGTTCCTGAGTCGACGCAGGCAGACTGGATATTTTTAAAGAATTGATCCACCGATTCCTCATTGCTAATATGTCGTTGTTTGTTGTCGAATCTCTCACCTATGCACACAATTCGATCGATTCTCTAAAAATAACCCGACTGCCCGCCTCAATTACCGACAACATATTGAGAATCCTTCAAACGAAAGTCATGACAGAACACTAATGACATTTTGTACCATATTTGGAACATACAAAACTTACATTAAAGGCACAAATTTCAAATAGACCATTACCGAAGACGCTAATCGTTTTACACCCTACTCGCTACCCTAGTATGTAGAATTTTGGCTACGTCATTTATTATTCGATATTCCTAAATAGCATACGAGACAAGTACAAAAGATGCATCGAGTTATTGTTATTATTTATCTACTAATTGACAAAATATTTTCTATTGTATGTATAAACGTTGTAAACATAAAAAAGATCTACAACTACGCGTATAAACCCAGTCGATGTATTTTGGCAGACAGAAAGTTGTGCAGGATAAACACGATCGGTTTCGGACATCCTTCCATATCGAGTTCCTGCAACACGACAGTCGTTAGTGGCAAGATGAGCACGGCTCGTTAAACTCACGATTTCGGTTTCGTCACCGCCGAAATCTAAAAATAATATTCGTTTTCCGTCGTCGGAGGAGTTTCTTAACCTGTCGAAGGGGTATCTCCATAACGTTCGCGAACCGGTGCCAGCTTCGAGTAACGTGAAACCGTTTTCGTAATGGATGACCAGCTGCGACGGTCGACCTTTCCATAGACATCCTGTAACGTGAAAAGTACGGTGATAATAATTAAATATATGATGCGGGGGCAAAAGGAGTTAAAATAAAAGTCCGAGACATTTTTTAAAATTGATCAACCGTTAGTTCTTCGTCGTTTAGAAATTTTTGTCGTATCCCAACTATCCAACCCAATCAAATCCAGTTACAGTTTCAAGTCTCCACGATAAATCTTGCCTTTGTGGTTGTTCCTTGGCTATTTTTCACAGGTTTTCTTGTATTCGCTAGTTCTATTACGTCGCATTTGTTTTCATTTTCTCGAGTCCTATTTCAGGTCAAGTGGTATCGACAGTACTTTCTGTGTCACTTCGTTGATCCTTGTGTTGTTGGGTTGGGTTGGGTTGGGTCACCAATGAAATTACATTTGGTTAAAATTGAAACTTGAAACTTTAAGCAGGAAGTAGAGAAAAGCTGTCCCGGTCGATTGGATCGTGAAATACGTTAATTGATGAAACAAAATCTTAAATTAAAAGCGCATGCAATGTATCTTTAAAGCTTTCCGTAATGATCCAATTCGACACAGCAACATTTTAGATGCGAAATGTTTGATAAATTCATGTACTTACTGCAGACTAGTTCCCTTTGTGTAACGGCGCTCGCATGGCTTCCATTAACCAGAGCTTTAGCCCATCCCGCCAAGTCCCTGTGTGTTTCGGCCCGGAGATTATGAGTTATGACTCCGTCAGATGTGGCGCAACGAATGCTAAATTCCGGCAACTCGGCGCGTCTGCCGGATCCGACCAGACGAGTGGCTATCAGCGGGTAGGCTTCCGCAGGTGCTCTCCACGCTTCGCCGGACCACGGAGCGCTCTCGTACAGTCTCAGTTCGCTGTCGGTTACCGCCGCAAATATGGAATGCCATCGGTCCATGTCCTCCGAACTCTCGGAACTTGACATGTTGTTCTGAAACAAGGACGGAGACGTTAAGTTAAATCCCCGGGACGATGTCAAATTTGATATCGACTGAAATAATTTAGGTTCGAAATTTTCCAAAACACTAATTCGAACGTAACTGCGAAGGTTGGAACGGTGGAAATATCAACCGTTGTCAAGTGTTGCAACGTGTTTATTCACTGAGCTGGCTAATTACTTTTTGCAGCACACTTTGAATAATTACTTTGGACTATAATGGAGCACGCTTGTAAATTATATGCATCGCGCTGGAATTTTGAAATGCGCATTTGTGTTTATGTTGGATTAAAACATCCTTGCATCCATATGCGTGAGATAATAATATGTTAACACATATTACATATACTTGTATATTTCATGATTGGATAAAACAAATAGTCAAGGTACGTTTTTCATTGGGAGAAATAAAATATGCAAGATGTGTAGCTCTATATATTAACCAATTGTCGACGAAAATGTCATTTTTCCATCTCATGAATTCATTTTGTTATCCGAACAGGCCGATTTAATGAAAAACGGACGATGTAGTGCTAATAGCAAGAATATCGCACGAATTAAAGCTTGTACTAGTGAGAAGAAGTGAGGTTATTTACGAATTTACAATAAAAAACAAACAGTTTAAATTACTTGGCGCGGAACCGCCCATCGTAAATCTTGTCAAGACCAGCAGGACACCACATGAGTAGTAACACAAGAGGCAGAGATCGAAATTGGAAGACCAAATAGATTTAAGAATTGAAGAAAACTAGTAATGAAGTGGAAACGAAAAGCGTAAGACAGAAGGAGATAGAGACGAATTGTGAAAAATGTTCATAAAATGTATCAACATGTAGCTAATATGGAGACAGGAATGGATGTTTCACTAGGATTTTATTTTTAATAAGTTTTATAGTCAACATCTTTACCAATGACCTTAAATAAGAATATAAATTGTGATCGGAAATATATAAAAGTTTTATGTATTTCTCCTCTTTAAAAATGGTGCGTTGTGTGGTACTCCGAGAGTGAATGAAAACTTCCCCTTGGAGTTTTCTGCCATTTTTCAAGATTTGCGTTTCTGTTCATCCACAACGAAGCTCTAACCAGCCAAACTCTGTCGTCTGAAACAGATCTTCTCATTGTCATTTGCCTCAGGGGTACTCATGTTTTGGTGTTGAGAGAAGTTTTCATCATTTCAGCATTTTCAGTATTAAACTTATTGTCATCATCTTCATTATTTTTATTTATATTTAGCAAGTTTCCGTCAAACTCTTCTTCTGCATTCAAATTCGTAATAGTTTCGTTGGAAAATCTTGAAGTTTTACGACCGAATTTTATTGGCGAACCAAACATTGATTCATGAGGACTACCGACATATTTTCTATACGCGCTGATAATTTTGTGTTAAAGCATTCTTTCAATTTTTTTTTAATTATCGATGTTAATAAGTAGTCACTGCAAGTAAACACAAAGCATAATTAATAATAACTACTGTTTTACCCAAAGTGCGGCTCCTCGGAAATTTATAATTAATTAGAAACCTTAAAAACGACGCACTCAGTACGACAACTAAGCCAGAAAGCAGAATGATCGAAGCGTTGCGCTGCATATCGCACAAAGTTCCGCTTCACGTAATATAACTTCATTATTTTTCCGCCAAGCTTACGACGAGTACGTATTTATTAAGTTATTTTTAAGTTTTCACTTTGTTATTATCGCACTGGTGATCTAGTGGCGATGCCATCTTGAAATTTTATAGGTCTTAGCTACAAACACTTAACAATTAGTTCCTGACGAGGGGAGATCAGTATTTACGGTCCCTATCTACATCTATGAAAGTGCAAAAATGATACGATTGGACTCGTCAATCATACAAAACATATCATAAAAAAAAATGTTACAGTTTGCTGCATTTCGTTCACGAAAGTTAATTCAAGTTTTCACGTGGGGGTGGTAAAGAAAAAAAATTGATCAACACATGTCGACGCTGTGATAAAGCGGTTAGTAATCAACATGTTTTCGCTTGCTTACTTCGAGTCGGGGTCTCCTGAGAAGCCATCCTATGTGGCGGAGATCGGGTATTGCCCTGGACGCTTCGTGCAGGGCGGCTGTGGTGAGGACGGCTAGGGCGGAATGCAAAGTGTTGAACCAGGCTGCCGCTTCCGCTGGATCAGCAGCTCTCAATACGCAACTGTGAACTGCGTCCGGCGAATGAAGTTCTAACACCCGGGCCTCTGTAACGAAACGACCCATTCAATAGGGAGCTTTCTCATGTGCGGTAATATCGCCGTAATGACCGGAACGTTATACGTGCATTAGTGCATCGTCGTTTCAAACGTGTCGATAAAACAATGTTTAATGTATTTTAAAAGGAACTGGCGATTAGCTTAACGAACGGAAAAAGCGGTTGTATGAAATTATAACGCATTTGTAACTAGCGTCTTTTTCATTGGTGGCCAGACGAATTTTTTTATAATCTTCAACATTTTTAACTATTTCCGCACGTTTCAAATTTTCAAATTTTGCTCTAATTTTCGATTTTGAATAACGTATTTCCACGTTATAACGTGGAAATAATAATTTTTTTTTAATTTTTGGTATTTGTAATGCAATGTATGTATTAGTACGATCCTAGACATCAATACCTCACACGCTTATTGCTACGTAATTACAGTGGTCTTTATCTAAACGTCTGAAATGTTTTTTTTTTTTTATGTGACAATACTGATTTTACCCCGTCGCCCTAAACGTAAAATATGATTGGGCCATCCTCAATTAATTAATTAAGCAAACTTGCAAAAACCGGCAGGAGAAATTAAATGCTGGATAAAATGTTACTCGAACAAAGAAATCTTTCATACAGCGCGCACGCTTTATTCGTCGTCAAACGGCTGTGAATAGCAACAAGTATTCTAAGGTGAACGGGACAAAAGAACAATGAAAAGCAATGTAGCAGCTCTTATTGTTCGTCTATTGAAAAAAGCGTAAAAGGTTTTAACTACATCAAAATAATTTAAAATACCTGCTTTAATATTCTTGTATTTTTTACAATGTTCTCATCGTTACCATCCAATTCGCCTCCGGATGCAACAATTGTGGTAAAGTTAAAGTTGTGTCTCCGCAATTATTTCAACGAACGCGAATATTTAACGTCAACCACAACATTTATATTGGGCCCTCTATGGGTTTTACAATAATCCTGGAAACGCGTTGTAAAATCACCTCACATCTTTCCGCGTTGAAGAAATGAGAATATTTAATATTTACGGGCGATTACCTCAATTTGAACGTAAGCGCAAACAACCGGAGATGAACGAAATTAAATTTCTCGAAACCTCCCCCCCCCCTCACAAAATTGCCAATAACGATTACACATCGATTTTCCATTCACTACGAAATTAAACGTTTCTGTCTTCGGTTCAAAAATGTCGAATATCGAATAAAACTACGGCAGCAGCAGATTAATGGCATGTTGAATGGCGCGGCTGTTAGCATCAAACGAAATGTACATTTTTCAGGTAGTTATTTAATTTATTATTGACGATTCGATAAATTTCGCAATTAATTGGAAATCGCAACCGCGATTTGCGCGAATGTAAATTTATCGCGCGTGTATAAATTCGTTCACAACTATCCGACGAAATGACAATAATTTTGGAATTATTTGTCGACGTTGTCTGCACTCAGATGGGACTGATTTCTTCATTAATCGATTAATTGGTCCCACGGTCGGCTCGATACAGTGAAATTGGGAAGAACGCATGTCCAGTCCAATTATAAGAATTTGGGCAATCGTCGACATAAGTTTTTAGCAATTTATTAAAGCACATTGTGTACAAGAATTTCTGAACAAAATCCGTTAATAAATTTTATTCCTGAACTACCCTAACGTAGACTGCGTAGAAATCACAATTCCAGACGGCATTGGTTGTTGGGTTATGTAAGTCTCCTAGGTTATATTTATTAAAATTTGAGTTGTGTTAGATATCTTCATTCACATAAAATGTCCATTTACAACGAGGTGAGTACTTTTTAGCGATACGCAAAAAGTCGTGTATGGTAGAATTTTTGATCCTTTGACAAATTTTTCGAACTACACTACACAAGTAATGACAGCAGTTTTAAAGCAGTTTGCCGATTGCTTCATGGACGTTTAATGCTTTGGTGTTTTAACCAAACTACTCCTTCATTTCCTCTGTCAATTTGCTTATCCTTTTTTTATTTCCCCTATCTTGTTTTCTCACTCCCTTCGTGACATGGACTTATCTACTTCTATCTCTTTTTGCTTCCAATATTCTTCGTCGCGTCGTCTTCTAGTATATACAGTATAACCAACCCAACCCAACTGGTTCTCTGCTAATTTTATAGCTGTGTTGTCTTGTCCTAGTTTTCTGATTCCACACTTACACCCAAACTTGATTAATCTAGTGCTTTGATAACTGTAATGTAATTCCACTTGCCATTCTTCTCTGTGGTCAGCTTCTCTAAACATTTCCCGTTCTTTTATTTTTTTTGTTTTTCACTACTTTTGTTGTTCTACCTCTTCTAAGCTAGTGGTATTTTCTAAAGTTGTTTTCTGTTTTCGTCACCATTACTAATAAATACATTTTCTGGAATGCTATCAAAGTAATCCAACAATATTTCGTTTAGGTATATGTCCCATATTGTTTTCTTTAACTTGCATCCCACCTACTCGTATTTTATTCACGTCTTCTACAACTCGAACAGCTTACGGCCCTCTTTCAATTCCTTCCAATTCAATGACCTTGAATCTGTCGTATTATCATCTTGAGGCGCCTTTACGATTTATTTGATATCTTCGCAAGCTAATATACTTGAAACGTTGTACTTGACGTGCTCGTCGTTCCCCCGTGGAGTGGATCCAACCGAACCCAACCCAACCTATTTCTTGCAACTTCCATTTCATTAATAATTGTGACATTTGCCTTCGCATATTTCTTATATTTACCAATGATTTTTCTTTCAGGAACTAACATTTTAATTCAATCGAATCCAATTTTGGATTTTTTCAGCTTTTTAACTTTTATATTGTCGGCAATTGCTAGTAATTGTTAACAACTTTGAGATATTTTATTTTTTGCGAGATTATTAATTTTTGCTTATAATTTTAGGGGTACTGTACGAATCTTGAAAAATGCAAGGGTATTTATTAAATTATTTTTTTAATTACTTAATCGATATTCAATTAAAAATTAAGATTAAATTTAAAGAGTTAAAAACTAGAGTTGTTGAGCTACGAATCGTTCGACGAGTACGTGTCTGGCCCCACGTTGGGCGCTACCAGTTCTATCCCAAAAATCGCCACGACTTGCACAATTTCACAAAACTCCCGCTTATTGACGACACGAGTTAACTAATCACTTCCCATACATTTTTGTACATAGTATCTATGGAGGCGTTTCTTAGCCTAAATAAATAGTTGTTCTAGTTTATATCTGAATGCGCACCAGTCGACAATGCGCTTCATATATAAATAAATAAATTGCTCATAACAAAGTTGTCAAATATATTTTATTATATAATTGCAATTTTCATTATTATTACCTCGATGATAATACCGGCCAAAACATATCCAGACACAACATATCACGACAAATTATCGTCAACTGTCGTTAAAATTTTCCAAACATATTACAACACAATTTATTTTAATTAAATTCATATCGGGCTTTAAACTTTGAGCGACAGTAATTATCGCAGCGGTAATTCGTCATATTTTCCAATATTGCATGTATGTTACATCAACGTTACCATTCATTTTATTCAGATTTTATCGACTGGAAAAGGCGTCGTCGAACGCAAGGCAAATTTGTTAAAGTCGCGGCGGTCGGCCGTTCCTCGAACGTTTTCGCCATGCATTTATACGTCCATAAGACGTATATTTTGCGATCGTATCGCCGATGTTTCCCGAATTCCCAACGTTTCCGAAACTGAAACAACGCAAAATGCAAAGCGCACATCGCCGGAAAACGCGCGGCGCCATTTTCCATTGAATATTTATCCGTCGCTTATCAATATTTATGAAGCGTGTTCTGTTGGTTTAATTCGTGGCAGTGCATCTTGCATATTGAACGTAACAACTTTTAATTTAGATGGGAGCGAATCAATAAATTTGAGATATTAGTTTGGAATTGAAATTTTAAAGCAGTTTATGTTGGTTTTGTTTGCCGTCGCTTTAGTTACATCGTCCATTATTATCGAAAAAAATGTTGGGCTCATTGGACCACCTTACCTTAATCCATTGCTTATGTCGAATATCACCGATTTTGCATTATCGTTTTTTACATAGCTTTTGTTGTTGTACAAGTGTTAAACTTTTTCGATATGTCGTTACGTCGTATTCTGTCGAAGGGCAGGAAAGCAGCCGTACACTTTTCTGAGTTTCTTAGTCTGTTTTTCGCTATCATTTGTGCTAAAAATACGGTCCTGTACACTTCTTCCTTTCCTAAAACCACTTATAGTTTCATATATTGTTTAGTATTGTGAAACCTCTCTAGTATGCACAATCCATACTATCTTTCTTTCTGAATATTGATATTATCACTCCTATCATCATCGAATTTCCAGGTACTTTTCCAGTTATCCGTGATTTGTTTTATACTTCTGTTAACATTTATACTCAGTGACATATAAACTGCACCACCTAGAAGGGGTGGGAATTTTTAGACCAAATTTGGCAGAAACATTGGACTAGTCTAAGATAACAATTGAATAAAATTTGATAAAGAAAACACTTCATCTTTTTGATTTTTCTTTAATAATGTGTTGGTCCGCCCCTATTTCTGATACACTCATTGACCCGCCTTGGCATTGATTCCAGCAGGTGATCAATGTCTTCTTGGGGTATGACATCCCAAGCAGCCTGTACTTCATGCCGTAGAGCTTCTATTGTCAACGGTGGGTTCGGTAGATTCCTCAATCTTCTACCCATCATGTCCCACACGTGCTCAATGGGCGACAAATCGGGAGATCTTGGCGGCCAAGGCAAAAGATTAACATTGGCCTCTTCAAAGAAGTCAAGAGAAACCCTTGCTACGTGAGGTCGTTCATTATCTTGCTGGAAAAGTGGGTCTTCCAGCCCTCGAAGATATGGAAGAACATGTGGTTCTACCACTTCGTCAATGTAGCGTCGGGCGGTCATACTACCCCGAATGAAGAGCAAGGGTGGCCTACTGCCGTAAGCAATAGCACCCCACACCATCAACCCCACAGTTCGGTGAACATGCCTCGCAATCGAAAAATCAGGATTGCGCCTTTCTCCACGTCTTCGTCTAACAGCCATCCGACCATCATGCATTCCTAAACAAAATCGCGATTCGTCACTAAAGACAAATCGATGCCACTCCAAGTTCCATTGATGTCTTTCCGCGTACCAGGCCAAACGTTCCTGGCGATGTTGAGCAGTGAGGGGTAGCACAAGATGTGGGCGGTAAGACAGCAAGCCAAAGGTTCTTATTCGACGATAAACTGTTCGCAAGCCTATCGGACGACCTTGTTCACCTAACCATTGATCAGCTATTGATCTAGTTGTAGAGAATCGGTCTCTCAAGGCCATTAGTCTTAAGCGGCGATCTTGACGTTCATTGGTTCGTCCTTGAGCCCCAGTGCCTCTTCTCCGACGTTCAACCCCATGTTCAGACCACGCTTGATAAACACGCATTATTGTTGAGTGGTGCCGTCCCAAACGGTTGCCGATTTCTCTAAACGAAAAACCTGCTTCTCGTAAACCAACAATCCGCCCTCGGTCAAAGTCACTCAACTGCTGGTAAACTTGAGGTCTCCTTCCTCTAGGCATCGTTAAACACTTGAAACACTTTAAACTAAAGAACGGGATCCGAAAAAGTGGAACAAATTCAAAAAATGACTCGACAATTGCTTGTCTATCACCACCCCTTAAAAAATGACACAAACGTCAAAAATCCCATGACTACTTGATGATTCGGTTTCAAATTTTAATCAACTATTTCCCTGGACTAGTCCACTATTCCTGCCAAATTTGGTCCAAAAATTCCCATCCCTTCTAGGTGGTGCAGTTTATATGTCACTGAGTATATATCCCTCACGTACCGAAATGTTTCAGCGTCTCTGCGTTTATCTTGTCCTGAAGCTTTTCCTTTTTTCATGTGCTTTATTGCTTTTACCATTTCTTCTATTAATATATTTTCTTCTTCGACTTGTTTCTCCTGTTTTTATTTTCTGTTATCTCTGTCATTTCCTCCCAAAACGTTCTTTTTTTCCTATTTCATCCTTACTTGGACCATGGACTATTATTAACATTGTTTCTTTTTTTGTCTAGTTTCAGTTCCACTTTAAAGCTTTTCCCGATTCTCATTTTATTGAATGATGATATCTTCTTCTTCTTATTCTTCTGTTAGGGTTTCGCCCAGTCTTTTCCATATTTTCGGCCTTGGAATTACTCCTGTGACTTCGACGTCCGGCTCAAAGTTTTTGGTCCTGTTTTACCTCCTCAACATCGTGCATAAGTTTCATTAATATCCCAATTTGTTTTCTCCCTCGTTTCTCTTAAACAAGCAAGTCATCAAAATTTCGTTCCTGTGTGATTTTCAATTATGACGACCATATTTGTTCAAATTGAAATAAATATTAAAATTCAAAAATAATATTTACATACAGTTCGTAGTAAATATTTAATGTTAAAACGGGCATTATTGTAATATCGATCTAGCTGCAAACGCCAATTAAAATTTTATTAAAGACATATCCAAGTTTATCGGATTATAAACTGCTGCCAATATTGTTGATGGCAGTAATATAGAAGCTAATAAATTATACATTCTACGCGCGCTGCCGGTAATAATTCATGTTATTAATTTTTGAATATTAATTCG
This sequence comes from Geotrupes spiniger, assembly GCA_959613385.1. Taxonomy (NCBI): domain Eukaryota; kingdom Metazoa; phylum Arthropoda; class Insecta; order Coleoptera; family Geotrupidae; genus Geotrupes; species Geotrupes spiniger. Next base: position 31,405,589 of record OY390739.1, read on the forward strand.
AGAATTTCCTGCTCTCGGCGGCACTATAAACACAAAATACGCATCTGGGAAATAACGAAAGCCAAAATGTGATATTAATACGAAATTGAATGTATAATTTACGTTGGTAAAGGGCGTACACCTAAACAATCGCTCACGAGCAATCTGTGCCCGTTTCCGCGAATGTTACGTTTAGGCATTTCCTGGGTGCAGGAATTAGATCTAAAACGTGTGAACGGCGGCGTCGAGATGAAACAGTTAGATAGAAGTGGAGCCGGATTGAAGTGCCCCTTTGTTTCCATTCAAGACGTTATTTCAGAAAGTCGAGTGCTTGCTTTCCTAAATTGCCCTCGAATCGTGAGCGCTCGGCCCCGAAAAAGTCACACCGGGCGTTCGCGAGACTCCGCACCCGATTTTTCCCCGGGATTTATGAAACGACGGGCACAATCCGAACGACAACAATCCGCTTAGGGTCCCGAATTCGATCGGGATATGCGGGGCGTGCGAAGAATGACGAACGACGCCCGCTCGAAAGCTGCAGTCTGTCGCGTGAATTCAAAACGAATTTTCTCTAATACTCCCCCGAGCGCTGTATCCTACCGCGTGTCCTTTCCACTCTTCGCTTTTGACTTTTTCATTCTCTGTCGGGTAACATTACCGATCGCTGACCTTTTTCACGTAAAAGTTTTAATTTGTCGCGGAATAGTGCACGTTGTGACTGCTGACGTGCTTCATCCCAAATATAAATCTACGCCGACAAGTGTCCCGTTCGTACACAATTTATAGGCATAACGTATTTTGCTATAATTGAACGTGAAATAGTGTTACGAACTCCTCTCAGATGTTAATGTTCATGCATTACATTCGCCATTTTAATTGGATTTGTCTTTAATTATTTCGGCGAGTCGGAAAATCCAAATAAAAATTATGAGAAAATATGGAAAACATCATTATTTAGAGACAAAGACAAAAGACAGGCATAATTTAGGGGATTGCAGAATATCTGAAAACGGTAATATTCGTGAGGGACGGAGAATGATTAACAGTACTGTATGTGATGTATTAGATTACAAGCCGAGTTGTAATATACTCAGTGACATATAAACTGCACCACCTAGAAAGGGTGGGAATTTTTGGACCAAATTTTGCAGGAATAGTGGACTAGTCCAGGGAAATAGTTGATTAAAGTTTGAAACCCAATCATCAAGTAGTCATGGGATTTTTTACGTTTGTGTCATTTTTTAGAGGTGGTGATAGACAAGCAATTATCGAGTCGTTTTTTGAATTTGTTCCACTTTTTCGGATCCCGTTCTTTAGTTTGAAGTGTTTCAAGTGTTTAATGATGCGTAGAGGAAGGAGACCTCAAGTTTACCAGCAGTTGAGTGACTTTGACCGAGGGCGGATTGTTGGTTTACGAGAAGCAGGTTTTTCGTTTAGAGAAATCGGCAACCGTTTGGGACGGCACCACTCAACAATAATGCGTTTATCAAGCGTGGTCTGAACATGGGGTTCAACGTCGGAGAAGAGGCACCGGGGCTCAAAGACGAACCAATGAACGTCAAGATCGCCGCTTAAGACTAATGGCCTTGAGAGACCGATTCTCTACAACTAGATCAATAGCTGATCAATGGTTAGGTGAGCAAGGTCGTCCGACAGGCTTGCGAACAGTTTATCGTCGAATAAGAACCTTTGGCTTGCTGGCTTACCGCCCACATCTTGTGCTACCCCTCACTGCTCAACATCGCCAGGAACGTTTGGCTTGGTGCACGGAAAGACTTCAATGGAACTTGGAGTGGCATCGAGTTGTCTTTAGTGACGAATCGCGATTTTGTTTAGGAATGCATGATGGTCGGACGACTGTTAGACGAAGACGTGGAGAAAGGCGCAATCTTGATTTTTCGATTGCGAGGCATGTTCATCGAACTGTGGGGTTGATGGTGTGGGGTGCTATTGCTTACGGCAGTAGGTCACCCTTGCTCTTCGTTCGGGGCAGTATGACCGCCCGACGCTACATTGACGAAGTGGTAGAATGTTTTCCATGTCTTCGAGGGCTGGAAGACCCACTTTTCCAGCAAGATAATGCACGACCTCACGTAGCAAGGGTTTCTCTTGACTTCTTTGAAGAGGCCAATGTTAATCTTTTGCCTTGGCCTGCAAGATCTCCCGATTTGTCGCCCATTGAGCACGTGTGGGACATGATGGGTAGAAGATTGAGGAATCTACCGAACCAACTGTTGACAATAGAAGCTCTACGGCATGAAGTACAGGCTGCTTGGGATGCCATACCCCAAGAAGACATTGATCACCTGGTGGAATCAATGCCAAGGCGGGTCAATGAGTGTATCAGATATAGGGGCAGACCAACACATTATTAAAGAAAAATCAAAAAAATGAAATGTTTTCTTTATCAAATTTTAATTGATTGTTACCTTAGACTAGTCCAATGTTTCTGCCAAATTTGGTCCAAAAATTCCCACCCCTTCTAGGTGGTGCAGTTTATATGTCACTGAGTATATGTATGGCATGAAGGATGATATTGAGGTCCTGGTGAAAATAGCTGCATATGGTTGAAATGCAGCGGCGACGTCTACGTCTACGTAATGCATTCAATATCGTCGGGCATCGGACTTACTCAGCTGCGTTACACCAATTTTGACATAACATTTTATTTTAAAATTGTTACATCTCTTCGAGTGGATAACGTAAAGTTTCAACGGTACAGCTTTCTAGTGTTTAACGCAGTTTATCTACCCAATTAATTACGGGGCTAAAGTTTCGGCGTAGTCTGCATGAATACATATTTTCTCCGGCTTTGCCCGCGCGCTTTCCAGGGCAAATATATTCTTATTAAAGTTTCAAGTTTCCAACTATACAAGTTGTAGCTCAGACTTAAATTTAAATTTATTTAAAACTTACTTCTTTTTCAGTTTGCATTTTCTGTATTTATTTATTTATCGATTAATTTGCTGACTGATCGCAATACGGCGTGTTTTTTTTAAGAGAGTTGCCAAATCGTTTCCGGTTCGGAGATTCTTTGAGAAGACTCGATAAATCGCGCGGAGCGCACAATGCGAAAGTACGTATTCCACACACATAGCTTCAGACGAGATCAAGAAACTTCCCGGCTCGTTCATGCCATCTGTACGTCTTTTGTGAACATGTGTAGAATAACTCAGTTATCTAATTTGTCTATGAAGAAGTGGAAGTGAATTTTCGAGCAAAGATGCGCGAATGAGACGGGGTTATCCATTAGATTATTAGATTGAACTGTTTTACGTCCATGGGCCAAATGTCGCCTGAAATGTCTTTGAATTAAAAGCGTAATTTTAAGATACAAATACATTAGATTTCAGGCTTCTGAAACATAACAAATATACCAATCTTGCTGTGACTAAAAAAATTATATATATTATATTTTGATTAAGTATCAAACATTAATACGGGAGATAGGACGGTGCCCTTTTCCACCGGTGATTGATGAACTATGTGATTGCCGTAGATCGGCGAAATTACGACATAATTTTTATAAAGTTTTGCGATTAACGCATACACGAGAAAAAGCCAATGCTCTCGACCAGTGCAGTAAAATAAACCGATAATCAACGCAGTAAATGGACGTACGACCGATGAACCGTAAACTCTAATACGTAACAAATTGCAATTGCATCATTTACAAGGAGGTGCGGATTCGCAGAAGTCCATTCCATTCGTTGCTCATTGCTCATTGGACACACCTTGAGGTATTCGCTTGATAATTGCTCAAACAGATAAGCTGCGTCGAAACGAATAGACTTTGGTAAATACGAACTGCGTTTAGTAAACACAGAATTGCAGGAAAACGGGTGCTCGTTCCTTTGGAGGCCAATTCTTTTTCGTCAAAAATCGTATGGAACATTTTTTTTTAATTCGAAACTACTGTTAATCTAAAATGTTGAGATTTTTAGTCTTTAACCAAAGATAAGCCATTTCCACCAGCACGCGAATTGAGTCGTTTCATAATTTTTGATTTTCAAAAATTGCAATTGATTATTTGAGTTTAGATATAAATGGGTGTGGAGTAAACAGGTCGAAGAGGCCACGTGAATATTTCAATGGAAAAACCAAAGAATTTTAGAAAATGGGACAGAACATGGATTGTGACAACGATCATTCGCTGGTAAAAAAGCAAAAGAAACGATTTGGACATTCACGTGACTGGATGGAACTAGTGTTGGCAAAACTAGTCCCTTCAAGATTCATGAAATGACCAACTTTCTCGATTTTCATATTTTAAAGACGTTCTTCTGTCTCCATTGTGAAGTTGATGTGCTCCTTGTATATGTGTAGACTGTTCATACCGTGTGGTCATATCGTCCACGGCGGATTTCATTGAAACTGATGGCTTTTTCTTCAAAAGTCTCCATGTAGATGTTGGCAATAACTAGTGAGAATGGTGATCCTATAGCCGCATCGTCCTTCTGATCGTAGAATTCTCCATTCCTTAGAAAGTAAGTGGTGGTTAAACACAATCTTGCCAAGTTAGTTATATCCTCTTTTAGTTCTTGTGGTATGAATCGTTGTCTGATGAGCTCGGCGGTTTCTTCCACTGGTGCGTTGGTGATTTCAGTGATTTCATGTCAAAACTTACCAGAATGTCCTCGATGGTTAATTCATATCCATGTAAAAATTTCACTATTTACTGCTGTAGCTGCTTTACATCATTTATAAATTGAAGATGGTTACTCTACTGCTGTAGTTGCCCAGCAGTAGAGTAATCATCTTCAATTTATAAATGATGATCTGATCTTGTGATCGTAAATGTGGTAACGCCCAATTTATGAAGTTGGTATTCCTCATGCACTTGTCACTATAAAAATGGATCTTATCAAATTTTCTGAAGCTCAAACGTAGAGGGCGATACCAAAAATTTTCTGAAGTCCAAACGATGTGTACGTAGAGGGCGATACCAAATAAGTAAACAGCGACAATAAATAAAACTCGCACGTTCCTCCTCCGGGATTATCGACGTCGCGGAATTACATTTTTGAGATGTCCGTTTAGTTAAATGCAATGTAAGTTTGTCCCGGTTCAAGCAGGGTGTCGCCGACGCAAAGAAATCAAACGGAACTTATGTTTTACAACCTCTGAATTGTCGCCGTTCCTTTCTCTCGCTGCTTCACTTTCATGAATATAAACTGCACAGTCTCGACGCTCTCGCATTACGCTCGGAACTCGCCCTTATTTCGACGGTGTCTCGGCGGCATCGATCGCGCCATATATTATCTTATAAACTCCGTTTCCCTACGTGCACCCCGTAGGCCCTATCTCACAATACATCCTAATAAGTCAATACCGAGAATATACGGCTCGCGTAATTCTCTTAATAATATCTTTATAACAATAAATTTCTCTTATCGTTGCACCAAAACGACTTAACGTCGGGTATTTTTAGTGACATTTTCAATTATCTACTCGCGCGGAAAATTAATAATGTTTCGGATGAATTTTATGAAAGAAAAAAAAAATGCGCGGAAGCTTCATTCGTTTTAACTTGTAAATTAAAATATCGCAGCGCACTTGGGTATATAATATTTCGGAAACTTAATTGCACCGAAGTCTAAAAAAAATCTAAGAGAAAAATTATGTTAAACTTGGTATTTCTAGGTATGACCCAGGGAGAAATGTTGCATCCAATGGGATCATGTAAGTCGTTTTCTTGTTCAGAACCAATTGTCCATCTGCCATGACATTTTGAAGCCCTGCCCTCCAGATTTATCGCCAACATCTATTATTCACATCAAAAATCGACACAATCGCATAGTTGTAAATTCCACCATTTCGTCGATCGTTACTCGCGACAAAAAGCGTCGTTCGATGAATTATCGTTTTCGCGATTCGACGGGCAAATCCGCGCCGACTGTCAGAAGAGCGGCGGCGGCGTTGCATTTAATAAAATCAACGATGGAATAAAACGAGCGCGCAAACACAATGCTTTAATGCAACAGCGATTTATTATTCACATAAGAAACGCGGAAATGAATTACGGCATTTATCAACGAGCGACAATTATTGTGTAAATAACGGCGCATAAATTTAATTTTCAGCGCGCACCGATGGCCGCGGACAATGGGCACTACGTGCAAACTTTCGCGTATTTCTGATTGATTCGCAAATGCAAATATCAAACTGCGTATGCTCCGCAATTAATATTACAATATATGCGTTTAATGTTTTCGGCCGACTGATTTATGTTTGGGAAATAATTTCGAATCATCCGTTCGACAAATTTCACCGTTCGTTAATATTTCGTTAATTGCGATTCTGTCACGGCGCTAATTAAACATAAAATATAAAATTTATTTAAATGTTGAGTGCAATTCATGCGAGCATAAAATTTTACGTAGTTTATGATCGCGTGAATTATACCGGGTACAAATTTATAAAAATATACCGCAAGTAACCATCCCCCCGCCTAGCGATAAATTTTCACGTTCCAATTGAAAAATGTTTAAAATGGCCGAGGGTGTTTCGCCTGCTTTATCAATTTATGCAGCACATATATCACGCCGCACCGCAGAGCTATTAACGATTCCGCAAAATCGTTTGCCCCATTCTGTCTCTCCGATACGTGAAAATATTTTCAATAAGCAATTAAAAGTTTCACGTGACATTTTAGAGAGAGAACTCTTGAAAATCTGCAACGTATTAATTACTCATGGAACTTCCGCGAGCTATCGAACATGTGTAATTTACGGGCACGGTAATCCAGTTCTCCGGAAACTTAATCTGGGATCTGATTCTTTTTATTCGCCACAATCAAACTTTCCGAAACTTCGAGATCTCGAAGTTTTCACAATTATCTTTTACGTGCCCGGTTTACGTTCAATTGCAGACTATCGATGTTTAATTACGCCGGTGAATAGTCGGTCGTAGCATGCAGATAGGAATATTGTGCTTGCCGGAAATTGGCCCGACTGGATTCAATAGGGTGGACGACCGAGGCTGGGTGTGTTTGCGGGGGTTATCGCCGTATACGGTGTCGATAAAGTGCTCTGAAGGTTATGGCATTATCTCTCATCTACTAACTAAGGTAACAGCGCTAGGTACATACCTCGTTAATATATGATGAAAAAAAATCGATGTTGTATTTAATTGCCTAGTGTCGTGGTGTGAATTGATTCATAGGAAACATTGGTCGTTTCAAGTCCCAAATATGTAAATGTAGTTTATATAAAAATAAAGATAAACAAGAAATCCAAATCATCGAGAAATAAATAATATTCGGCCGAGGAAAGCGGAATAAAATTTAAAAATTGCACCGACCTCCAAGGATTTTTCAGGCAAAAGCTTACCCCGACTTGTCTGTATTATGACAGTTCACAATAAATTTGTTTTTTTATAGTTGATGCCAATAGCGACGATTTACAATTTGTGTTGTTATTTCATTGTTCGATGTTCTTATTTTGTGGTCGTAACGTATTCCTAAAATTTAAATAATTTAAGTTGTATATAAAACATATTTATCCTAAGCACGGTGTACTTATTTTGCAGTTTTCAACGTTGCGACTGATACAACTTCATCATTCGCGTTAGTTGATATTTACGTTAGTTTTAAACTATGTAACGTCGACGATTGCTCCTGCGAAGCAGGAAATGAAATATTTAAAAACGGAACCAACAGCTGCGCGCTGCATAAATATCGTATTTGTCCCAAAAACTCGGCGGTGTTACGTTCGACTGAGTGCAGTTAAATTTGGATGAGTGTACGTGTTTCTGAAATTAGTTATTGTACAAAATATTAATAAATTTTCATTCGTTAATCGCCATGTGTACATAAAAATTAAGAATTATCCTTAAAATTTAATTGTTTCGACATTTTTCTTATATATGGGAAATTATGTTAACGAGTAAATCTCTTTCATGGAAATTAACGAACAAATCCCGAACAACATAAAAACAATATAAAGGATTTTATTAGTAAAAATTTGGACAATGAAATCTGAAATTTTCTTACAACTGTCCGAAAAGCTCAAATCTGTCGAGAAGTTAATTATCAGACTATTTATCTTTTATTCTGAACAATTGTTGTTATTGTGTCCCATTGTTTTGTCCGTTTATTCGGTTGTTCGCCATTAGTGACCTCCGCGACCGCGATCCAATAAAACTTGTGCTATTTATCCGCTCGGAGCGTAATCGCTCAAGATCTAAATGTAAAGGTTCGCGAAGTGATGTTAATCAAATTACCCAAATCTCGTTCATGGTTCAGTGGAAAGCAAATTAGGGACGTCATAAGCTGAAAATCCCTGACCGCAGCGCAATCGGCCGTGTCGAGTCGGAATTAACAGCGTCGCCAATCCGCATTTGTGTAAATGGGGCGAATTGCGTCAGTAAAGAACACAGTTTGTTACGTTTCTCGTTGAACGATTTCCTCTCGATTCGTTCACAGACCAAGTGCTAAATAACGAATCTTAAAAATATAACTTTTTCAATGCGAATAAAGGCCGTTGAAGGTTCGTCCTGTAATAAATCGCTTGAAATGGCAAATTTTAAGCTGGAGTGGAAACTGAAGGCAATAACTTGATAAAATGTCTAATGCGGCCACTTTAGACTTGGCCGTAAAACAATAAATCATAAAGCTTTAATAAAATTGTAGGTAATGATAATGGGAACACAATTTGCAATTATTTGTCTTACTAGGGCGTCTATTAAATACTTCTAATACCAATTAGTTTAGTTTTTATTGAGCCAAAATTTTCACATCGACGTAATTACTTGTCCTCGAAATATACTCAGTGACATATAAACTGCACCACCTAGAAGGGGTGGGAATTTTTGGACCAAATTTGGCAGGAATGGTGGACTAGTCCAGGTAAATAGTTGATTAAAATTTGAAACCCAATCATCAAGTAGTCATGGGATTTTTGACGTTTGTGTCATTTTTTAGAGGTGTTGATAGACAAGCAATTATCGAGTCATTTTTTGAATTTGTTCCACTTTTTCGGATCCCGTTCTTTAGTTTAAAGTGTTTCAAGGGTTTAACGATGCCTAGAGGAAGGAGACCTCAAGTTTACCGGCAGTTGAGTGACTTTGACCGAGGGCGGATTGTTGGTTTGCGAGAAGCAGGTTTTTCGTTTAGAGAAATCGGCAACCGTTTCGGACGGCACCACTCAACAATAATGCGTGTTTATCAAGCGTGGTCTGAACATGGGGTTGAACGTCGGAGAAGAGGCGCTGGGGCTCAAAGACGAACCAATGAACGTCAAGATCGCCGCTTAAGACTAATGGCCTTGAGAGACCGATTCTCTACAACTAGATCAATAGTCAATGGTTAGGTGAACAAGATCGTCCGATAGGCTTGCGAACAGTTTATCGTCGAATAAGAACCTTTGGCTTGCTGTCTTACCGCCCACATCTTGTGCTACCCCTCACTGTTCAACATCGCCAGGAACGTTTGTCCTGGTGCACGGAAAGACTTCAATGGAACTTGGAGTGGCATCGAGTTGTCTTTAGTGACGAATCGCGATTTTGTTTAGGAATGAATGATGATCGGATGACTGTTACACGAAGACGTGGAGAAAGGCGCAATTCTGATTTTTCGATTGCTAGGCATGGGCACCGAACTGTGGAGTTGATGGTGTGGGGTGCTATCGCTTACGGCAGTAGGTCACCCTTGCTCTTCATTCGGGGCAGTATGACCGCCCGACGCTACATTGACGAAGTGGTAGAACCACATGTTCTTCCACATCTTCGAGGGCTGGAAGACCCACTTTTCCAGCAAGATAATGCACGACCTCACGTAGCAAGGGTTTCTCTTGACTTCTTTGTAGAGGCCAATGTTAATCTTTTGCCTTGGCCGCCAAGATCTCCCGATTTGTCGCCCATTGAGCACGTGTGGAACATGATGGGTAGAAGATTGAGGAATCTACCGAACCCACCGTTGACAATAGAAGCTCTACGGCATGAAGTACAGGCCGCTTGGGATGCCATACCCCAAGAAGACATCGATCACCTGCTGGAATCAATGCCAAGGCGGGTCAATGAGTGTATCAGAAATAGGGGCGGACCAACACATGATTAAAGAAAAATCAAAAAGACGAAGTGTTTTCTTTATCAAATTTTAATCAATTGTTACCTTAGACTAGTCCAATATTTCTGCCAAATTTGGTCCAAAAATTCCCACCCCTTCTAGGTGGTGCAGTTTATATGTCACTGAGTATATTATCGACTCAGTCCACGTTACATACCTTCACATTCACCATCGATTAAAAATGGTAATGAACCCAATCAAGTTCCAAGTGATTTATCAACGTACGCGTACCCGTAAAAAAACGGGGACGTCGTAAAATAGAAATCCGTAAGCCAGGCGGATCCGTAATCCCGGACCGAAGATAAACACCGCGATGATTGAACATATGCGTGACGAGCGGAGCGGTTTTTAAAGCCTCCAGTCGATATTGAATTCGTCCCGTCGAACCTCGCAGAGCTCTGAAAGTTTTATTGTGATTTTCTGATGCAAATAGCAGAATTGATTGAATGGACGACCAATAAAGAATTGAAATGACATCAAAGGGTGCGCAAAATTCAAACGCATTATCAAGCTCGACTTCTCCCTTCGACAGAGTCAACGGTTATTCTTTGTACTTTTAAATGTGTATCGCGTCTTTGGAGACGGGACGTATCTTAGTTTTGCCCCGCGCGGTTCCGTGCATTCGATTCGAAATAATGGGTTAAATGTTTGTAAAAGGTCTCTGCGAGTTACTACAAAGAAAATTTTGATTTTCTACTGAAATATTTTTGATAAAATTAAAGAAGTAATAATGGCGGTCTGATTTAATTCGAAACGCACAGCAGACGAAATAAAAAATAAACAGGCTCGTGAAGTTGTTCATAATAAATAAATAAACAAACAAATGTTTACGTATGCAATTAAAGTGCTTCGCTTATCCCGTCACGAACCGCGGCCGGTTATCGTACTCCGCCACATCAAATTTGTTTAACCGCGAGAAAAGCGCGTCGGGGAAATCCAGATTTGAGGATTTTTAATTAATCTCATTTGTTTGCAGTAATTTTCGTGTCGTGTCATCTTGAACTGAAATTTACAAAATTTCCTAAAAACAAAAAGTTGATGGTATCTGCTATCGTACACAATAAAAATAATGACATAGACAATAGAGATCTTGGGAAAATTCATCGTGAGACCAACCCAACCCAACCTATCTCAACCTAATCCACTAAGACCAACCCAATTACAATTTTAATACTCCTTCTTCTGTTGTTCGCGCTTTTCTGCATAATTCCTTCCTGTGTTCCTCATAGTTACCACTCTCACTCAGCACGCACCCTAAATACATCAATTTCTTTATATCCTCAATCGTCTCGCCTTTCCATTCCACTTTAACGCCACTCAGACTCATTTCGCATAATGCGAAGCTTTCTTTGCTACGAAATTTTGCAGTCTTCTGGCCATGTTTTTTAATCCTCCGATTCCGTCAATTCCACTACGCTTTGTCTCACATACACTACTTGACCTCACCCTCCAGCCCTCGGTCGCCTATTTTGTCCAACATATGCTGTTCATTACGTAAACGAAAAATAATTTAGTCAACTATCGTTACTTGAAAAAGTTCGTTAAAAACTCCACTACCAATCATTATAAATAACGAAGACGTCTGTTTATCATTGACACAATGATATTATTTTCTTTTTAATATAAAAAAATGCATACAACTAACATAAGCTAAAAATCTTAACATCAAATGTCATATCAAACAACGTCGATAACACTTATCGCGACCATCATCCAAAAAGGCGTGCAAAATACGATTTCTCGGCGGTGGCGAAATTTGCTTCGCCCCGCGAACTCCTGGACAAGCCAAAAGGATGATTAATGTAGCGCAACCGCAAAAACGCCCCGGGAAGATACCATTGTGCGAGTTTGGATTTCGTGTCCGTAACGCAGAGGAAGAAACTATTGTTTTAATTGTTAAGTGCCCAGGTGATTTATTATTCATACTTTTAAACCGAACAATGGTCCAGATTTATAGGCGCGATGTATTTTTTTAAAAGTGCCGTTACGTGTTTGATTTATCTGCGATGTAATGTGAGTGATTTAAAAAGTTTTTATTAATTGCTGTTGCGTCTGTCTAAACTCAACTGAAGAGTACGGAACGCTAACGTATCAAACTGTTACAAGACGCCAATAAAATTTGTTATCGAGGATGGCCGACGCAACGATATTTGCACAACTATAAGAAAGAAAAGACCAACCCAACTCATATTTATTTTTATCGGTCTAGATTATTGCGCCGCAAAATGTTATTTTTTGTTAAAATAAATTAGTTTGATTCGGTGTCAAAATAATCACCACCACCGATATATTTGGATTTTTAAAAAAATATAATTTGATGGTTTACGAGTGCTTGATTGATTGAAAGTTTTATAAGCTTTCGGCAAACTGTCTGTTGCCATCATCTTTGAGTGATTTTTCAGTCGCCCAGTTCCAAAGAATGAAACATGAAAATCACCTGATGATGGCAACGACGACTTTGTCGATAGCTTGTAAGAGTTTTGATCCTCGCAAGGACTCTTAAAGTTATTATCACCGATCACCAAGCCCTCAGCGGGATTAACCCACGAAACTGATTGAACAAGAAACGTACAAAAACATCAACCAAGCGTTAAAAATTAATTGCACGTTTTACGCTGCGATTTTTTATTTTCCCAGATTCTATATAAAAACTCTGTTACGTCCTGGGGCGTGTTTCTGTCTCGCAGAGATGTACGGCAATTAAATGGAAAAATAACGACTGGCCACGTTTAATGCGACATTTTTATTACATTCTCCTGCTGAAATTAGTCGAATTGTTATGCTGGCTAACCAAAGTGTGGGATGTTACATTCTTTTGCAACAGGGGGGGGAACTAAACGAGCCTGAAAGACGGGGCATTTTTATAGCCTTTCTGTTTGAATGTTATCGAGTTTATGTCATTATATCGACGCATAATACAACAGAGGGGTGAAACTGCAGAAATGTTTTTGCCTAAATAAAATTTATCGTGTGTACCTTGTGGTTTTTGATGAGCTTTCGTGCGAATAACGGTGAACTGGAATTACATTAAAATACACCAAACTAAAAAATAATTAAATTTGTCAATTTTAAAATAAAATCCAAATGGAGATCCTTTGACCTTTATTTCATATTCGAAATTTCTGATTTGGCAGCGCTCGTTTCGCACCGTGGCATCAAAAAATGTTTCCGGTTCTACATCAATCGATGTTTGCTTTTGCCCGTGGAGCCAATCCCCAAACAATTAAGCTCGTATTACGGAGCAAAGATAGCCGGGTGTTTTAGCTAAAAAAATATAACATCATAACATAATAATTTAAATTAAAATCCTCCTTCTGGGCGTCGACTTTGTAGACATCTCTTTGTGTGAATTGTATGTGGTGCAGTTGGAATTTTTATTATTGGATGCTGCTAACAGGTTTTCGTTACAAGTTATAAATAAATAAATTGTCGAAATGATTAAAAAAGTGGGGGTAGTGGACTTCTTCGACATGTAGTGATAATGTTTCAATGTTTTCTATTAAAATATCTTGTATGTTCATTGATTAGTTAGAGGCTACGTAAATGGCGAAACTGAAAATAAATTATGTACCAACATTGGACGTAATGTAATTTGTACAAGGATAGTTTAGATGAAACCAAATATGTTAAATGAAAAATTAAATTAGTGTTTCGATTGGCAGGTGATAAGACCGAACTGCTCGTACTGCAATTTCTACCTGCAAGGCTTCCTTGCTATTTCGAAATCCTCTTCCACGCCAAGAACCAAATTCAAACTCATAACTTAAACGAATTATAATTTGATCCTGATACAATGTTGGCGCCGCGGCCGCCCTCCTCGCGATAGGGTGGGGATTAGAGGTAATTTTATTAGATTGCTTTAAGCCACGTAATGGCTGTAGAATTCAAGCTCACTTCGTACCTATCCAACGTTGTAATAACATTGCGTAATTAATAATCCGCGAACGTGATATTAGTTTAGGAAAATCATGGCAGGTACGACGAGATCTTGTGTAGATTTTAAACGAAGTTAATAAAAGAAGATGAGCAACGGGGCCACGAAAAGTCAATGAATACAATCAAACAAACAATAAAAATAAATAGGAATGAATTAAAAATGAATTTTCATCAAGTAAAAAATTAGTTCATATTATTAACTATCTTATAAAATCTAATCTCTCAAGACGGTATTAACTCACCCGGGTCGGGGTACCTAAAATTCCGTGCGAGATGGCAGAGTTGTAGTGGAAGATATCTCGTGTCGGCTCGTTGCGGCGACTTAACGGCAGGGGGTGCTCCCGACAGAAATCCTCTTTGCAGTTCCCATCCCACTTCCGAGATGATGCTGGCTTTTCGGAAATAGGGGGTGACCTCGCGCAAATATTTAACTGAAACAAACATTCCCTGTTTACCTTCTCACAATCAGAACGCCTTGGCCAAATAATAATTAGTTAAACGTTATGAGCGATCGCTGTGCGATTTCGATGCCACGACGAAAAGTATACTTTCGCACGTTGCCATCAATCGAACGGATTCCTCCGCCATGGAAATATTTTAAATTACAGGAAGCCAAGTTCTCACCAATTATATTCAGGCGTAGATGACAAAATGAATGTGGTATTTTTATAAAAAAAAATATTAAGAATTATAACCACACCTTATACTTACTATGCTTTGCCTCAAAATAAGAAAAGTTCTATTGGAACCGTATCCGCAAATATTTTAGTTAATTTTTACGATTTCTTGAATTTACGCACATTCTAAAATGCATGACATAATATTGATGCGCGCCAAATAATTCCATTGTTTTCTCTTCGGCGTTAATTCTTTTTCCAAATTCGCGTTGCCACTGTTGCCACGAATGGGGGTTTACATTAATAATACACCGAGTACTGAAGCGGACGCCGCATCTCCAAGTGATCCCAGCGCAGCTTACTTGGAGCGTAACAGATTTGCAAGCTGTTACCCCTCTGCCGAATGGAAATGTATCTAAACGTTACTACAAGAGTAACAGACATTCACAATTTAACCCCGAAAAATGTTTTCGTTGATCGAGTTGGATTTTTGACTACATTGAATATTGAATTTGGAAATGTGTAACTTGTATAGCTCACTCGAGACGAATTAAGGTCCGATCTTCCACAACTACCATAGAACATTTTAACAGAAACGGAACGATTTGCGAAATCCTCGCACTTTTCAAATGAAAGTTGTTTAAAATTTTCGATAATCGAAATCTTTCTTTCGCGCTAAATGCAAATCTTAAGTTTCACAAGTTTATGGTTTTATAGCTTACGCATAAAATATGAAAAATTTAAAATTCGTCGACGTCGCAATTGCAGCCCGGGTTCGAATCGCAAAAATTGCACCGAATCGTCTTTGCCTGCGATCGGTACCTTATCAGGTTTTTATTGGCCTGTCATACACGAGCGGACTTTTTGCCGGACCAGGTTCGTGGGACTTGATCCGCCGGATCTGATTTTGCGCAGTATTGCCGTTTTTTACTCTAAATTACCATCATTGGTCATGCCCGGGATAAAAAAAACTCGAAGCCGGAATTTCGACCTTACCGCATCATAAAATAATACAATGCCCGGCATAGGTTCAACAAAAACATCCGTCCAATGACAATCGAACGTACGTACCTGCCGGGAACAAAGTAAAAAACTCGTGCGTGCGAAATTTAGATAACATGCAAGAGCCGAGAGTGGTAGTTGTCCTTATTCATTTGCGTAGTTCCTTGTTTATCGTTAAACGATTTTGCGCAGTATTGCCGTTTTTTACTCTAAATTACTATCATTGGTCTCTGAGATGAAAAAAAAGTTTTCGACAACACACACAAAAGCCGTAATTTCGACCTTAAAGCAACGTAGAATAATACCGTGCACGGCATAGGTCGAGCAAAAATATCCATCCAATGATAACCCTTGCGGACTTGCAAGTAAGATTGATAATATTAAAATGGTGTGCCGACATACCTTCAGCGAAGGTTTACGTACACTTTATAGTTTGACCTACGATTTATTTGAAGTAGTTGGCCACGTCGGCGTATGTAGTTGTTCCAATTATTGCTAAATAATGCTAAAATTGTTTTATTCGACAACATATCTTTCTAAGGTTTCAGAATGCGATACTCTAGAACCATACATATCTGATCAGGTGTCAGCATTCGTGGGACCCAAAGTGCAGAAAACTTTTTTAGCCCCAAAATTAATTAAAATAGTACCATAAGAAAAATTCTTAGTCGTCAATATGTAGTTGCCATAACGTGTATACGATTAAAATTTTCTTGGGTAGTGACACTGACTGGTCGTCCAGCACCCTACTTATTAAACCATTAAAACTGCATCTTCTGTAATTTCAACATTAGAATCATTATAATGTATTTAGTAAAAAAATAAATATTTATTATTGTATTCCCAGAAAAAAATATATATTCGTAGTCACACGTAAAAAAATCTAATGATACCCCACCTACATCACAGTCCAGAGCATTTCATGAGAAATTCTACGGACGTGACTGCTGAAACTGCGCCAGTCAATAAGGGCAATTTACGATGAAATAATTTTTTCTATTCTCCTTTAAACCCGACTTCGGAACGGAACATTTCCACGTTCTACGGAATTTTATTAAAAGAGTTGCACTCGTTAGAATTGACGATTTATCCGCTGCCAACGTTTTCAAACCCGCCGTGTATTGTTGCGGCCCGATTCATCACCGTGAATTCGACCGTGTGCATTGTTCCAGTTAACGGCGTTTTGCTCTCCTCGTAATCTTCGTACATTCGTTTACGTTGGGTCGTGTAATTCGTTGCGGTTATTTTGTATTTGAATTGATGTGGCAAACGGACAAGTGTCAAAAAATAAGCGCAAGTCGACGATCGCAGGACGTAGATATTTCTTTCCAAATGAAATAGCCGGGACTGTCGACAACCCATTCATCGTTTTCTTGACCTACTCGGCACATTTGCAAAAATTGCAGTCTAGTTTAATTTCTTAATAATCCATCACTTCGCATTCATCGACCTCTCACTATTGAGAGCGGAAAATAAACTGTCAAGTCGTAAATATGACCAAATCATTATTCAATTCAATTCAATTCAATTAATCGAAACGATTTATTTATAACGTATCCGTCCGTTGTTACGACCGTCGCTGATTACACAACTTAAATGCAACATTCAGTCGGACTCTTTTTCGCCCCAGTTGGCGGACAATAGAATATAAAAATGCAAAAACTTTTCGCTAGGATTCTCCCAAACGTGATATAATTTAAATTTTCGAAAATATATCTTTTCGCCGCACGCGATTTAATTCCTACGCCCCGATGTTTCAAATGGAACTGTAAATCATTTTCGCCTCGGGGGGGATACCACTGCTCGAAACTGACGGAGAACGATGCCGGAGGTAATATGTATGGAAAACGTTGAATTGCTTCTTTATGCATGGTAAGGAAAAATATAAAACGCCCGTTAATACTAACGTAACGCATCTTGGAAATTTGTCAAAAATAATGCCCACAGAATTCATAAATATTGTACAATTAATTCTAATAAAATAAAACTATGACGGCTCGTTTTAACAATATTTTTGTTGGTGATATTTTCGAGCGCTGCGTAACTATTAGGAGAAAAATCAAATCTCAAGTGCTTCGTGATTATGATTTTCATTAGATTTTCGTAGGTAACATCGGTCAGGGTGATATTTTAGACTGAACTATACTATGGGAAATATCCTGGCAGGATAACCATTGAGTCTACTTAGCTTTCAATGAATGACTTTGAGATTGTATTATCCAAACGTTCGGCATTTTTAACGATAAGACGTACATGTTAGAGAAACCACCACCAATTGATTATCCTCCATAAAGAAAAAAAAGTGTCTCCAGTCCAACTCCTTACTGCAATGTGCATAAAACCATTTGAACCACTTTGTACCAACTATCCCAAGACTCCCAAGTTCTCCACATGAAACTTCACCAAGGCGTGTTATAATAATTAATTCCTCCGGAAATTAAACAACATAAACCACATATACATCACCTTAAGTTATTCCCAACCCGGCTGCGCGAATAACAGATTAAGCATCCTGGAGGCATCGAATAAGCTTTTGTGCCCGCGTTATCCTCCGTTTTATGCAATTTTAAAGAGCATCGTTCGCTGAAATATCTGAATTTTAACGCGAGCCGCAGCGTTAAAAACACCTGCTACTATTTTATTAACATTGTACGCCGCGCACAAAGCACAAGACAAGTATTATTAATATGTCTCCATTCCGCGAGCCGCGGTGATCCACTGAAGTTACGTGGCCTAATATTTAACAGCCTCGTCACGAGGTTCGCTCCGTGTAAAGTTTGAACGTTAAAAATTGCGCCGGCTCTTATTAAACGCGTGACGGTGGCATTATTTATGTTTCGTGAAAAACTAGATGGGGGGTTTAGGTGGGGAATTTATTATTAAAAAAAAAATTAAATTAAAAGATTGTGTTTTTGTGATTGATTTAAACCCAACGAGTTTTCGTATTTTGTACGTATTTATGGAAGCCCTGAATTTTTCAATGGGGTGAAACTTTAAACTTTGTCCAAATCCAGACAGTTTCCCGTATTCAGGTTCTAAACTTCATTTCTGGCTCTTCAAATAAACTTGATCTCTTTTGGAAATTATTGTCATTATTATTATTGTTGTATTTTACACCGTAATTGAGCGTGAAGCTTCATCAGAGTCTTTGCTGTTCTGCTGTTCGTCTCTTCCTTTTCCACACGCTACGCACACCTCTTGTACATTTCCACATCCAGTACTTGTTCTTTTTCTCCTCATTCCCGCATCTACACCTAGCTACTGTCTTTTCCTCTTCTGTTGTTTTGCTCCCTCCTACCTACCTAGCTTCACTCCCCCATCTTGTCCTTTCTTCATTACCTCCTCCAGTTGCAGAATATACGGGTTAAATAGTTGTGAGCTGAACGGGCACCCCCGACGCAGTCCTCTTGTTGTTATAAATCCTTCCGTATAAGTTCCTTTCCCACTTTAATCCTGCACCATGTTTCCTCGTATATCTGCATTATCCTTGTCACAACCCCCTTGGATATTCTTCCCTTTTCCAGTGTCTTCTCCAAAGTTCTTATACCTTCTCTAAATATTGCAAAGGATCCCACGTGCCAATGAATTATGTGTTCTATGAAGACATTGGAATTAATGCACAGGTTATTTTTGATGTGTGTTTAATAACAGGTTATACTTACAGACTACATTTGCATTTCCATTAATTGTGTGGTTGTGGATGAACCAATCAAGTTTCTAAATTCATTAATATACGAAACAACTATCAATAAGCGAACTCCCAACTAAGATTCACCTGCCACGTACGTACCCACTACTTAATTTGTAGTTTTGTTTCAACAATACTTGAGTAATAGACAATTCGTATTGATACGAATGCAAGTTTCTCCGGTTGCGCGATAATTCAAGGGGGCGAACAAACTCGCACTTACCCGACTGATTCTTGGACGAAACTCCAAGCTCACCCGACATTATTATAATTATTAGTAGCGCCTCCATCGGCTCTCCAGATAAATTGTGATAAATGCCGAGTGCAATATATTTGCGTTAAAAGTTCACAGCGCCTTCTAACTTAAAAGCCCCTAAATGAGCTCGCAAATGAAGCAGCTGCGCCAAAGACTTGTTTTCACGAAATTATGAGTGTACAAAGATAAACGCTAAATTCGAACGTAATGATGAATGGTAATTACGCACCGGATAATTTAATGCCCTTTGTGGCGAAGACATAAATTGAATAAAAATTCAATCCTGGAAAAGCTAATGACGTTCTTTTTTCTGCGGTTATTACTTTTCCGCTTCGCTTTCGACGCAAACGATATTAACTTTTGTTAATGGTAAACGCTGATGAAAAATGCGGACTGAAAATCAAGAACTGAATATGGAACGCGATTAAAAGAGTTAAAGGTTAAAAGAGAGAACATTGTGACATTATTTGAATGCGCAGATTAATTAGTTAACCATGTAAACGGGATGTATGAATAAGGATAACGCATATTTTCGCGAAATTGGCGAATAAATCGCGCGCACGCAAACGGAGCATTGAAACAAAAACGCAAGTAAATGTAGTATCTACTATCAATTCTCGATTTTCCGCTACATTTGAAATCCCACAAAGCAATTTCGGATTATCTCAGAATTTATTGGCGTATTTGAAAATTTGCAGGACAATACGCGCATTGAAATCGGGGACAATATCGGCGCGGGCAGTTCCAGCGGGCGAGAGATACTGTAATCGACGGACAATATGAAGCGCCATTACTGTGCTCGAAAACAATTATCTGGTGTTAATGGTCTTTTTAAAGCTGCCATTTTATAATTGGATGCCTCCGCATGGAGTGACAACGTGTGTTGCGGCATCGCGTTCTTCGTTTAATGCGGAAAAATTCAAATATTTCAAAGCGGAGCCAGCTCATAGTGATCATTGGTAACTTGATTGTTCTATGAACAAGTCTAAAGTCCTTTGCAAAATAATTTTCCTAATAATTGATGTCATTAAACTTTTTAAAGTCTAACGTCTTATACAACAATATAACAATCGCAACCGAATAAATAACCTCTGAACGAAGTCAGAACGTTCACGATTCGACGAAAATTATATTTATCCACATTTAAATGATATGGACTTGTTGACTTTGAGGTGCAGCCGAGTCCTAGAATATGCTCGGAGCGAACTGCCATGCCGCATAAAATAATATAAGATAAGCGAAGCTCTCGTTGCTTAAAACACGATTAAAGTTAAACTCCCGAGTAAAGGGGGTAAACTTGCAAATTCGATTTCGAGCAAGTTTTGATGACGTATGTTGGAATCGCTCACCTTGGGTCATAACAACTTTATGTAATTTTCCACATTTGGAATTACTTTATCCTGCATTACCTCGATGCGATGTTCCAAATCCAAATCCAAATGGTTTTATTAAAAATTTCGCACAAACATAATATTTACAACAAATACTACACACAAAACACATTTAAAATAACTTACACCTACGAAACAACGCTTATTAAGTATTTAACATTTAGGAACTAACAATTAAAAACATGTAAGGTGCTTCCCTTGACGTTGTCAAAAGTTTTGTTTTCAGTACGTCCGTTGCGTCTATTATAGTCAAGTCGATGGGAAACTTTCAAAAACCCGCCCTGTACGTCCTGTTTTTTGGTATGGTTGCGTGGTTGTTCGTTAATTAGTCCTGTCTTCGTTATATAGGTCCAACGTTTCGTACGGTAGTTTATGCGTGTGACTTGTTAAATGTCTTTGTTGTGTAATTGTCTGTATCAGTAAGTTGTGGTGAACGGCGGTCCGCCGGTAAAAGTGGTCCGCCAACTTCGTCATGTACGGTACGATCATGTCCACGTCCGCTTGGTCGTGTAAGTCACGTATACGTATGTATCGGTCAGCGCCCAGGGCGAACCTGAGACACTTGTTCTGTGTCACCTGTAATTTTTTCAGGTTCGTTGCCGAAGCTCCGAAAAATACAGACGACGCGTATGTCATCGTCGGTCTTATAATTGTTTTGTAAAATAACAGTTTGTTTTCAGTTGTTAGTCTGCTGCCCTTGAAGACCAGCGCGTAGATGGTCTTTAGGGCGGCGTGTCCGAGTCGGTTCGCTTCTTTTATATGTGCACCAAATGTCGTTTTAGTGTCTAGTGTTACTCCTAGGTATTTCACTGTCGTTTTGATCGGTATTGCAATACCGTTAATCTTTGTCGGATTCGGTATCGCATACCGCCTGTATCGTCGCGTGAAGGTGATCGTCTCACATTTAGTCGGATTTGCAGTCAGTTTCCAGTCGGAATAATATCGTTCGAGTCCCCTCATGTGATTGTCTATGTTCGCATGTGCTATGATTTCTGAGGATGATACTGAATATAATAAGGCGATTGATGTGTCGTCGTGAGTCGGCATGTCGTTAATGTATAATGAGAACAGTTGCGGACCAAGGACGGATCCCTGGGGCACTCCTGCTCTTATGATATGGGGTGCTGACATGATATGATCGAGTCTTATCTGAAATTGTCTGTCATTCAGGTATGAATGGATCAGTCTGATTAATGATAGTGGTAGTCCGTAGGTAATTAGTTTGTAGATAAGTCCGTCTATCCATACCCTGTCAAATGCTTTGTACAAGTCCAGTAATGTCATTGCCACAACTTGTTTCCGATTGAAAGACGTATGTCTGTTACAAGTCTTGCCACTTGCTGTACGGTGTCGTGTCCGCCTCTGAAACCAAATTGCTCGTTTCGTAAGAGGTCATGCCTTTCGACATAATCCCTTTGTTGATCACTGTCTCTGTCACCTTCGATAGCATACTGAGGAGGCTAATGGGTCGGTAGCTGTCGGGTTTGTCGCGTTGCTTCCCTGGCTTAGGAATAGGAATAACTACAGCATTTTTCCAGTGGCTTGGAAAGTGCTGCAGGGTTAGAATGGCATTGATGATGTACGTCAGTTGGACTAGGGCTTTCCGGGAGAGGTTCCGAAGGATTTTGTTTTGAATGTTATCTAGTCCCGGGGCTTTTAGTGGACCCTGCTGCTGCGATGTTGGTGCAGCAGAAAACAAGAATATGAGAATAATAAAGGCGACTGACTTAACGTGAACTCTTTCCCATAATCATCGGTCGCAACGATTCGTACATAATGTGAAAGTACTGAAAATAGTTTAGTTTTAAATATAACTGAAATTATTCCAAGTGAACTCATTAATTGTAATTACACGACCAGTGTCTCGGGCTCTGTAGATTTCGTTTATTATTAAAACCAAAATGTTTTTTCACTGATAATAAAAGATTTTTACGTTGATGCCAATTATTTACCGATTTCCTCACCATGTAATTTTATTGATTAAGTGATAATTTAAAGGGTACAATAATTCAATAAAATCCAATTCAAAATTTTCAAAACGTTCAAGAACAAGTGACTCTTAAATCAAAGTGATTTATTTCGTATCATATCAATTAATGGACGCAATTAAGTCGTGAAAGTCGAGGTCGCGGGCGCACGAATCCGCTCTGATACAGGGGGTGTTATTTGGATTGATACGTGTGTGACACACCTGGCGGGTAACAATCAATCTGACGGCAGATTATGGGTTGGCAGATAACACTGGACGTGCGAGACGATGGGAGCGATTGACGGGAACGGCTATCGATTTCAAATGCAGACGCCAGACATTTTAACTTTACTTTTACCACACACACACACACACAAAGACAGAGAAAGGCGAATTTTATAACGACGTGATGCAGGCATTTCAAAAAAATTTAAAAATATATTAATTATTTATCAAGTTACAGTCTGGATTGTGTATCTGTCATTACCATATCGTGTATACGATTAAAATTTTCTTTGGTAGTGAAACAGCACCCTCACCTAATACACCTGCCATGTCTTCAACAACGAACCTCTGTTTTTCCATTTTTTGTCCACTTGAATTCTAAATTATTTGAACAGGTAACAAGTGACAAAACTACAATTGAACCAACGTCAAATTGATTCACTCAACGCTCAGGGTCCCCAACGCTCCCCTCGTATATGAACGTACGCAACGATACATAGTCCTCGTAAACATCTAACGATCATTGCCTCAATATCTATATTTTTTCATTCGATCTCCTTTGCAATATGTTTGACAGGGATGTAATGGATTTTTTTTGCACAAGCGGGAGTAGAAATCAGTTTCTCCGTTGTCAAAATAGTGACAGAGGTGGAATATTATTCCCTAGGGAATAATATTCTCATTTTCTGTCAACTATGGTTGTCACAGTGCAAATCCCAAAGACTACTAATAATTACATCACAGGCAAATTTGAGGAAATTCTTTTTAATTATTAATCTTGTGTAAAAAACAGTATATATTTTCCTCAGGAGAGAATGCTATTCTATTCATGCATTTCTCTCCCTCTATGTATAATCTACTATTATGCACCTGTACGCTCAACAAAATTTCCCTCCCCCACACCTTGTCAGTCGCACAGGTTACAAAAATATTACATCCCACTTTTTATTTCGCAGCAACGCTCGAAACAAAGATATTATGAAGTTCGCGAATAAAGATTCCAATTTTCAATTTTTAATTCCAATTTCGCGCAACTAAGTTTAATATTAAATCCTGGGCACTCGTTTTAAAGCGCGGAAACTTCTAGTCGTCGTCTTCGTGCGCCATTAAGTTTCCAATTTAGATATGAGCGCCATTCGTTGAATTCTTTTCGTAGATAACAGCGTTATTTGCGTTCAACGACGACGAAAATTTCTCAATTAGCACGCTTTTAATTTGCTAATGGACGACTGTGAAGATGCGTTCATCACGTGAGAAATAATAAGTCATGAGTGCAGAACGTCGATGTATATTTTTTCGTTTCAATACAAATTGTTTTGGCTCATATGCGACCTGTTCGGTTATAAAATCGTAATTTTAATTGAAGTTTGAAAATTCCATCAGTAAATTATTCAAGACAATCCATCCAAGTTCATGTGTGACACATTAAAAAAAAATTTCAAACTAAAACTAAAAAAAAATTTAAGATATAAAATTAATTTTATTTTCGAGCATAGGCAACACAAATGGACGCGCAAGGAAAAACTCTTAATCCGAAAATAATGAGCGCTTTTAAAGTGACATTAAATACGAGTAATTGGTTTTTTTCTTCCGCCTTCCATTTGTTAGAGTCGTAAAGAATTAAATATGAAACCCCCCTCGTTGCACGGTATATATATTTTAACGTAACTGCTTCGCCTATTACGGTTGATTTGTGTAATGCAAAGCCTCGCCGGCTTACCCTCTTTTTCGTATCCTTCATTATCTCGTAAATTTCTTGTGTTTAGCGCACAAAAATTACTATATTAGAAGTTTACGTGACAAGTGGAAATTAGCTGACAAAATTGCTCGTGATAATTTTGCGTCGTTTTATTAAAACGTGCATCGGTTGTTAACTGGCAGCAGTTACGGTTACATTTCTTATTAAATAAAGAAATTATTTCGATGAAAAGAAATGCGGTATGGCAATATTTCGTTTAGTAATGAAATTGTATGAAAATAATCCCGTCATCTTAGAATCCTTTATCATATTTGTCCCTGTATCCCACATTTCCAACCGAACTCTATAAAAATCACACAAAGTAGAATTGAATTGAATTCAGGTAATTTATGATTTGTGGTTACTTTAATAACATAGACGAACACGTAATTAACTTTTCCTATATAAACTTTGTTAAAAATCCATGGTGACAATGATAATGAAGTTGAAATGGTTTTTTTTTTTTTTAATTGAACCTGACGGTGTGTGTACGCCCATTTCAAATTATTCAATTAAACTGCCGCCGACTCATAAAAGTTGAGATGGAGCCATTTTGAATTTATTAAAAAAACAACGCACACGTACATACGTACACGAACTGGATGGAGTTAACTTGTGCAAATGGCATTTAAATAGAAACCAAACATGCCGCGATGAACCCGCAATATTTGTTCGGCAGGCCGCGGTTGATACGACACCCCGATCGATATTCAAATATAACTTTTATTTGCGTCTCAAGTTCGAAAAGATTTCACGCGAAATCTATACCAATATTTTATTTACGTCGTTACGTATGCAAGAAAATTGATATTTTTGTTGCAAAGTTTACTTTGTTGTTCGGCGTGTGGGTTTCGGTCGGAGAATTCGTCCGTAAATCTTTCAATTTGTAACGGTGTCTCAAAGGCATACGCAGAGGCGTATCGAGGGCGGGATGCAAGAATAACAACGCATTTGTGAAGTTAAATAAGACTTTACAAACTGGGGTTTAAAATAATCGTCAGATACCTCGTCCAAGTCTGTGAAAATCAGGTTCTGTTCTTTCTTATCTTTTTCATCATCTGATCGATCGTAAATATATGTCCCCGAGTACTTTTGCTTTTTCATATAACTTGGCCATTATATTCTCTATAATTGTTTCGGGGTATAAAAGTACTTTTAAATATTCCTTTCAGACTTTCATCATCTCTTCGTCATCACAGAATTCGCATTTCCTGTACTCCTCATTCATCCAATTCGTTTCCTCGCTCCCACACCTGTACCTTGCCATGATTCTCCTCGGTTATATTTATTCCTTCTTTGTTCCTTATTTACTTCATTCCATATTTCTTTTCGGTTCTCTTTTGGTTTTTTTCGGGGGTACGAAAGCCTTTCTTACTTCTCACTCATGATTCGTCCTTCTTTTTCCATCTGTAATATGTAACTTCGTATTACATATACTCGGTGACATATAAACTGCACCACCTAGAAGGGGTGGGAATTTTTGGTCCATATTTGGCAGAAACATTGGACTAGTCTAAGGTAACAATTGATTAAAATTCGATAAAGAAAACACTTCATCTTTTTGATTTTTCTTTAATAATGTGTTGGTCCGCCCCTATTTCTGATGCAATCATTGACCCGCCTTGGCGTTGATTCCAGCAGGTGATCAATGTCTTCTTGGGGTATGGCATCCCAAGTACATCATGCCGTAGAGCTTCTATTGTCAACGGTGGGTTCGGTAGATTCCTCAATCTTCTACCCATCATGTCCCACACGTGCTCAATGGGCGACAAATCGGGAGATCTTGGCGGCCAAGGCAAAAGATTAACATTGGCCTCTTCAAAGAAGTCAAGAGAAACCCTTGCTACGTAAGGTCGTGCATTATCTTGCTGGAAAAGCGGGTCTTCCAGCCCTCGAAGATATGCAAGAACATGTGGTTCTACCACTTCGTCAATGTAGCGTCGGGCGGTCATACTGCCCCGAATGAAGAGCAAGGGTGCCCTACTGCCGTAAGCGATAGCACCCCACGCCATCAACCCCACAGTTCGGTGAACATGCCTCGCAATCGAAAAATCAGGATTGCGCCTTTCTCCACGTCTTCGTCTAACAGTCATCCGACCATCATGCATTCCTAAACAAAATCGCGATTCGTCACTAAAGACAACTCGATGCCACTCCAAGTTCCGTTGAAGTCTTTCCGTGCACCAGGCCAAACGTTCCTGGCGATGTTCAGCAGTGAGGGGTAGCACAAGATGTGGGCGAGTAAGATAGCAAGCCAAAGGTTCTTATTCGACGATAAACTGTTCGCAAGCCTGTCGGACGACCTTGCTCACCTAACCATTGATCAGCTTTGATCTAGTTGTAGAAAATCGGTCTCTCAAGGCCATTAGTCTTAAGCGGCGATCTTGACGTTCATTGGTTCGTCTTTGAGCCCCAGTGCCTCTTCTCCGACGTTGAACCCCATGTTCAGACCACGCTTGATAAACACGCATTATTGTTGAGTGGTGCCGTCCCAAACGGTTGTCGATTTCTCTAAACGAAAAACCTGCTTCTCGTAAACCAACAATCCGCCCTCGGTCAAAGTCACTCAACTGCTGGTAAACTTGAGGTCTCCTTCCTCTAGGCATCGTTAAACACTTGAAACACTTTAAACTAAAGAACGGGATCCGAAAAAGTGGAATAAATTCAAAAAATTGCTCGATAATTGCTTGTCTATCACCACCTCTAAAAAATGACACAAACGTCAAAAATCCCATGACTACTTGATGATTGGGTTTCAAATTTTAATCAACTATTTCCCTGGACTAGTCCACTATTCCTGCCAAATTTGGTCCAAAAATTCCCACCCCATCTAGGTGGTGCAGTTTATATGTCACTGAGTATATTTATCCACTTTTTTGTAGTTCAACTCAACTATATATTTATTATATTACTTTGCTCGGTCATATTTTAAATGCAATATTCGATTGCGATTGAACGTTGATTAAATGTTAATTCGTATCAGGTAACCGAAACCGCGAATTATCCGAATCCAATTTACCCGCCCCGAAAACCGCAGAAACTTGTTAATATGCAAATTAAAATGGCACGTCGTAAATAAAACGAAAGCAAAGAAATGCAAATGTAGCAGTAACGCAACGAAAGCCATGTACGATACCTCGGTCATTATGCACCTCTTCCTGGGAGATATCGCTACACAAATCACGGTAATTATACAAGTGTCTCTGCAGCCCGCTCCGCCACTCTTGCACAATTCATACGCGACTGCGGAATTACCGTTTGCATCGCCGTGCGGACCGTACGACAACTTTCGGGCCGGATGTTTAAATAACGCGTCTCCTACGGCGGCGGGACGTCTTAAATACAGTTGCGTTCGCAACTGAAACGGTTTTAAATATTTACCGAAACGTCAACCGAAGAAGGGTCCTTTGTTTGGACGTTTACATTTAACTTGGAAGAAGTTTCGGCAAAGTTCGGAGTTTGCAACCTTCTTAGAAGACCTTTACAACGGTCATTTTGCTCGCCCATAAAGTAGTGCACCGGAGAAATTTATGAATACTTTACCTTTACGTGTTTTCTCGAAGATGCCGTTTCAGTGCGGTGTGCATAAATCTATATTTGAAAATATGCAAGCTCACATTTTACTAAAAGTCTGCAAGACTGCGAATGGAGTTTGTATAACGATACATTTCCTTGCATCGAAATATGATGTGAAATGTTTGGAGGAAATGCGCCAATAAAATGTGCCGGCGCTTTTATTCCAAACATTGGATTTGCGCGCTTAAATTTTAATTAATTGTTACCTCTACGTATCCAAGCACGATCTAAATAACAAATAAAATAACAAGACCAATTCGGTGCCGATTTTCTTAAGCTTTAAAAATTAGTCAAAGTGCGTTCGCAGGTATTACCATGCATGCGACAATTGCATTACAGATATATGTACAATTCATCAAACGGGTAGTGCTTTGCTGCACCGAAGGACGAGAAATGGAAGGATCTTTTGTTTTTCATCGCATTTGAGAATTGCCGGTGCCCCATACTCACCTGATTAATCGCCAGGGTTTGTAACCTCTAGGGGAACGGAATAAATGACATCGTGCGGACGAAAGCTTCGCAGAACGGCGCAGATTTGCACGTTTAGTGGCTGACCGTCGTTACATATACATCGTAATCTTTTAAAGGAAGTTGTAGCTCAATACAAAATAATCATTACGTCAATTATTCGCAAAAGTTTTTAAAACGGAGATCGTTCCGTTTAGTCGCCGGCAGCTTGCGAAAGATTACCAGTGTGATTGAGGTATTAATTTTTAATTTATGAAAAGAGCCATCGGAGCACGCGGAATTTAATTCAAGTTTTCATATCCGCTGGAAGTGCATTTACGTTCCGGCATTATTCTACGTGTACATTTTAATTGCGGTCTAGCTGCATTTTATTATAACGCAAATGTGCACTAAATATTAATTGGAAATTCCGTACAATTTACAAATATTAAAATTTTACATAAATATTGTTATAGTTGTCGCATAACAACGATCATAAAAAATAACGTTGGATGTAATGCACCCAATGCAATTCACGCGCATTTACTTACTCTATTTGCGGTAATTAAATGTGTTTAAATCCATAACTGTTTCCCCTTGGCGATTTCAAGTCATTTAAAATATAATAATTGGTCGTCATTTATGGGCAATGCAAATGCATTATTTTAATGTTTACTCCAACGTTTTGATAATTAAAAATTGTGCGCGCAATTCTAAATCAATCTGGCGCGTTGTAATTACCGCTATTTTTGTAGAAATGAATGAAAATGTAAAAAATTTATTTACGTTTTCATTAATAGGTTCCTGTACAGTTTCATGGATATAAATAATAATTTTTTAATTTCTATCAAACTTATTGGTGAATCGTTATTATAAATTTTGAATAATGTTGGGGTTCCGAGGTACACCAAAGTATATATAAAAAAAATAAACCTTAATTGGCATAATTACAACATATTAAATGACCCAAATTTTACATTCTGTATCGTCCATTTCCCCCCCAACTCCCTGTATATGTTTCCTTTCTGTCCTTTGTCCCTCTTCCCTCTTCTCCTTTAGTTTTTTCAATATCTCCACCAATGCTTCCACTCATCCCTTCCGTCACCACATGTCTCACACTTTTTGTACTCCTCTCCCATCCAGTATTTGTTATTCTTTTCTTCGTTTCCGCATCTATATCTCGCTAAACTTCTTTCTCTCTCTTCCTCCATCTTTTCCCGTTCCAGGTATTTAGTACACTCTTATATCTTTATACTTTTCATTGTATGTTGAGCTCATTATCTTCCCTCTCACCCTCTCACACTACACAACGTCTCTTCGTACATCTCTATTGTCCTTGTAACCACCGTCTCTGACACCCCTCCTTTTTCCATTGTCCTTAAAAATCCCAAATGTCGCATTCAGGTCAACCAATATTGCAAACAGTTTTCCGCCCTTTCTTCTCACCCCTATCTCTCTCTCAATCGAGTAGTTTAGAACGTATATGTTATCCCTGGTTCCTCTTCCTGCCCTGAACCCTCCGTCAATATCTCCTTATCTTCGGTTTCCTTCACGAGTCTTAACCCCATCAACCCCATCACCAAAGTATATATTCACATACATTTTATGAAATGCAAATAAAAAGTGAAAATATGTTTTTCTATAAAAAAAATTTATATTTTTGTGTTCAACTATTGTTTTGCAACGAAATAATTTCACTGAACAAAATAGACACCGTGTTGAATAAAATATCGAGCGTCGTTAACTCGTTCTTGGGAGTGCAGTCGTGAACGATTGATTTACGATTTTTTTGGTGTTAAAGTTTCCAGCTTTGCGACGAGCATCCGGTGCATACAAAAGAACAAAGTGATTTATTTATCTTGAATACTCGCTCTTAAAGCGTGTCGTATGCACTTCACTTACTTTAATTGCTCGTAATTAATAATATTCGTCACTAGTAACCTCGACGTAGAAACAACTATGAAAGCGTTCAAGGATGAACGTTACAAGTTACTAGTTTACGACCTAGTATAAACATTGCCCCCTATTCTTCGCGAATCTCGTTTATTATGATATTAGTGTTATAGTACAAAATTAAAAGTAAACACGTCAAAGCAGCACGTAAGCAAATAAGTAACAAAGACGTAAGTGCAAGTGATTGTTATACGAGGGGGGATCATTATTTAGCGTAGGGACCGTAAATACTGATCTCCCCTCGTATAAATTATATGACTGCATCGTTACTTTTTCTGTTTATAGTTAACATGTAACGCATATTTTTACAGTTTTTGAATTTTCGTAAGCACAACCTTTCACAGCACCGGGTTAGAACACACATTAATAATTAATGATGTGACCTGACGAGTGGTAATTACCACGAAAAGATCGTTGTCGAATTGAATTTATTATTTACATCGCGACCTGAGTAATTGATATTTTGGAGTTTGTATGATTGATTTATACAAAATATTAAAAGTAATATAGTCGAAATTAATAATAGGATGCAAAATTGGCCACTAATGCCAATATTTAACAATTAAGTCATTTTGAATATTTAATATTAAAAATCAATGACGAAAATAGAACATACATGGCTAGTGTAAATAAGCAACTACCAATCGTGTGAATATGTACTCCTCTGAGCATTTGCATGCGCTCCAACCACCAAGTGCGAGACTCCGGGTATATTATTAATAATTCATCCATTGGGGATTTATTCGAATAAACACCTTGTTGATTCTACTTAACGTTTCAGTTAACGCCTGGGAATTGTCTTCAGAGGGTACATAAAATGAAATAATATACGTATATGCGAACAATTCGTCAACGACCTAATATTAAGAGTTTCTCAAATTTTTATGTCTACTAGTTTATCTTCATGGACCCGTTTAATTAATGTTCATTACACCTTCAATGTGTAAGACTAGTTCATCTTTAATTTTCAATATATTTTCCTCGACGTAGTTACCCCGTTGCTTTCCCATTTAAGCGACGTCGATTCGTATTATCCTCCACCTCCCTTCATGTATCTTGTCAGGTGTAACAAATTGAACGGACCCTTAAATTATTAATCTCCGAGGATTGCGATTTTCAAGAGGAATTGTTTGCAAAATATTTCCCAGGACATCGACATCGGATCCTGCATTTTATGTCGCGTTCTTCCGCATCGTCGATAATTATTTTCGCATATTTGTCTATGAAATTTGGTTGACGTACTTTGAACACTCGATTATACTATCGATCTGATTTTTTGTCATTTTGTGCTGAACGAGAACCCTTGCGGGTTGGGCATTTGTCGCGTTGATTAGTTTTCGTACAGACGCAATATTACATATGTCGCTACGCCACCCCAATTTGCCTTTGTGTGGCAGCATCGCAGGGCCTCCAGAAACCAAACTAATACGGTTACGATTAATTACTCAAACAAATAAAAATAGAAAATGGATAATGGACTCGTGAAATACTTGAATTAGTTTTCATTTCCACGCAAGCTTAAACGCATATTTCAACGTGATTTATTAATTAACTATGGTAATATAATTGCGCATCGTACCTGGATGCGCCGCACTGTCAAACATACTTTACCCGATCTAAACGATCGAGCTCCGTGTTTGCGATATGTTGATCGCCAGTAATTTAGCATTCGGTGGTCGCGTACAACAGCTTTATGACAGCACTCAATTATCGTGTCGAATGTCCTCCGTCATGTTGGACTATTGTTCGGGCACTCAGTACCACGAGAAGTAGAGACCAAAATAGTCGAGTGCTCTCCGTCCTGTTGATTGTTGATTAATCACGGACGACGGAATTATTCTCCGAACCCTTTGATCTGTAAAGTGGCCGTCACATCGTTCGAGACGGCAGTTTTCTTTGTTGACCCATTTTAGTCTAATAGGAAAAATCGAGCGACGATTCACGCTGTAAACACATTTTAATGGATATTTTACCGTGTGCTTGTAATGGGACGTTGAACGGCGCGTAGCCACTCAGTTGGAAAGAAAATTGGTTCGCGAAAAAAGTTTTTGTCAATGTAATGCTATCCATCTTGTTTGACGAGAGAAATGATTGATAGGCGAAGTTGCGGGAAGTAACAAATTAAGTTATGTAACATGTTGTGTATCATGAACACGTTTAATACAACTTCCTGTGTGACACGATACGTAAACTGTGTATTAAAACAATCTGGGGGTATTTTTATTTATAATTTGAAACAATAATCTCCGAAATGTCAAAAATTCATTATTTAAAACTTTTAATACACACCACGGAGTAATCTAATAAAAAAAATAATTTGCGTAATTTAATCTACACAATTAGCAATGACAAAACATTTTATTGATAGAATAATAAAACATGTTGTCATAAATATACCCTTTTCGTAATTGTTTAATTTTTAATTAATGACAAATATTCGGCACATAATAACGCGTACATGGTTAAAGATAATTAAATTTAATATCAGACTATAACGTCGAGAATTGAATTAATTAAACAACGCCATAAACGGATAGAGTCGAAATTGTCATTGTCCGTCAGAATATGGCAGCGGATGACTATTGTAAACCGCCCACACCGCGTGTTTTTAATGAATTCTGATTTCTCATTTTGAATTTCGTGGCCACTTCCCTGCACGTTCAATTACAATAATCGCGCTCTCGATCTTCCCAATGCATATTTTTAAGTAAATGAGTTTGGTTAGAATCTCTGTTTCTAAAGCAAATCCTTGCATATGTGCTTTCGAATTTGTCTGAAAATAGAGGACGTTCGGGAAAACTCAAAGTTAAAGTAACTGTAGTGATATGTACATGTGCTTTGACGAAATCAAGTGCTAGTAACGGATGGGGTGGCAGTAAAAATTGGTTGTGTGAATAGTTTTAAGACAAATAATGCGAATGTCTTATACTGATCTTGTTGCGCTTTTCGAAGAGGCCATTTTCAAACCCCACCTAACAACTTGCAAATAAAAACCTGAATAAAATCATCATTTACAAATTCTGCAATCTCAAGATCTTCAAAATATTTCTCCGTTTGTTACAAACCTTCGCCCGAATTTCCCGCCAGCCTTCCAATTATCATCGACGAATTTAATCATTTCGGTCGCGGACCGTTCGGCAAAAACGCTAATCATATTGTAAAACAAAATTGATTGGTACGCAACCGCGGTATCGTTCTATTATGTAAACGCGAACTTTATGCAAAATCTGATTAAATATGAATCGGCAATAGCGTCGAATGGATTTGAGTGTTGAGGCGCAAATGTCAATGACGGGCGCCAGTTTGCGCGATATTGAAATGATTGCGGATTTCAAATCGCCCGGGGCGCCGGTGCGTGAAATCAAACTGTTGGTTGCCGGCGCTGGACTTAACGCCGCGCAGACGGAGCCCGATACAATTGCGTCTCTTTTCGTTCGATTCGACGTCCGCGTCTCTTTGTTTTTGCCGGCGAATTTGGGAGACTCGGTTCGGAAGCGCGGAAATCAATTGAAACTATAACTGTTGTAAATTGAACGTTTATTTCGTCGGAAAAGTCGCGACGTGGAAATTGTTCGCGGGACGAGTTTCAAATCGCCAACAATCGTTGTTTGTTTTGTTTATAATTTTAGAAAATTTTTTTTACTGCGATCCGTAGCAACTGGTAATTGTAAAGGGGATTATTTAACCTCCTTGGCATGGTGACGTTGAATCAATTTGACACATTGAAGTATTAATCATTTGTTGTTGCGTTGGCTCCTCCTTCAGGGAGATTATGTAGACGAATAAACGTTTGATATTTCTTCAATTTGTTTCCTTCCATGTTAGGGACCTACTTTATCTATATATGTATATGGAGGACACAGGAAATATTGCGACAAGCCGCGGGCATATTTCCTCTTCTGTATTTTAAATCCCCTCATCTGATCAGAAATCAGTTATAGTAGGTGTTGTTGGATTTACGTAAAACGCAAATGTGCGTCGCTTTAAAACGACGGCGACAGAACCTAAATCAAGCCAACAATGTAGGTTTATACGTTGTTACTGTTGCAGTATATTTGTAGTACAGACAACTCGATTTATAGCCATGTTAAGAGCATCGATGTTGTAGTTTGAAAACATAAACATGATAATTATATATTACCGACAGAAAGTCTGTGTAACTGCTCGTAATAAATTTAATTAAATATTTCACAATTATGTTAGTTAGTTAGTTATCAGCTCTGCTTCAATACAAATCCTATAAGACTAATTATTTATAAATATTTAACACTTTACACAGGTACTCAGGATGCACATATGTTCTTCTTCCGACCTAACCAGCCATTGTCATCATTCGTCAATTATGTCGAATTGTGGAATAATAAAAAACAATCCTCAAATAAACAAATTTTAATCCCACAATGGCATAAATATAGATAAATAACGAAAATAGTGAAGCCTGGCACATTATTTATTTACCAGATGCAAATTTGTTTAAAATATTGGAAATCTGACAACTCAAGTAACAACGCATTATAAAAAAATCGACGTGTCGTTATCGCACGTTTAATTTTTTATTGCCTTTTATTTTTTTATAAGAACAACGTTACTCGTTACATTAAAAATCAATGTTTACTCACAATTTGAATTTGCGCACTCGATCGTCACCTTTGACGAATCGGAGCGTCCTTACTTATCACCAATAATATTTTTTTCTGGTTACATAAATTGGTAATCAATCGTGCGAGTGCGTCGCAAATCTTCAGTTAGTCATAACGGTGGCTCCGGGTCGAGATTTTAATGTAAATAATGAAAAAAATTGCCATTACTTAAAAAAAATATTTCGAAAATCTATCTTGTACTTGTCGAGTACTATTACCAATTAAACTTAAAGTACTCATTTCGTTTATTCGTATATTTCACTCATTTGCACATAGTTGTAAATTGTGGACACGGTCACACGTACGCCCAATGCCATCACATTTGATTGGTGTCGGCTTAATGTATGCCGTGTTTACGGTTGATGAGTTCATGAAGTATGCAGACTGAAGGAAGCCCAGATTTATTACCATCGTAAACAGAACGCCCGGACCGTCAGGCAAACAGCCGTCATTTTTGACGTCTATTTGCTCGTTTAATAATAATGGATACTGTAAATTTTCCCACTTACATCAACCGTGTCACGCCGTCTAACTTCCGCAATGTCGAATCCGAAATATCAACATTTAATATAAATTACTGGCGGATTTGTTTGTATTCCACTCCGCCTTCGGAAGCTGCCGGCAATGGAAGTAAATTGGGTCGTGGATTATCTTGAGAAAATAATAATCTCCGCGTATTTACATTGAGCTTCGTAGTTGTGTACCTAAAATAATAATTTGGCAAAAATATTGCCAAATAATATATTTTTTTCCAACTGGTCCACCAATTTCCCATCGTTTTTATACAATGTGCATATTTTTACGGAAACGGGAAAGAAAATTAATTCCTGCAAAAAAAAAATCACTTCGAACCAAACAACCAGTTGGTCCGTTTCCGGTCGAGCCAAACGCGGCACTAATTTAAAACTCCGGTAATGTAATATTTGCATTAACTGTTACAAATGCGTTTTACATTTTAATCTCGTATTTTAGTCGGAACGTTCCGGCGCAAACAGACCGCAGATTAACTTGGAACATTTTAATCTAATTACTCGAACGAGTCGTGTAAACGCCGTTCCAGATAAAACTAAGAGTTAAAAGTTGCCGGTCGCGTTCTCATTTGAATATGAGATGTTTCATTTCCTATTACATGCAATTAGATTCGAACGTCGGCACGCATTTTTTAAATTAAACGCCCGCGACTCTGAAATTTCGCTCGTGTCGGGCAAATTAAATAACCCGCGATAAATATGTAAATAATATAATAAACTGGGCTGGGGTTAAATCCGGGGCTATTGATTTTATGGCGTTTTTATGCAAATTTAAATAAAAGCCTTAACATAAATTTAATACTTTCGCTATATGCATTCATGCATAGCACAAACTGACAAAGTTTTATTCCAAATATTACGTTGGTTACGCGGGTCCAATGTTGTTGAAAGGTACCTATTATATTGTAAATAGTTTCTTCCGGCTACCGGGGTCGCAGCTATGTCAATAATACTGCAGTTTTGTCAAGTTTGGTTGTATGCGTTGCGGGCTACGGTCGAGAGAAACGGAGCGGAGTTTCCGGAGTTTCGTGAACTCAAGAAATTCGACAAACCGGTTTCCGGGAATTAATAATGCAAGTCAAAGTTCAGCAATTCGACAATTTTAAGTTTATTGTCCGCGCGTAACGGAGTTTTCCCCGAACATAATGAACCCATTTTCGAATATAATGTTCGAATAAGCAGTTCATTTATTTAGTTAGTGGCACAATGATCATCAATTGAACGTCTGCAGGTTTCGATTACATTTTCTTTGCGAAAAATTGATTCGTTAATGTGCGAGTGCAAGAGGAGCGCACGACTGTCGATAGATTTTCCAACAATATTTGTTGTCACCGCCCATTTATTTTAAAAGTCTCCCCTGTTACGAAAGGAGATCAGTATTTACGGTCCTTAACATAGAAGGAAATAAATTGAAGTTCTTCTTCTTCTGTTAGGGCTTCGCCCTGTCTTTTCCATATTTTCCGCCTTGGAACTCCTGCGATTTTGACGCACTCGTGCCTTCGGAGGGTTCGTTTTGTGTTCGGTCTTGATGTAGTCGTCTCTTTCGCCATCCTGTACTCTCCCATTCTTCCGACATGATCTCGTCAGTACCTTCTCCAGATTCTCGTCCATCTTACAATGTCCTGTACTGAACAAATTTCACGGATCCTGTCGCGAAGGCTCAATCCGGTGATGGATCTCAATGTTCTCATGGCGATTTGTTTGGTTCTTGTGGTGTCGGTTCTTGTCTCAGCAACCTCACCTAGTAGACCTGCCATGTCTTCTTTTGGCGACAACCCTTTTGCAAGTATACAAAATTTAAAAACAAAAATTTCACAATTTCCTTAAAATGACACGTCAAAATATTGTAGACTTTTTCTACTTGGAATCACTTTGAATTACGTGTTTGAAACACCGTCATTAGGTTCCACTGCGACCATCCCCTAACGAGTTCGCATAATACCAGACTAATAACGCAGTCGAATATCGAATATCGAACATATTTCAATACACATCCGTTCGCCTAATCGAGATTAACTGGGAAACAACCGGCACCGAACATAATATAACGCGGGAAATTTCCTAACGGAACGAAATGAAGCGAGGTGAATAAATCTGTCCTAATCCCGGCATTTATCAGTTTTCTCGGTGAACCTGCAAAGATAAAAGTAATAACGTACTTTCGGGGAAGTTCGCGAAAGTCTCCGACAAGCGATCTGACCGGGATTAGGAGGTTAAGAACGGCGGTCCCCTAAGTGATTTAAACTTGTCCCATTCGTAATAATTTATATTAAATTTTATGATCGTAAGCAGCGAGTCGCATCAATAGTGGAAAAGGGAGCTTACGTGGCTTTAACGCTATATGCAGCGAAAAGGGTAAGTTTGTAAGAAATAATAAAACTCTTGTTATTTTGGCCTCGGTTATTCGTAAAGTAACACAAATGTTTCACTGCCATGCATACGAAGTGTTCTTACAATTAATGTGTACGCTTTAATACGCAATACAATAGCACTTTGTTTCATGGGGTTAATTTACTGTCGACTGTTTCCCGCACGATGATAAGAGTGAAGTACCAACTTCTGGTAATCGCAATACATACAATAGAAATAGTACAAACTTTCCCCAAAAAAATAAATTAAATTAATTTTGCGACTGATCGCAATCGTGGATTTTTTACAAGTTCAGCATATTTGAGCTGTACGCCTTGGTGGCCATCAAACTGTCAGTCCAAGTCATGGGCACAATCTAAATGTTTATAATTTATTAAATAAAATTTATGACATTACAGACGACAAAGTTGTTAAAG
The DNA here is from genome assembly GCA_959613385.1 of Geotrupes spiniger. Classification (NCBI taxonomy): domain Eukaryota; kingdom Metazoa; phylum Arthropoda; class Insecta; order Coleoptera; family Geotrupidae; genus Geotrupes; species Geotrupes spiniger. The sequence continues at coordinate 31,444,388 of OY390739.1, forward strand.
AAATTACATACATAACTAAAAATATCCACTCGTTAAGCAATCATCCGACACAAGACACTTAAGCAGCGGAACCCAATCCTACGGATATTAAACTCGCCCTTCCGCGGATTCTAATCTAACCCTCGCCAACAATTCCTAACATTCCGTCTCTGGCCCTCTTTTTACGAACGCCATTAACTCTGGATAGGTAACAAAGAACGTATACAGTATGCGATAATACATTCCGTCCCATTTTCCGCGAACCACAGTTTTAAATGTAAATATTAACCACGAACCATTCCCGTTCGTGTGGTCTAGTTATCGGTAGCTATCCACCCTCTCCTTGCGAACACCCCCATCCTCCAGTTTCACGGAGAATCTATTACGTCCCCGGTTTCGCAGTTCTGATAGTCTTGTGGAGCGCAATCGTTGCAGTTAACCAATCCCTAAATAGGATCAAGTGCGATAATTTGATTGAAACGTATACGATTGTTAAGGTGTGATGAGATTAATAACGCGACAAGTGAACTACGCGTATACTGAAAGGCAATTCCACTTTTGGTAATTGCGAGGCGAAAAGGATACGTTTAATATAATAACATTAACAAATATTGTGTTAATATACAATAGTTGATGTCAATCATGGCGGAAGAAATTATATATTATATATATATATATATATATATATATATATATATTGTATATTATGACTCTCTTCCAAATAATTGAACTTTTACGTTGTATTAAATAAAATTTATACCATGGGAAAAACTTCGATATGGGCAATAATGGCCCAATTTCATTATTACGTTAACTTATACGTAGCACTAAGTAGTTCATGTCATCAGTTTATTTTTATTTCTTAATTATTGAGCGCATCCAGTGCTTCATCCAATCCAATTCCGTGCAGACTTCCGAGTTTCTCTTACTCGAGCAAACGATCGCTTTTATACCCAGAAATCCATTCGCGTCGCACGTGACTTTAGGAAAATATTTGTTTCATCAACGTTTCCCAACAGTCCTAGCTATTGATTGGATTTCGTAATATTTCGTTTGAAAAATTCGGGGTTAATTTTTGCGACGTTAAGGATAACGAAAATATTAAGTGACTCGAAAGAAATTCAAAACCAAGGATGAGACGAACACTTCTTTACACAAATACAAATTTCAAATAGTCCCAATTGCAATTTTAAACGTGCAGAATAAAATCCGAAACGCCAATGAGTTGGATTAATCGAATCCACTCGTAAATTTCATTAATAACCGAATCCCATAAACCACGCGAATATTCGAACGTAAAATTCAGTGAATAAATTCGGATCTGATCCCGATGTAATCTTCGTGTCCCGCAAAATACGAGCCGGCATATGACTCACAGAAATGGAATAAAAGCGGCGTCGGAGTAAATTTTAACGCGAATCTTTGGCGAATTTCGGCGGTAATTTCACGGATTTTGCTCAATTTACGCGAATAGTGTGCTGCTCGCACCGGTGAGAAAATGTTCGGTAAATTGCGGTGCAGTGTGCACGTGCGTGTATATTGTTTTCGTAAATTGATCGAAAATTGGCAGTTTCGTGGAAATGCGGGCAATCGGGTGATGGTCGGTGGTAATATGGAAATTAAATTGCTTCGTATCGATCGGCGGTGCGATATTATTTCGTAAAAAAGATTAATGGCCTCCCCCTAATTACGCTTGTTTAATGTGATGTAACTTTTGCTAATTGGGCTTGACTGGAAATTAAGTGCGCTGGCACGCAACACTGCTTGTGTACTAATTTAATATTTAAATTTTATGCCTGGCTTGGAGAACTGTTAAAAATCCAATGAATATTTTAACTTTATGCCTGGCAATAAAAAGTAAAGTTTACGACGATACATGGAACGCAAGAATTGCAACAAATGTAAAAATATAGACCAATGGAATAAAGATTTGATCGTGTCTGTACATTTTTGTTTTGAAATAGTTATTTGTTAACAGACTAGATGGGCATTTCTAGCACATTCAGTAATCCAATTTATTTTGACGAATTTTTATATCATCGGCATAAGTACAACACATGCAATTCGTCAACTGAGGGATGTATGTATGCGCAGCAAGGCAGAGGGAGGAAGAAGGAAGAGTAAAGATGAGGTATGAAAAATTAAGAGTGGACGAAAGCTGGTTAGTCAGGAATGCGCAGGAAGGAAAACTAGTGTAAAAAACTAAATTATGCAATACGGGGCATGAAATTCGAAAGATCAATGTAAGTTCTGGAAGCTAGCAGAAATACTTATGATGTTACAGCTGGGCTTCAATTGTGTCTGAACCTGTAGACGTCGATGGAGGCGGAAACGTGTGGGAAATAAGAAAAATGAGAACATGCCCGAAGGGTGGGTGATATACAGAAAATTAGATATTATTTTTTTACTATTCCAATGTCAATCATGCACACAATTCATTAAATATAACATTAATTAATAACAAGTTATATAAATGGCGTGAAATGGTATGACCTTATCTCTCTGGTGATGAATGTATTTGTTGTCTTGTTGAAGAGCTAATAAAGATAACAAAACGATCGTCCTAGAATACCAGCCATGTTATTTCATGAATTAATCTAGTAATTTTCAAACAATATTATTTATTGATAAAACCATCGGCTACAAAAAAATCGCGCAGGCGTGATCAATTTTAAAACAATTATTTTTTTGATATGTAGCCTTCAACGTATCGCGCACATCGACGTTAATTGCCCCCGCGTTCCGCTAATTAAATAGAAGCGCGCAGCAAATTTTCAAATGAATTCGTCGAGAGCGATTGTATTTAGCGGCGTCGGTGTGCGTACGTACCTGCGCGAAAATTTATTTTGTCCCGAAATTAACGCGATCGTTCATATCGCAGACAATGCAAAGCGGCTTTAACGGCTCACGCCAAAACGAATATTATGCAATCAGTCGCACGTACGATATCTGGGCTGAATTTATAGAATTAATTATCTGAAATCTAAGCGCCGCCATTCATTACGCCCCCGATAATTGGAAGTTTCGAGGAGAAACTCACAACTCTATAATTTAACGCACGCGATTTTTGAGTTAATTACGTACACTTTGTCAAAAATATTCCGGCGAAATTGCGTCGCTCGTGGAAATTCGTGGGCTTGTATTTCCGAGGCGAGTAAATTTTGTTGGTATAAATAGAATTGAATGGTAAAAATGTTTTGAGGAAGAAGAAGTTAACTCGAGTCAATGCGTTATTAAAAATTACCTAATGGTTGAATAGGGTGAGTAAATTTTATTTGCAAAATCCTTCAGTTAACAGTTGTTTTCTTTAACAAACAGAACAATTGTGATACGTCTTATATACAATATATATCATACAATATATGAAAAATAAATTCAATTGGTCGTAGTAATTTAACATCGCACAAAGGATAAATACAAATCGGTCTACGGAGCACCCAATTTAAAATTTTAATGAAAATGAACACCTTGCGCGCTCCTGTCAATTCCATTAACCCCTTTTTGCTCCTCGTCGCAGCACAATAGCCCATTATTACGAGGAGCGGCTCCCTATTCGATCTGTTATCTATGAAAACTCGTTTGTAAGTTTAAAGGCGCTCCGAAATCGCCGGGATATTATTAGATATTTTTGCATTTTTCATCGTTTGTTTGTTCGCGCTCCTCTCGGTAACAAGGCGCGGACGGAGTGGGCGTGTAATTAAAAATAAACGGTGAACACTGGGAAAGGTTGCGCTCTCCAAATTCGGTTCATGAAGAACTTCCGTAATTAATCAACGGAAATTGCGCACAACGTGAAGTGCTAATTTATTACTCCCTGTGATAATTTATAATTCGGCGCTTGAGGAAATGCCATTGAAAAAAATCCTGAAATTTCGACGTAATTATTAATCGATTGTAAACCGTGACGAAAATTGGAGTGGAGAGGCTAACAAATAAAAAAAAATTACTGAAATAGGTGCCAATAAAGACAATTGGTAAATTACAAGACAATAAAATGTCGGTCAAATCAATTTAAATGGGAGCGGGGAGTCCATCGAAGTGGTCGACCAATTCAGCCAATTAACCGAAGAAAACGTTAGAAAAGGTAAAAAAAATTGATTCTCGAAAATCGACGAATTAAAATCGATGCGATAGCTGAAAGTTTGCAAATTAGCATTGAACGTGTTTTGAATACTTTGAAAAAAAAATCAGTTTTCTCTCTGCGTCCAGAGATCCAACCCAAGCCGACTCGAGCCAACCCGACCCGACCCAACCCACCTCAACGCAATCCACATCAACGCAACCCAACCCAAGTCAGCCCAACACCACCTATCTCAACACAACGCAGTCGTAAGGAAAATGTTGCGCATCTCCTTTAACATTTCTTCAAAATATTCTCTCTATAAGTTCATTATTTTAGTTCATTATCCTTCAGAAATTGTCCCACTTGAGATCTTTTTTTGCTTTTTAATTGTTGTACACAATAAGATGAAATTTTCAATAAAATTTCAAGAATTCTTCTCTCCTATGCTTCTTTGACATTTTCACATTTCCTTTAGATTTAAATCATCGCGTTCCCGCACTCTATTGTCTGTTATTTTATTTTTTTTTACATTATCCTTCTTGCCTGCTTGAAAGCAGAAACTATTACTTATTTATCTCTACGTTGTTCTCATAAATTGCAAAGGGTAGATACTCGTTAAATATGAATGTCGCAGCTTTCTTCTAATTTTCTTTACATCATTCAACTTTTTCTTTAACGCAACTTCAGTAACACAATTCCACGTGCAATACAATACATTGAATTTGAAAATGTAATTATTTTGACAAACGATGTGAAGCGATATAAAACTATGAAACTTTGAATAACTATGCAAGCACGAAACGAAAAACATCTAAAAATTTTCGCCACGTTCCATAGACATAGGAGCACAACGTCGGGACGTATAAACTTTAATAATTACGACGTGCCTACTCCACTTGTTAGCATTATAATTTTTAATGACGAGGTCTGCACAAATAGCAATTAAAACATTTTCAACGTTTTACATTTTTAATAAACTTAAAACTTTACAAGCAAAGTTTCGAAGCTTTAAAGTTCCCGTCTAATGAATAATAATCGTGTCAAGTGCTCAACTTTTTATGAATTATATGGTGGCGCTGGGACGACGATATGCACCAGAATTGTTTTGATAAGGGCCATATATCGAAAATCACAATGTAAGTAAGTTAGACGTCAACACAAATTGATGTTTTGATGCATTTGATGAATAATTGCGACACGAAATAGAACTGAATACGTATTGTGTACACTACTCGACAATTAATTTTAATCAATAAGTAGAAACGAAATAAAACTCAAATGGTTTCCTCGATGAATAAATAAAGCGCATTCAGATTAAATGGCGCATAGGAGATGTGGGAAAATGTAAAATATTTGGTCAGCACGTTTTAGCAAGCATTCGGCTTGCATTTTACAATATTGAAGACTTCCTACGCGATACAAATAACGACGCTTGATTTTTACGCCGACAAGCAAACTGCATTATTCACAATCTTAATGTATTAAGTTTGCACGCGACCGCTCTTGAGATGCGGACGTTTCGAACGATTTCTGAAAAATTGGTTATTTATACAGACACATACGACTGCACACATTTTAAGTCGCAGTGGAGTGAACTAGTGTTTGCTGGTTATTCCACCTAAACAAACTTTGTCTTTATTTTTCTTCCTGGACAAAACAAATAACATTTGGTTTTGCTATACCTTTGCACCTTCCTCCTTTCATTCCTTCGTTGGTTGCTTCGTTCATTTATTTATATTTTTTATTTCCGTTGGTCGATAAAGTTATCCACGTCGATAATATCTAGATTTCATACACATGGAGATAACATTTTGCACGATTGTCTCATAAAACATTAGGCTTGAATGAAAATTAAAAAAAAAATTCTACAGGATCCCAATGACAATAAATTCTATAAATTGCAACACATTTTAAATTGCAAAATCTTTTGTAAGTGTAAGAGTAGGTACGCTAGATTAGGTCACTACTGAAAATACAGTTCTCAACAAGCAATATGTTTGTGAACTTTCATAACATTAGTCATTTATCACTGGTCAATGGCTATTTGGTCGGAAAATTGTTTGCAACGATTATTAAATCAAATCATTCAAGTTTAATAATTAAATCTTGAGATCTGCAAAGATAGTGATGCCAACTAGTGTTATTTTGGGTCGGTGTGTATACGAATATTTTCCGCGCGACTCAACATAAATCGAGATCGCAATAAGCATATTTTCCTTTGTCGTACTAATTAATTTATTGCGCAATAACCAGGATTGCTGTAACGGCGCCGAATATATTGCACATTTCAAAGCAACGCAACTCAAAGAAAATAAAAACAAAGCCGTTGCTATATTGGAAATTTGCCGGAACAAAAATTCCCATATGCAGATATTAATATTATTTTCATTTCGCGCCAAACATATCGCATAATTTGTAATAAAGGGTGCATGCAATCGCGCATTTGCTTATGAAGGATTATTATGAAGCGTTTGTAGCTTGGTGTTCAATTTATATAGCGTTTGGCGTAATTAATTCATTGCATTACGTTTAGAAAAAAAAATTATATTTTTTTGAAGGTGGAGTACGATGAACGCATTTCTTATATATTTTTATTTTGAGTCTTGGTGTCATTTTTGAACAAATCAAGTGTTTTCGTTGTAGTTTGTGACATGGATGGGGTGTGCGTAGTTCGACTTATTCTCATATGCATATGATATGTCAACGCTGCCAGGTTTAAAAAGTTAGTTGTACTAGGCTATTAATGCACTCAACTTCGAGCAATGAACTTTGGGGCTCAAATAATTTGGTTAGAGATGTCAAAAATAATATTGTAAATAAATAATTGCATTTTATCGCTTGCGAGCGAGTCTGATAAATAGGGCGAGACCAAAAAACCAGATTATGTACGAGTTACGTACATACGTAGCTTTATGTTTGACTCGCAATGAAAGATTTTTTTCTTCAATTCTTCGAGTTTTCCTTAACGTTTCATACCTCAAAGGGCAAAAATAGAACCATTATGGGATGCTAGCTTGTTCATATCTTGGTCATTTTTTTTTTAATGAATAAAATTATTTATTTTTAAACATATAGCAGTAATTTTTAAAAAAGTAAATTTCTGTTTTCTATTGGTGTCGGCCTGACACATACAGAACGTACTATTCATAAACTACATCGATAACGTCAGCTATGAAGTATGCAACGAAAAATACCGGGGTTGGGTTGAGTTGGGCATAGCTAGGTTGACGTATCCAACGGATTGACGCCAGCACCATATATTCATAAGAAAATGATCGAAAATGCGGTTAGCAACCCTGAGATATAACATACACTCACGCCCTTGTGCCCCCACAAATGCAAATGTACATGAACATAAACACAATGAAAATATCGCATACCGTACAGAGGATAACACACAAGTACTTGGCAAACGAAAGAATCGTTGCAAGCTTCAGATGTGGAAATTAAGAGCGATGAAACTAATAACGTACCGGAGTGAACCCGCATCGAGCGCGGCTTCCGTTAGAATTGAAGGGACGTTTGGAGAGAATTGATGATGGAGTGTTGAGGAATTTAATCAAGAGAAGGTGAGGCAGTGATTGTGACGGATCGAAAACTGCGCAGGTATTCCTGCACACACCTGCGAAGGATAAACAAGTTGATGTTGACGAATTCGTACTTGTGAACAACCACACTCGACAGATTGATAGCTGCGTGGGAGAATGAAACTTCAAAAGTGGCTTATTTAGAGTCCACTAAAGGTTTTCAAAAATGAATGATAATTTTCATATTTTAAATTATATTTCAAATACGTGGAATTATTTCTCGTTGACTTTAACATCGTTTTGATCCGGCGAATAAAATACTTCACTCCGGCATTTTCCTTCTATGCAACAAACAATTTCCCCGGAGCAAAAACTAACAAACAATAAATGCTTATTGCGTACCTTCATGTTTGTTACTTGCTAAGCTTTCGAACCGACAAAATTTAAAAGAGGCGAGAGTGTGAACGGAGGGATAAAGTTGCAGAGATTAGAATGAGCTTCGCCGTCGCGTCGCAAAATGATGTGGTAAACCCGCCGTGTCGTCTACAGGCAGCCATGCCACCTACACATTTCACACGGGTGACTGTTTACAATGACATTTTTATTCAACCATACCAGTAAACATTCAAGAGCTGAACGCAACGTGCATTTGTCACAGAAAGGTAAAATCGCAATAGCGCATGTACTTTAATACTTGAAGCGTTTTGCATAACGGACGTAAATAAATAAATATTTACGTGCGATTTTTATTCAGCTTGCTGGTTTTACAGAAGTATTGCATAAAAATATACTCAGTGACATGTAAACTGCACCACCTAGAAGGGGTGGGAATTTTTGGACCAAATTTGGCAGTAATAGTGGACTAGTCCAGGGAAATAGTTGATTAAAATTTGAAACCCACTCATCAAGTAGTCATGGGATTTTTGACGTTTGTGTAATTTTTTAGAGGTGGTGATAGACAAGCAATTATCGAGTCATTTTTTGAATTTGTTCTACTTTTTCGGATCCCGTTCTTTAGTTTAAAGTGTTTCAAGGGTTTAATGATGCCTAGAGGAAGGAGACCTCAAGTTTACCAGGAGTTGAGTGACTTTGACCGAGGGCGGATTGTTGGTTTACGAGAAGCAGGTTTTTCGTTTAGAGAAATCGGCAACCGGTTGGGGCGGCACCACTCAACAATAATGCGTGTTTATCAAGCGTGGTCTGAACATGTGGTTGAACGTCGGAGAAGAGGCACTGGGGCTCAAAGACGAACCAATGAACGTCAAGATCGCCGCTTAAGACTAATGGCCTTGAGAGACCGATTCTCTACAACTAGATCAATCGCTGATCGATGGTTAGGTGAACAAGGTCGTCCGATAGGCTTGGGAACAGTTTATCGTCGAATAAGAACTTCTGGCTTGGTGTCTTACCGCCCACATCTTGTGCTACCCCTCACTGCTCAACATCGCCAGGAACGTTTGGCCTGGTGCACGGAATGACTCCAATGGAACTTGGAGTGGCATCGAATTGTCTTTGGTGACGAATTGCGATTTGTTTAGGAATGCATGATGATCGGATGACTGTTAGACGAAGACGTGGAGAAAGGCGCAATCCTGATTTTTCGATTGCGAGGCATGTTCACCGAACTGTGGGGTGCTATTGCTTACGGCAGTAGGTCACCCTTGCTCCTCATTCGGGGCAGTATGACCGCCCCACGCTACATTGACGAAGTGGTTGAACCACATGTTCTTCCATATCTTCGAGTGCTGGAAGACCCACTTTTCCAGCAAAATAATGCACGACCTCACGTAGCAAGGGTTTCTCTTGACTTCATTGAAGAGGCCGATGTTAATTTTTTGCCTTGGCCGCCAAGATCTCCCGATTTGTCGCCCATTGAGCACGTGTGGGACATGATGGGTAGAAGATTGAGGAATCTACCGAACCCACCGTTGACGATAGAAGCTCTACGGCATGAAGTACAGGCTGCTTGGGATGCCATACCCCAAGAAGACATTGATCACCTGCTGGAATCAATGCCAAGGCGGGTCAATGATTGCATCAGAAATAGGGGGGGACCAACACATTATTAAAGAAAAAGATGAAGTGTTTTCTTTATCAAATTTTAATCAATTGTTACCTTAGACTAGTCCAATGTTTCTGCCAAATTTGGTCCATAAATTCCCACCCCTTTTAGGTGGTGCAGTTTCTTGTTGTTCTTAATCATGCATGTTGGATTCTGCGAATTTATGGGAAAAGGGCGCTATAATTTTCTATGTGTAGAGTTTTACTTCAAATTTTACTAAAACCCCACCCCATTATGCGCAAATGCGGACGTTTCCATAAATACTTTCTAATGAATTAAGATAACGCCCCGCGTTGCAACAACCGTCTCTTTTTGTTCGGAATTCGTAATGGTCTTTTGAAAATCGCACTTACTGGCGGTGGTATAAATAACGAACGTAAAATGCAGCAAAGTTAAATGGATTTTCATTAATATTAATGGCGCAAGAGCAAGCTTTTAACATTCTGTTGTGTAAGCTCGTTACGAAAGTGCATATTAACAAATTAGGTTTATCCTTTTGTGCAAGTGTTGTTTTTAATTTGCTTTTTTCGTCGTCGCGCGGACGTTTCAGTAACTCACTTTTATGGCACATTATCTGCGTAAAAATATGTAATAAAGCGTGGAAATTGCGAAAATAACGAAAGAAAATTAAAGACGTAATCGTAATGATGACATCGGCAACTTTTATAGACTAGGCATTAATGCAATGGCGGCGATATTGATGTAACGTAATTTCATGAATAACATAAACATAACGACGCATCTTAAAAAAATTTAAAGTGTACTAAAATAAAGTGTATAAGGTGACGAAATTCATTTTTCATCATAGCTGTTGCTTCTAAAATGCTTCTAAATCACTTCGATCTAGAAGACCTAACCTGATGGCAAATGTGACTTTGCCGAAATATCTAACCGAAGCTTTTAAGGACAATTCAAATACTTGGTTCATTACCCGAGAACCTGGAGAAAATTATTTGATATTATTAGATAATTATGAATTAAATTATTTGAAACACAAATATTAAACGCAAAGCTAAAACCGTTGTATAAATTATTGTATAAACTTTTAATCGCAAGCACTAACTAGATTTCTCTGCGTATTTAAAACTTGAACAAAACGCCTCTAGCAATTCTCGTGAATATTTCGCACGCTTGCTTTAAACTGATTGCGTTTATATGTACAGATGAATAGTATTTCCTTCGATGTATTTATCACCTCTTCCGATATACCCGTTCATGTTAGATCTTTTACTTTACAATGTTTTTCCATTTTCAAAAAAAAATACTTGTGATGGGGCGACAATACCAGAAGTACAAAAAATCGCATAGTGGTTTGCAACAATTCTTATCTCAGTACACACCGCGAAGCTTTTCTTAAAGCTCTCAACACAAAACCAATTTAGGTTTAGTCAAAAAGAACCGGTGAATAAATTCGCGGAATTGTTGCAGAAATATTCGCAATTTGGTGAATTTTCAATGTGCACTGTATGTACGCTGCGCTCTAAATTATGCCGTTATTACGGGCGTCAGGGTGCGAACCACATATAGTCGGTTTCAGACATGGAAATCGTTGCAACCGCAGAATGAACCGGGCACCGTTTCGCTACATCGCTCCCGGAATAAATTTGTATGTATACGGGAAACATTTGCAAACTTCCCAATAAAAATGGCGTCATACGTTAGCTTTTGCAATTCGTGCACTGCATTGAGCTACCGTATGAAAAAAGTTGTAATTATTTATTTACACTTTTTTACTAATTAAGATACGCAAGTCTGATATTAAAAGCAGCGGCCTTTGTTGTGAACTAATTAGTGGGCGTTCCTCTCATTTAATTCAACAATAAAGAATCCCATTGCTTGTTTGTCGCTGCAATTATAATATGAAGGAAGCAGCCACTATGTAATTAAACTGCCAACAACAATACACTGCTTATGACTCCTGATCCAAAGTCTGTGAAACTAAAATGCACAATAAAGTAAAGTACTCCGACGCAGAAATAATTTTGTATTCCTTCGTTTTGACATATTGTTGAACCAGATCAATCTATCGCATCACAATCTTCAAATCTCTGAAGAATGATCGAATTAAATTTAACTTATCACACTGTCTACCCAAGCGTCAAGACAATAGTTTGCCGAACTGGAACTTTACAGTACCATAACCCCTATACGCTGTGATCAAACGTCCGTAAGAATGGATTTCGGGATAGAAAACACGTATTTCACGAACTGATTGCGCCGTACAATACAAAGTTTTAACGTCGGATGTTATCTCGGTGCTTAAGTACGTACCTCCAATTAATGCGATGCACGTGCAATTTAAATTAGGATCTTTATGGTGGCGATGCATAACTGATTTGGGAATCGTGAAATATTCGCGGGCCCTTGGAAGTCTGTCCATATTTTAAGGTGAAGGAATGTCGGTGCGCGTCGGATCGATGAGGCTACGTATTTAACGACGGGTCGGACCGAATATATTGAATAAAGTCTAACAAGGACACAAATCGGATTAGAATGGCTTTTTTGGGGTGGTGAGGAGCAATTAGCACCGACGACGTAGCTCCCGTATATAAATTAATCCAAAAGTATTTAAAAATCGAATTTTTAGTACAAAACCAATCACAAAACAAAGTGGACAAAGTGTCGAAAGAAATCAAGCTGTAACAGACACAACGGCAGGATAATGGCACCATAAATAAAACAGTACCGAGATAACACCGCATTTGATTTTCGAACAAGCCTTGTATGCACACACAACCCCCCTGCCTTACCAATCACGTGTCTGGCTAGTAGGTCTAATTTAACTGGGCTCGTCCCAGTTAAATTAGACCTTCGAAGCTTGATACCCAATATCTTTGTGTTCCCTCGTCGAATTACGTTCAAAATGTTTACAGGTTATATTTACATTTGCTGCGTTCTTTGACATGATGTAAAATGTTCGTTTCGTTTACATTTAGTTTCAACTTGTCCTTGGTAAACTAGAATTTTAATGCACGAGTTACTATTTGATCTTGTAAGTAATTTGTTCGTTCGGTTTGTAGGAAAGCGTATCGTATCTATATTCTCTCTTCTCTTAATTTTAATTAAATGGACAAATTAATCCTAGAATGAAACCGTTGATGCAAGACACGTTATGGACAAACATCGGAAAAGGAATATCGCAGGATTATATGAATTTATATTACACAGTAACAATTGTTGTGGCAGATTTAATGTCGCTCGTCTTCTACATTTGCAATTTTAGCTTAAAATGTTTGGAAATCCAATCAAACCGTAAATTTCACCAAATTCAACTTTTATCTTTGCACCGGGGGGGCTATAAATTTCGCCTCTGATAAGTGGAAAACTAAATTAACAGTTAACTTCTTGGTACAAAATGAAGATAGCGTTGTGTGGACTCGACATTTTACCGTCTGTACACATAATACTTAATAGGGTAAAATTCTCCTTACAAAAGTTTGCTAGTGAGTAAAGTACGACAATATATTTATGGTAATAATATTGCCCTCAACTTTAATAAAATTCAAATGTTGATTATGGTATACATACCATACATTGTGATTTTTCAGAAACGTCCCTTACCTGAAAAAGAAATAAAATGATTACTAGATTTTAATGCAAATTGAATTAGATTAGAATTGTCCTTATTGAAAGTGTGGCTGGAGTAACTAACCTTTTTCTGGATCACTTTGATTATGCGTTAAACAAATATTAACTTTTATGAAAATAAAAACAAAAAATTAATCCGTCCACGAACTCGAAACTTTGTCGTTTCTATTCCTTCTCGTCCATTTCTTCTGTATTTTTCATTGTCCTGAATGTTGTCTTTCGTTCTTTACCTCGCCTGGTTTAATTTGTTGAGTTTAGTTGAGTTATCTCGATTATTCCATCACCATTTCATTTCTTTTATTTTCTTGGACATGATTTGTTTTATTTCGTTTGGTTTCTTCCCCTCAATTATTTCTATGATTTTTAATACATCTAATTCAATCCCTCTGTAGCCTTAATGAGTTCCACTTAAGTCAAACGTCACATGCAGTTTTTTGCGGCAAGTGGTACAAGTTTAAATACGTATTCTGGTGTTCCACTTGGTTCGATATTGGGACCTTTTATATAAATTTATTTATTTCTGTCATGTCCAAGCTTAATCTGCTCAATACATCCAGGCTGTTAAACTTTTAATCAGGACTTTGGATTAATAGGATTCCATTGACACTTGAATATGAATATGGAACCAAGGTTGACCATTTCAGTGATGGGGTGTTCGTTACGGATTAGTTCGGCGTCGTAAACTACTTTATAATAATTACGGCGTGCATCACCGGACGCGTGTGCGCACATTATAAGTTGCAATTTAACTTCATTGATGTTCTACAAACAAACTCATTTACGATGGCCGCAGGGTGCAATTACACGGCATTGTTATAATTAAACCGCCCAGGAAATGCACGTATCTATTTTTGCACACGTGTGCGGGCGAAACGAACGGAATGGTGGAAAATTAACCGATATGAAACAACGCTCCCCGTGCGAATGTGTTGTATTGAATTTTAACCGTAGTGCACTCGAAAGAGGTCGTTAACACGACGATTATATTGCAGTTGACGAACAATTCATTTTTAACGCAACATTCGCACTCGAACTAAATTGTACGTGATTTTCAATTCGATGTCGAAAACTAAACTTAGGATCAATTGCGTTATTGGTTGATCTTGAGGAAGTTGTAACTTGGGCGATTCCAAGTTTTTTCGACTTGGGATCGAATATTTCAGTCTAGCGTAAGCACAATTTTGATTGCCCCATAATGTTTTTTTCTTAATGAAAAAGCAACGAATATAAATTTTCTGTTTTCCTCAATCAGTTTTTGAAATTGCAGCTTTTTCCCATTTCTGAAATTGGGCCAATAACGTTCAGTCGGTCTTCAATTAATCAAAATTTCGTTCCAAATTGCTTGAGGAATCCAACAACTTGTCACCCGTTATTTCACGTGTACGAGTACAAATTTTAGCGTCGCGCGTCATATAGCGAAAATAAAATTCTGCACAGATCGCCTGTCGCAGCGAAATTTTCCGTTATCGCGCGCTACGCGGAAATTTGAAATTCAAATATCTAAGTAAAATATGTATTAAAATTTGCGAGCGAAATTTTATTATAAATTACAAAGGAACACCACGACACGACGGAGCCCTTTAATTTACAGGGGTGCTCGGGACGAATTCAATTTTATTTTCGCGATTAATCTTCGCGGTCGCGGGCGCGTGTGCCGCTGACATATCGTTATCTACGATGGGTCCGAGCGACAAAAGAAATCGACGTTTTCGAATGAAATATTCTGGAATCGTTCCCGGTGCGTCAGTTTGTCAGGGGACGTGTAGATTATGTAATTCGGAGAGATATAAATTCGCCAAAATCTAACTACATTGAAATTTATGTTTTCTGTGTACTTTTTTTTTAACAAACGTGGGGGGGACATTTCATCTAGGAATTGTATAATGATGCGATTATAATCAATTCAATGCAATTGTATTTCAATAGCAATCATGAAACGCGATTCGTGCTGTAAATTTTCAATGTTCAAGTTTATTCAACGTATAAATTATTGAAATCATATAAATTTGAGGGCACTTACCGAAATTATACTCTTCTCGTTACTATTCAGCATAATTTAACATAAATTTGACGCTGTTGATTGTTTCACTCATTTGGAAATATCCAATAAGCCAGCGTTCAATTTCAATTTAAATTGAAAACGATTTTGCGGTAACGTTCTCTATAACGATGTTAGTAGTAAAAATTTGCACCGCGTACGACAATGTCAATAAAACCCAACACGCGACAAAAATGCAAATTAAAAAATAATTTAATAATAATTACAACAAACTTTTTATTAAATCAAAAGTAATTTTAATCTAATCCGCGCAAAGGTTTCCGCTCGTTGTTTCAGAAATCTGTTTACACATCAATCAAAAAAGGTTCAAGGGATAAGTTTTAAAATTTCCAGTAATTAAAGGCAGTTTTCTTCGAGCTATTTGAACCGTGCATATTTATTTTGCATAAAATTAATTTTCTATCTCAACATTGTATATACAGGGTGTCCCAACGATCTGACAAAGTTCCCTTACGGCGTTATGTTTGCGAATTCGAAAAAAGTAAGTATCTACATGTTTAGACGGTCCCTAGGTTCATATTCTAAAAATATTTTGAGGCGGTTCGTCAGCGGGGGGCGACATAAATTTTACTTTTTTTTAATGGAACATACTGTATATTTTAACATTTTTGAATTCTATGAACAATTG
Organism: Geotrupes spiniger; assembly: GCA_959613385.1. Classification (NCBI taxonomy): domain Eukaryota; kingdom Metazoa; phylum Arthropoda; class Insecta; order Coleoptera; family Geotrupidae; genus Geotrupes; species Geotrupes spiniger. The sequence goes on from OY390739.1 coordinate 31,460,294, forward strand.
TGAATACATCCATGTACAACTTGTTTGTCAAAACTCAACAGAACTGGTGATTTTCAATTTTTTTAGTGAAATTTTAGATATGCAGACTATGCTTCAAAAAATCATGTAACTGAGAGGGTAGTTGGCGGAAGGGTAATTTTTTATCCGTGGACTAAGGGATCATCAATGTGAGTATTAATGCACCCAAGGATCCCCTTTTGTATACAGGGTGTTGGCAGTGAATTTTCAATCTCGCGCAACTTTAAGAGGCAAAATATCATTTTTTTCAAATGACACCTACTATCAAATTTACCAACACTCGATTCAAAATCAAATTCTGCGTCGACTGATGCTACATATTCCTATACCTATCACTTCAGGTTTTCGAGTAATTTCAGTAAAATACTTTATTTGGTCACAAAAGCAATCGCATTACAATTTTCGTAATATTAAACATAGTAGCCTAGTGTCACTTTAACGTTCTTATGCGAGTGATAGTCTTTATCAATAAATTTAATAGACGCCTTAGTTAATTATTAGTTAAGTTATTGTCCCAAGCTTGTTTTTGAATGATGATTTTTTCAAAGGAAGAAATGGTAAATATGATTTACACAGTGGATGAAGCAGACAAGAATTGCCTTTTAGTAATGAGGCTCTATAGGCAGAAGTACCCTGATTTAAGACAACCAAATGTTAGATGTCTACAGAAGCTAGTTGAGGGCTTCGAACGCACCGGGAACGTGGCATACGAGTGTAGGAGGGTAATTAATCGTGCTATTATTAACGAGAACAATGACTTAAACGTTTTATTGGAACTCCAAGAGAACCCACATGGAAGTGTGCGGACAATCAGTTCAAGTTTGAATCTAAGCAGATCTTCAGTACATCGGATAATTCAAAACCACAAATTCCACCCATACCATCTAGAATTGCATCAAGCATTAAACGGGAACGACTTCGATAATCGAATTAATTTTACCAATTTAATGATGGAACGTATCGAGGAAGATCCGGCATTTATCAATAATATTCTTTTTACGGATGAGGAAACGTTTCGCAGCAATGGTGTGGTAAACAGGCATAATGTCCATTATTATGCCACCGGAAACCCTCATTGGGTGAGACAAGTTGATCACCAACACCAGTGGTCTATTAATGTTTGGGGCGGATTATTGGGTAACTATGTAATCGGTCCCTATTTTTTTGAAAACCATCTTACTGGTACCGATTATTACCAGTTTTTGCGAAATGTACTGCATACTTTATTGGAAGATGTGGATTTGCAAACGTTGCGGGATATGTGGTTCCAACAGGACGGAGCTCCACCTCTTTTCCATAGAAGGGTAAGACGATATTTAGATCGTTGGATGCCAAACAGATGGATTGGGAGAGGTGGTCCAGTATTGTGGCCTGCCCGATCACCTGATCTGACCCAGTGTGACTATTTTCTCTGGGGTTTTATAAAATCTCAAGTCTACCTTGAGGCTCCTACCACAAGAGAAACTATGAAAGTTAGGATTCAAGAATGTTTTAATAATATTACTCCTGAAGTCTTACAACGTGTCAGAACTAGTTATAGACATCGATTGGATATTTGTGTTCAACAAAATGGAAACATATTTGAACACCTTTTGTAAAATAAACTTTGTTTTTTGTATATAAATGTTATTTTATCGTTTTTTACATTTAATTATTACTTGTCATTTGTCAGAATTAAAGTTGGTTTTGCTTGTATAGAGTACATTTCATTATTTTTAACAACAATCAGCTCACTCGATGGTAAGTGGGATCTGATGAAGTGGGCCGCCTTAGCTAAGAAGCCCTTGTTGCTTTAAATTAATTAATCTGATGTGACTTTTTAAAATGACTTTAATTGTTCGATGCAATTTGTAGTTTTGTGTTATCCAATTTACTGAAGTGACACTAGACTACTATGTTTAATATTACGAAAATTGTAATGCGATTGATTTTGTGACCAAATAAAGTATTTTACTGAAATTACTCGAAAACCTGAAGTGATAGGTATAGGAATGTGTAGCATCAGTCGACGCAGAATTTGATTTTGAATCGAGTGTTGGTAAATTTGATAGTAGGTGTCATTTGAAAAAAATGATATTTTGCCTCTTAAAGTTGCGCGAGATTGAAAATTCACTGCCAACACCCTGTATACAAAAGGGGATCCTTGGGTGCATTAATACTCACATCGATGATCCCTTAGTCCACGGATAAAAAATTACCCTTCCACCAACTACCCTCTCAGTTACATGATTTTTTGAAGCATAGTCTGCATATCTAAAATTTCACTAAAAAAAATTGAAAATCACCAGTTCTGTTGAGTTTTGACAAACAACTTGTACATGGATGTATTCACAATTGTTCATAGAATTCAAAAATGTTAAAATATACAGGGTGTTCCATTTAAAGAAAGTAAAATTTATGTCGCCCCCCGCTGACGAACCGCCTCAAAATATTTTTAGAATATGAACCTAGGGACCGTCTAAACATGTAGATACTTACTTTTTTTGAATTCGCAAACATAACGCCGTAAGGGAACTTTGTCAGATCGTTGGGACACCCTGTATATGTATTGTGTTGTTGCAAAGTACGTTTTACGATGTGGCCGTTGATTATTTGTTTAGTTTCGCGTTGAATCGAAGTGGAAAATACGTCCAGCGGGAAAGTGTAAAATTTCTATATCAATATGAATTGTATGGGGCTTTAATATAATGAAACTGTACATGAAACGTAACAAAGCGTAATTGTCGTCGACGGTATGCGAAATCCAATCAGTTCAAGTAGCTATAAAAGTCCAAAATTGTTACGTTTTCATGTCGGTGTTTTATATAAAATTGACCATGTCCAGAATGTGTGTCAACGAACGTGAACTCATTCAAAATAAAATTTTCACGTATTAAACGATCAGCGATGCAAATATAATTAAACTACAGAAAATCTTTACTGCCTCACACAGTTACTAGCCAAAATGATAATCGTTGACATCCTTAGCGATGTAACAATTAACTGTAGACGAGATTGAAAAACCGTTAATCCATGTTCACCATTGTAAATGACACATTTGTAGTACTTTTCTGAAATTTTAGTTCAAACCGAAATACCAGATGTGAAGCAACTTCTTTCAATCTTCATCTTCAACGTCCACTTTCTAGATCATTTCTGCACTGCCTATAAACTAACTAAATTATTAGCGACAAGCTCAACACATTATTTACATTATTTGCAATCATGAGTTTGATATTTCCCAAGAGCTAAACATCAAGAAATAATAGCAGTAAATAAATCCTGCCCCAACTGGCCTAGTCGCTCTCTTCCATAAATTTTATTTACAATAAGCAACTATTTAAAACTACACGTTCAATGTTTCATGCATCACCACTTTATCTTCAACTAATTTATACAAGTTATTTTGATTTTGTGTTCCGGATTCGATATTTGTTTCGCTTCGACCGCGGGAAATCATATATAACCACCCGCTTCCATCTCGGATGCTAAATAGCTACGCATTTCCTCAAGATTAACATGGCACCAATTAATTTTCATCCTGGTTGTGTGATTTATGTTCCAATCACTTTAATACCGCGGAAGATGATTTAATGCGTCTTCGTCAAGTCTAAAATTACATGTTAAACTAGATGTGGTTACGTTTCGCCCACGACCTACTAAGAAAAGTACTTTTTATGATATAGCGTGACATTGATTTTATTCAATGGATAAAACCGATAACTCGTAATAGCTATTTACCGGCAATTAACATCAACACTAATCGAGTAAAATTAGCATTAAACAGCGATGAATCGCGCCCGACGTAAAACTGAGATCAAAGGTGCACACACGCGTGCATAACTCGACATACGCAAAGCATTTAATTCCTGCGTAACAAGTTAATTCCCATCGATAAATAAACGTCCTTGCGTTGCATCGTAATTGACGACGCTCACCTGAACCCGTGTTCCAAAATTAATTTATTGTCGCGGCGGACTGCGGTGACCCACCCACCCACACTTACTACGCCCCGAATTTGTGTGCGCCAGAAGCGAGAAATATGCCGCACGTACACCACGCACCGACACCAAGAAGACTGTTTATTTATATATTTTGCGTTTCCGCATCGGGTTATAAATTATGATATAAATCAGATTCTCCGCATAAAATTAGCGTTTAAAATTACACACTATTTACGTATTCCCGTACAAACAGGTGGATGACGTTCAACAGCCATGTTCGCTCGGTCGGGTTGTGGCGTTTTATTTTTCAGCTTAATCGTCGAGTGTCGCGAAGCGTCGATTCTGGAATTTGCAAATGTGTTTTTGAAACCTTATTTGTGAAGTTAATTAATGCGTTATAAGTAGATTAGTTGGATTTGATAAAATGGGTCACAATATCTCGATCACACGCGGTGAAGAGCTTTATTGGCACAAATTTATTTATGTCAATAAAGCTCTCCGTATGCATCACTGATGAGTCGGTGCCAATTTTTAGAAAGTTCCCGGGTCCGCTATTGCGAAATTCTTCATTTTGCTGGTCACTAATCAAATGAGAATCCGTTTCTTCGGTTCTCTTCATAAATAATTTATGAACAATTTTAAAAATATTTTAGAAATTGTGTTTATAACATTGTATCGCATTTATCGCTAATGATTCGCCTGAATAAAACTCTTCTATTTAAGCATCACTCGTAGATACAATTATGGACACTTTAACGTATGCGCCTATTCGATTAATTAATTAAGTCTGCTGATTCACCGTTATAATTGCACTGATTGATTGTATCAATGCGACCCGATTGTGTGTGCTGTCGGGAACATGTAGGTTAAATTGTGTCATTGTTCGGTAGGGTCCATGCCGCAAATACTTATTGTTTCTAAGTGACGGCTGCATTAGGGAGAGCAATGTGTCGGAACGCGGCCTGCCAACTTTACAGCTCGGTACGTGTCGTTCCGCGTTTCTTGGGACTATTAGGAGAGACTAAAAACGGATGCTTTGGTTTATAGCGGGTACCAGGAAGTGATGCACCGTTGTTGTTAAATAAACATTTCCGTTACTGTTTCAGATGAAACGTGGTGAATAAAGCCATCTAAATTAATTATGCTCACTTTCATATGAATAAAATAGTGCTCTATTATCGACTAAGAAACGATGAAAGTTTAGACGAAAAAAGAAAAAAGAAAAGGCTCTAGTAGAGGGCGGCCTCCCCGCGCGCAGCGCAGTTTGACAATAAAATAAATTGACATTTTGTGGGCAGAAATTGAAAGTGCTAGGAAGAAAATATTGAAAAAAAAACATAACAGTTGAGTTTTTTCGGCGGAAACTTTCATCGTTTCTTAGTTGATAATAAAACATTATTTTTCCAAAGTATCAACATTGTGATTTAATTCTTAAGGGGGGGTCCTGCTTTAGAAGGCTCAAAAAATTTTTTTTATTGCTCAAATCTATGCCTAATATATCTAAGAATATGTATAAAAATTTATAGCGGCTAATTCGCAATATTTTGAAAGATACAGCACTAAACGCAGTGAGGTGTCGAGCAAAAAATATACGAACGCACGAACGCTCGGACAAACGAATCGCGCGCCCCTCCCCGCAGTCACATAACACCGAACTATGTACTGAAAAAAGTTCAATCGGTCGTTCGAAACAATAATATTTTGAATTCGTAAGAGCTATAGTGGGATTATAACGAGATATTCCGTAAGTAATCGACAATTAACATTTTTCCTGATCGTAAACTTTAGAGCGCGTTTTCTCGAGTTTTCGTTTTTACGATTTTTCTAAACTGGTGGGCGTGATTGCGAGAAAACTAGACAAGCAATCAAAACGAAACAAAACTTTTCTTTGCTTTAGTAGCATTCTCTTCGATTTGAACTAAAAACATTAATGACAAAAAATTCTAAACAACTTTTTTAGCAAGTTGAAATGATTTTCTCTTCCTGCAAAGAGCACATTTATTTTCAAACCTGAGAAAAATTTGAATTTCAAAATTTTGGGTTTTTTTTAGTTCACATAGAAGAAAATATACGAGAATTACAATTTTCTTTGGTTTTTTTTTGCTTCAGACAAAAAATACGAGCTACATCTTTCCCACCGATTGTAGACTGCAATTGAAAGGTGTTGCACAAATGTGCATAAAAATCGGTTCCGTTTATATATTTTTCTCTCGAAATATTTTTTCTTTAACGCTCAAATATGTAATAAAATGCCTAAAAAGTTCACTAGACTGGCTCAGTTTTTTCTGTCCTAAAAAAAATTCCCCCAAAAACGATATTTTAAGTCCTCCTAAAGCAGGATCACCCCTTAATGGGTGGTGTATTTCATATGAAAATCAGTGTATTTCTGAGTATAAGAAAAGGACGTACGTTGATTTGAGGTGGTGACACACGGCTTTCATCTTGCGCACATGTACCGTAATCTTCTCTCCATTAAATTACATATAAGTTTACACGGGGCACGGACGATTTATTAGAGACGGATTTAACATTTTGCTACCCATACAATAGAACGTGCACAAATACACGTCACATGAATCGAGCAAACTAAACTTTACAATGATTTAGTTCTCACTGTATAATTTTCTATTATTTGGCGCAATGATTAACGGGGGCCTGCTCATGCACGTTATTCTGGGACGGAGGTTAGCTAATGGAGGTAATTTGTGATGTAATGGGAAGCAACCGCCAATATATAACAGCTGTTGCACAATTATTATTTAAACAAGCTTGACGCGGTTCGGTTAGTTTACTTTTTTACTCGCTGATGCATAAATAACCATACAAGTTATGTAAACCTATTAGCATATTGAAGTTCTCTGCATGTTGTATTGTTTGCTGTGATATTTGCACATTTAATCGTACGTTTTGGTATTTGTTTATTTCAACGTGATGGCTAAAATAGCCATTTAAGGCTAGGCATGTTTTTTTTTGCAATATCAAATCTTGTCGCTTCACGGTATTCAACGTTGATGTCCACAATATCACATTCGATGGTTGCAATTTTTTTCAGAAATTGCACATACCACTTAAAATATGTGTTGGCTTCACGTCTAGGATGCTTTCTTTGCTCGATGGAAAATGTTTGTTCGCCGCTTCGGAATCACCCACCGAAAATCAACACAAAATGAAGCATTTTCACGGCGGGCGTAACAACAGGTGACGAATTGGAGATTTACATGCAGATTTCGCAAATTGAAGTTCGGGATTTAGTTCGAAGGATGCCCGGGCAGCTCCGAATTGCCTCCTTTGTGCGGGGGCGAATTCTTTATCTAGGATTTACCGTCTCGAAAATCCCTTATATAAAAGCGCGGAATTTTATATCTTAAAATATTCAATCTACACGGCGCGACAGTTTGATGCATAAGATTGCGAACTTCATTGTGCGACGAAAATTGCGCACGCCGACTTCGGCAGATGAAGAACCGAATGTAATCCGTCGGGGTGGTATCTCGTCCGCTTAGGCCAAATTTATAAATTATGAAATAAATCTACTTGAGGGTTTGGGCGATAAAATATATTAAGGCCGGCCTTTATTTATTACAACTGGGAAAATTGTTTCGTTTATCGTCCGGCTGCGATGGGAGTTTCATTTTCAGATTACGTTCCAAGTTGGGGAGAAATTATTGTTGTGGGCCTGAGTGCAAGGGACTTACTTCTCGATAGTCCTTGCGGTCAAGAAAATTATGTTTTCGAAAGTACGGCACTTGGATGTTGAGTACATAAGCGATGTAAAATGTTATCAATGTATGACGTTTCTGAGTAACTTTAGTTCACGTGTTGATGATTCCGATAGTTGCAAAAACATGTATCCTATTGATTTCCAATCTTTCTACTGTTGTTCTTTTGGATTGAATATTTGCCATTTGGTTTTCGAATAAACGAAACGCACAAGGCAATAACGTGAGTTGTGAATAATTTACTACGAACAAACTTAGTTCAGGATAATTTATTTGATTAATCTGCGACTGTGCTTGTCTACGTTCGCGGACGAAACGCGCTATTTGTAGAACACGGCGGTAATGGAAAGAGAACATTAGCGGGAAATGTGTCGTCAAAACTGAACCGGTGAGGACAGTGCTCGGAAGGTTGAGTAATGATTTTGTGGAACGTTGCAGAGTTCACCGTCGTAATTAAACAGCGGTAGGTTTGCCCGGTCCATTAAATGGCAGAACGAGATTATCCCCGTGATGCTCGAATCCTTCGTTAATGTATCGCCGCCTCTCCCATGATACGATTTTATCGTCGGATTAATCGCGTTTATTTAAAAGAAACTCCAATCCGTATAATAAGGGGGGATAAAAAAATTTAATTTGAATGGTCGCCCCAGTGGCCGCTTTCTTTTTTCGCCCTAATAATTTTCCCGTGCATGGGAGCCCTTTACATTCGTTCACCGAGCAAAACTCCGTTCTCTACCGTCTGTTGCCTATGTTTATTTCTCCACTTCGGATGTTGAGCTACATCGGAATTCTATTTCGTCATTTTATAAATTCCAGTTCATGTCTAATATCGATTTCGTAAATTTTCTTACTATTGTGTCCTACCTTTGTCCAAATATTCAATACACGACGCGACGTTTTCAATTCTCAAATTCATCAAATTGCCTCAACTTTTCTTGCCGGACGAAATTAAACTGAAAATATCGAGGATTATTTTACGTTGTTAGTTCGTTTCCATTCATGTAAGCTGTTACGACCAGAGTCACGATCTGACTAAATTATACATGGGTGTCGTAAAATCCTTACATTTTCGCGCGATCGTAAAGCGTGTTACTTTGTGCAGCGAGACATTTATGAATAACTTATTTTGAGTTATAATGTTCGCGTGGCCCTGTGTTATTTATAGTCGTTGAGCCACGATACGTTGGTGTAATTAATTAATAAATAATATATCACTATATTTGAGCTTGCGATTCAATTTTGCTAAATTTGCTATCTCGTTAGTTTTGGATACAATTTGATTTTTATAATTTCGACTCCGCATCAATTAATATTTGTAGTTGTCGAAATGCACTAAAAGACTTCGACGACTTGAATGCAATAATTTCCGTATCTGTTTCTATAGGAATAGATTATTGCTTTGAAATAAAAATTGATTCATTATCCACCGTGGTAAGTGAAATTATCTTGTCGTTACGATTGTCCAAATAACCCATTACTCTGCATTATCGGGATACGGCACCTAATGCAAAATTATTTCACTAATATCGTTATAATGACGTATTTACTTTGGGATTTCTCGTAACGCGATTTTGCAATAAACGAAATTGGCGGCCATCTGAATTTCTCCAATTTTAACATTTTTCGCCGCGGAAATGGAAAAGCGTCATTATTTTCGAGTTAACGTAAATTATCCGTGATTTACGTTCGGCGGCGGCCGGAAAATGTGATTACACGCGAATACGACTCGTCCTGACAAAGCGTTCGTTCGTTCGTTCGGCGGCGAATTTCGCAGCATTTTTTCCGCCGGGCCGGGCTAATAACGCACCAGAAGACGCGAAAACGCAACTGCGGGGTTGTCGCGTTTTTCACCCGGGTTTCTGCGGAATCTCGGCAATAATTACTCTCGCGGGGACGGCCATTATTGCGAAAGAAAAAAAAACGCCCCGCGCTGAAAATACGCGCCGTGTAACTTTTATTCGGTTTATGAAATTTTAAAATTAACGTCGCGCCGGATTGCGCAATTTGAACGTCGCGTTTGAGTTGCGCCCTTGGGAAATTTTGTTAAAGAGGATATGATCAACGCTAACTTTCGGGGTGTGTAACGTACCCTTGATCTGCACGGACGTGTCCCTGTGATTTTGCACTAACGTAAATTGTTGTGTACGTGTTTATTATATTCACATATTCTTTGTTTGCAGTCTTTTTAAAATATGCAACTGGAAAGATATTTCTATTTTATCCAACGAGTGCTTTAGTAATAATAGTTGATAATAAAAATACATTTGATAATTTTTAATATCATATGATTCTATTAAATTAATTTCGTTGCTTAGTTAGCTAAACTTAGTTGATAATAATGCCTTATTATCAACTAAGAAACGATGAAAGTTTAGTTCAAAGTCCATCCAGATTCTCAGGAGACCTGGGTACTTATCTTAGTCGCCGACCCACACATGTTCAAGCGGCGACAAGTCCGATGACCGTGCAGGCCAGGGCAAAATGTGCAATCCAACCTGCTCCAGGAACCTTCTTGTAACCACAGCAGTATGCATTATCCTGTTGGAAAGTGACATTCAGCAACGTCTGCATGAAAGGTACTAACACCGGTTCCAGAACGTTGTCGATGTAACGACGTGCGTTTAATGTGCCTGGAATGAACGTAAGGGCTGACCTTCGTCCAGCACATATCGCCCCCCCCCCCCCAAACCATAACCTCAGGTGTTAAGGCTATGTGTCGTCTTTGAACGAACTCCAAATTTCGTCTTTCCCCTCGACGTCGCCGCACCCTTTTACGGTCATCATTCACCCATAAACAAAACCTCGCTTCATCACTGAAGACGATGTCGTTCCATCGATGAACCCACCCTTGCCGTTCTTGACACCGTGCAAGTCTTGCTGCTTTATGGGGAGGTGTTAATGGAAGCCGAAGGTAAGGACGGTAGGGATGAAGCCCAAAGGTAGAGATTCTTCTGTAAACAGTTGCCATCGACAAGTGTCGTTCAAGGCTCTCCAATCCACAGCAATCGACCTTGTTGTTTGAAATCGATCCCTGGTAGCCATCCGCCTAATGAGTCGGCCCTTCATGTGCGTTGCTTCTTCGGGCGGGTCTTCCAGCAGGACGGCACCTTCTTCGGATCATAAAGACCATATCCGAGCAACAGTAGTGCGGTCCCGATTCAGCCTTCTCCCAATCTCTCGGAATGAGAGACCCGCCTCTTTCATACCGATAATTAGGCCCCTATCAAAATCATTGATGTGGGCAAATTTTCGACGACGTCAATTGACAATTTGACAATAAAATAAACTGACATTTTGTGGGCAGAAATTCATTAAGTGCTAGGAAGAATATATTGAAAGATGAAGATGAAGCGAGTGTATAACGACACCATTGTTAATTTAAAAATTCATCATTCAATGAATCCTCTTCATTGTACGTACACACGTACAGTTGTACGACCTGCGTCGACTTCAAAGCGTTTAAATATAAACGCAGCGTCAATCCTTGGGCGTCAGGTTAAGCGAAGCGGATTAAACATTGATACGTTCAACGACTGAACTTAACCAGATCCCCAATTCGTGCATTTATTCGTAGTGTGGTGCGATTCTGCTGTGTAGACTTTGAAAAGACAAATGAATAGATAAATTGGCAAGAATTGAGGTTGTTTAATGTTAATGTTTTTTTTTTTTGGACCAATATTACTTGGTTTTATTTTATATTTAATTTAAATTTAAATTTCAGTGTTACAGATTCAATCAAATATTTTGTATTTTGCTAATGATTTTTGACTTTTTAAAAACACGAAAAATATATTAACTAATAATTCAGATATAATAAATAAAAAAACATTATTTTCTATAGTAACGAAAAAAGTCTGAGACAATGTAAATTGATTTACCCACAGAATGCCATGATTCTTAAGTTGCACCAGTTCTTTGGCGATGGTTGAATGTATGAGTCTGACATTCTAAAAATGTAATTGCCAATTGCTAATATTGGATTCTGCGTCGATTGTCTTTATTTCCTAATGGATTCTACGGGGACTGTAAGGCTTCAGTGTGTGTTGTTTCAATATATATAAATTTTCAGGTTTCTTGAAAGCGCCAAAGTTTCCTAAATTTGTTTCCAGTCTACCGAACTTGTTTGGGAACTTCTCGATTAGGGTGTCGTTCGTGACACACGTGCACAGATTGCCGTGTATTTTTCTTCCATTCGTAATATACTTGTAGCACATTAATTACTAGCAACACAATTACACAGTTTCATTTGCATAATATAATATAATAAGATTTATATAGAAAACTTAATTGCTTTATTTCGTTGGTCAAAGTGATCTCGCCCATACAGGCCAAGTGGCATGATTACAACGTGTAATTATCAAATCGCTAATGATTTTCATGTCTGACACCCCCTACAAATAAGTTGATTTCAAACGAATAAAGATTACCCAAAACTTATCAAAAAAAAAAATAATAAGAATACGCCCACTTGTAATATAAATAAAAATTGGGGACAATTCTTCTGTTTTCTAATTTGATTTCGTCGATACGTTCAACACTTTTTATAATAAAAATTATTAATTTGAATGTTAAATTTAACATCTTGATAAATTTGCTACGTTAAAGTTTTGTAATGAATGGCAAAGAATAATCACAAAGTTGTGCACGGTCTTACTAAGTTGTCCAATTTGATTGCCATCGATGATTATAATTTTGAAAAAAATAAATCTATAAATTTAAATCGTGGCAGACTTGACTTTTAACAAATTAACCAAACTACTACAATTAACTCTTGTCATCTTCAGTAGAATCGAAAAAAGAAAAATGTTAAATTTAGTATTTCTAGCTTGGATGCTACCTTTGAAGATATTCTCTTCACTAATTCAAATAAGCTGATCGATTAGATTGAGGTACAGGTCCATTGTCAGAATTTTTACTTTTGTATCTTTGTATGAAAACCCTTTCGTGACCAACTAATTCTCTGCAATTTTGTACATCGTCGGAAAAAATGGTTTTGCCATAGGCAGGAAATTTCTATCGATTCGTTTTTCGACCCCGGCGAATGAATCGTTGTTGTCTGGAACTTGTGCCGAATTGCCGAGTTTATTTTTTACAGATTTTTGTGAAATGTCACAAATAACTAATTTAAATAGAATTGTGTTCATACTAATTATAGACCGTAAAGCCCGTGATATGCCCCGTATGAGCAACATTCACAAGTATAAAATTTTTAGCGCTTGAATCCTGCGTCCTTTTTCGGCAGATTTAAATTTTCAAATGTGCAAAATTATGTACGTTAAGTTATTACGATTGACATTTTTCGTTCGATTTAATTTTTCGATCGCCCTATTTGACAACTATGTATGTACTTTGGGACAATCGCGAAACAAAAATTCCCCGAGCATGCAAACTGAATTGTTTAGGTACAAAAAAAAAAGAAATATTTTTAAAACTTTTTTGATGCGTTACCTTCTAATTCGACAATTTTGCCGGCTCTTTTGAGCGCCTTGACCGCCTCGTCGTGAGTGGCTTCGCGTAGATCTTCCCCGTTGACGGAAAGGATCGCGTCTCCGACGTAAAGCTCCTCCGTCTGATCGGCCGCCATCCCCTTAAATATCTTGCTAATGAGGATGGGCATTTTGTTCTCCTTCCCGCCCTTAATGGAAATGCCGAGGCCGTTATTGTCAGATTTGACGACTCGAACGCACCGCTTTTGATTGGCGACCGAGTCGGGCACGTCGGGAGTGTCACTGAGTCCGCTGGGAGTCTCGATGTTGTTGTTCAACGTGCCGTTCAGGGTGGTCGTGTTTTCGTAAGACTCGTCCAGCGTGATGCTCAGATAGTCATCTTCGAGAGTCACGAACACGCGATACCACTGGCCGCGGACGTGCGTCTCCAAGATGCCAGAGCGGCCGTAGTAGCCGGGGGAAGTCACCCCCTCGACCATTCTGTCACAGACACTCGACATGTTCACATTATGCGGCCCTACGGTCGGACTGGATTTTAAATGGAAATACGTGTAATTGTCGCGCACATGCACGCGACACCTGACCGCTGCACGTACACCTTTATAACGCGCCACATGCGACTAAACTGTGGCCTTTCATGTAGGAGAATGTGGACGATTCGCACGCCGGACCGGGAGACGACGTTCCTAATGACAAACGTAGCCACAGAGCTGTACCTTTCACTAGTTCGCCTCGTTGGGGTCCTGGCACGGTCGTCCTGTGATTCGGCGCGCAGAAAACCCTTGCGTTACTATGGCAACGTTCCGTAGGGGCTCTCACATCCGACACCTTTCGTTGTGATGGCCAAACTCCAGGGTCATCTGTGCGCCGATGGGTTAAATTTAGCGATTCGGTAAACCGGCGAGGCGCAATCTCTGCATATGTAGGTTTTCATCTAAACTAAACTACACGGAATCCATAAGGATAATAATAATAATATCCTCGTATCCACATACAAGGATTGAATTCGGCCGTGGTTTAAAGTATGAAACGACCAAAATTATTGCAAGATTTGCGTCTACATTATATAGCTATAGCAATGCATAGAGATGTCTTTACCTTTCCGATATTTTCCAATGGCATTATTCGCAAAAGACCAAGAAGTTGTGTTATAAGTTAATAGTACTACAAGGTTCCCAAAACATTTAACTGTACATCCTTTAGCTTTCGTAGATTTTTTTTAGGCTAGGCTAGGGTCGGGCACCCAGTTTTTTGAAAATTGCACATGGAAGCGAACATCAAAAATGTGTACGAAAAATTAAACTTGTGAAGCGAAAACATGTTCAACGAATATATCTAGCATGTTTGGTTGCCTGAAGTCTATTTCAACTCCAATAAAAAAAAAACCGGCTGTGATACATGGTGTGACATCTAACATAATATTTATGAAACTGGAAGGACCTTGTTGACATTCATCCTTGTAGAAATCTAGACGAAATGGTTTGTTTCCGATTGAATGCATTTTATGCAGTAGATGCATGCGATACACTAGGAACAGCATCCGTGTTGGCAGAACAATAGAAAATGATAAAATCACAGAAAGCATGTCATAGATACATGAATAAGAAAAATTATTCCACATAAACAAAAAATATTCCCATACCGGGAATCGAACCCGAGCCTCCTGGGTGAAAGCCAGGTATCCTAGCCACTAGACCATATGGGATGGATAAGTTGAGATATAGCTCGATTTATCTCTAATTTTCAAATTTAAATGTATTGTCCTTAATTTTTCATTGTGTGAATTTCCAAGTCTGCATAATACGGTCGAATTAAACGTCTCAACAACAAAAACAAAATGTGGAACCCAACTGAACTAATTTTTATGAATAAAAATTGTTGTGCTTAACTCGTCAGTTGTCCTTAACAGTGGCAAGGATCGCCCTTTGGTGGTTTCAGTGACAGTTCCAAGTTCTATGATTAAGGATAGTCGTATAATGGCTATCTTTACCCAGCGAACCATTAACCAATCAAACCCTCAACCAACTCCCAACAAAAATCACAACGTGACAAATTTAAACTGCGATAAATTTATTATTACATCACTCTTTATAAATTTTATCTTGTACATTTTTTTTGTACGGTAAGCAATTATTTTCCACATTGGCAAGCCGTCGGCACACCCCCTCCCGCAATATCGCCAACAACCTTTTGAATCAACGTCGATACCGTGTCCGCTTTGAATGTGCTCACAGCCGCGACGTCTTCATGTTGGACTTCGAAGCCCGTGATATCGGCAGCCGCTAAGTTAGTGATCAAGCTAAGCGCCAGCACTTTCATACCGCAATGTTTTGCGACCACCGCTTCCGGGACAATCGACATCCCTACCGCATCGGCGCCAACCATCCTCAACATCTTCGTCTCGGCCAAAGTCTCGTAATTCGGGCCACTGACGCAAGCAAACACGCCTTCGTATATCTGACCGTCGAGCTTATTCTCCTTGAATTTTTCCTTCGCCTTTTTTAACAAGTCCTTGTCGTAGGCGTTGGTCATCGCGACTATACGCGGACCCCACCTTTCGTCGTTCTCGCCGATAAGCGGATTGTTGCCGCTCAGACCCATGATGTTGATGTGATCTTTGATGAGCATTATATCGCCGACGGCGTACGCCTCGTTCACACCTCCGGCGTCATTTATTAATATAATCTGGGTGATTCCCACCAACTTCAGTACCCTAACTGCCATTGTACACTTGGCCATCGAAACTCCTTCGTAGAAATGACATCGACCCTTCACGCACACGACCGGTCCGCCGTTCAATGTTCCTAGTACGACAAAACCGGGACGACCGGTTTTGCAGCTGCATGGAAAATTGGGTATCTCTTCGAAGGGAATTTCGATTTTTGGAGATATTGCATCAGTTATGGAACCTAAACAAAATTCAAAGACACTTTGAAGCCCATTGCTGGAAATGCGCAAATGGGATTTGTGCAGTCGAATGGACCATATTTATTGCGGTTTAATCTCTCAAAGGAATAAAAGAAAGGAAGGTTAAGGCTACAGAAGCTAGCGCTATGCACGTAATCTCGTCATAAAATGCAACCTCTGTCCTGAAAATTCGGTGAATGTCTCTATATTGCGAATGGATTGTTTGGCGAACAAGAAAAATCAGCGGCCGTCGAGTCTGGAGAGGAGGGTGGGTGATTGAGTGGCACAAGTTCCAAGTTGTCCAGGATGAGCTGCAACAGAAAGGGAACGTGTGGCCGGGCATTGTCGTGTCGGGTAAAGCAGTTCGTTCCCAGACTTATATCCTCCAGACTATTTCTTATTCTCTAAATTAATTTATTTTCGGACATCCAACGAACTAAAGACGACTTTCCAGGATGTGTGCAGCCGTTCCTAGGCAGTAAATTATCATCGACGAGGATTACTTTCAAGGACAGTAACCGAACTTTCTGGACATGGGTTGTATATAGAACAAGGCAGCGGTTGTGAGTTATATGTAAAGAGAAATAATGCAAATATTTCGTATTCGTATGTTCGTATAATCAATAAAACTCACCTAAGCAAGCTCCACAAATTATTCCAACTGTGGGCTTACCGGTAACTTTCGAAAGAAGATATTGCGCAGCTTCCTCAATTTGTTCATAACTGAAATAAAAAAATGTTTTGGATTCAACCACATCGATACCTCCAGATTCAATTCGTCTGGAAAATGTATCGTTGGGATAATTCGTTGTGGGGAAAAAAGAAATTTAACCCAACCCAACCTAGTGCAACTCAACCCAATCGAACTGAAACTGAAACTAACTGAAATGAACCAAGAAATGATGTCATTTGGTTGCAAACGCTCGGTGCGAATAGAAATGAAGGTCCAAAATAGGTTCCCAATGGATGAAATGTTTAATTTTTCTCGAGAACCTGGGACATGTTTGGGACGTTTATCAAATTATCTTCATTGACTTTAAATGTCCTTACCACATCTTTTGTGGTCTTTATAAATTTTTCAAAGTTTTGGTTCAGTCTGACTGGACTGCTGATAATCAGTATGTTATCGATAAATATGGGGTCCAGTTGAAAGACACTTGCCCGAATCCCTCGACTAATTAGTGATAAAAAATGGCATGCCATGTAAATGGTGTGTGATTTGATTACTTCAGAATGCAAAAAAAAACTTACGTGGCATCTTGTTCCATTTAATGGATTTCTTTTATTTTATGACCAGTCTGTAATATTCACTAAACTGAAAATTTTGATTTATATTTTTTTTACTTTTGTTGAAGTTTACAACAGTCTGACAATGTCAACTGTAGAAATACATGGATACGATGATTAATCTGATTAAAGTGATTAAAGTCTTCGATCGAATTTACACTTCCACAGTAAACTAAACGCCCGTTCAAATATCCACTACTGAGCTTAAAATACAAGGTTAACTTGCACAGTAATTTTTTTCTTGAATAGCAAAGGCTATTGACAGTGAGACGTCTGAGACGATTTTTATTTTATATTTTTATTTATTTTATCAAACAGGTTAGAATTTTTCATCTGCTTAATCATGTGACACTTATTTTGCTTCAACCTTTTCAAACTTTCAGCTACAATTTGATGAAATGGTATATACAAAAAAATTATTAAATTTACTATAATTTTTAATTGTTGATTCTGTATAAATTGTTTCATATTTAATCCTGAATTCTCTTCGTCGCGATGTAATCGACGATTTTCTCAATAAACTTACACAAAGTGGGACCCCTCACGCCGCCGACGCCCAAAACTTCTTCGTGTTTGGGCCCCGCGTGATCGCCGTAATTCAAAGTACACATATTCGTGATCAAACTAAAAGCAAATACGGTCATGTTGCAATGCCTCGCCACCGTCGCCTCGTGCACCGTCGACATCCCGACAGCGTCCGCCCCAATTAAATTCAAATAGCGTATTTCCGCCACGGTTTCAAAAGCCGGACCACCTATGCCGCAATAAACTCCTTCGAATAACCTGCCTTGGAGTTTTTCCTCGCGCCAAATGCGCTTCGCCATCGCGATTATACCGGCGTCGTAGGCCAGGGACATCGACGGGAAGCGCGGTCCCCACCGTTCGTCGTTTGGGCCCTGCAAGGGACTAGCGCCGGACAAACCGACGAAGTTTATGTGGTCTTTAAACACCATGACGTCTCCCTCTTCGAACGCGGTGTTAATGCCCCCGGCGGCGTTCGACGCAATTAGAAAGTCGACGCCGAGCAATTTCATTACTCGCACCGGCAGCGTGCATTTCCACAGGGGGTAGCCTTCGAAGTAGTGGAACCGACCCTTCATGCAAACGACGTAAACGTTCGACAGGAAACCGAACACCAGTTCGCCTGTATGTCCGGGGACTGTACTGACTGGAAAATTCGGAACTTCCGAGTACGGCAGTACGACTTTGCTCTTCAAATTGTCGGCTATTGACCCTGTATAACAAATTATATAATTAGTGGAAATTTTGATTTGTGCGTTCAGATTTGGACAAAAGTGTTCGTGGCAAAATCAGCACTTTGGATAAATTTTGCAGCGCAATTGCGGTGTAACCTTCACCTTTCACGTACTTACCCATTCCCGTGCCACAAATTATGAAAATTTTCGGAAGTTGTGGTATGCGGCTTCGTAAATATTCGGCGGTCGCTTGCACCATCTCATAGGAGCACCTGCGAAATTAAATCTACGTTTAACGTCGTTTTTTCGCATATAAAAGATTGATATTGAACTACAACGCAAATTCCATTTAGGCTGTTATCAGGTCGTGTATAATTAATTGCAATATCACAAGTGGTATCGATATCGTGTTGATCAGCAATTCGCACAAGAAAAATTGAGGTGGATCTTTTGTTCATAACGTAAGTATTACGAGGGGAAATCAGTATTTATGGTTCCTAACGTAGAAGGAAACAAATTGAAGAAATACCGAATTTGCAATTCTTCAGAGGGAAAATATCCGAATTAACCCAATGTAAAACCAAGCCTGTTGGAAAATGGCAAGCTCACATTTACACGATTGTTCCAATAATTGATTAATTACTGTTGCACCATAAAAAAATCAACATTACATTAAGGTAACACAAGTCAACTTTACAAGTCACGCGCCACAATGCAAAATTTGCGCTTAAAGTTCAATTATAAAATATATAACATGCACTTACCCCTCGCCAACTTCCTGCGTTGCATTTCCACTGCAATTTTTACACGCGTTTGACATTTGGTCCAAAGTAGTTTCCGACGCCGTCCGCAAAATCAATGGCAATAATACCGTTAGCTATTACAAAACCGATAGCGATCTCATCTACGTAACATGTTATCTTATCGATATTTCGGGAACGTGAAAAATCCACGATTTTTAAGTGGTTGTTTTTAATTTTATGAAGTGCGTTTGGGACAACATTGCGCTCTCTCGTGTTACACGCTTATCTTTATCAGCGCAATGAAACTGACTTGCAGTCGGTCATTTTCAAACAAGCGCTATGCTGCGTATCCGTTCCGACGCAACGTTAAGATAACCACGCGATGCGGCGTAGATTTGGTATCGAGTGGAAACCCCACGTTTTACACTTCAGGATTCAGGATTCACATTTCATCAATTCACCAATTCACCAATATACGAAATTAAAATAAGAGGAAAAAAAAAACAAGAGATATTTTTCGCGGAAAATACTTCTCCGATTGACTTTGCATAGCTTGTCACACGATTATAAAGATACCTTCCGATACATTTACGATCGAGGTAGGATCAAGACTACAAAGGATTGCACAGATATTTACTCAATAACCACATAAAATTCTCATTTTTTATTATAATTTAATTAAGATAAAACGATAATTTTAAAGTGAGTAGGCAACTTGGAACTTTCATCGATCTTATGTAAAATATTTCTTCATTTCTTCGCGGTTTACATTTACGACATACTGTACGTGTTTCAGTCACTTGACGTTAAATGCTTTTCAACTTTCGTTAATTTGTAACGTCGACGTTGTGACCTCCATCGAGTCCCCGACTATATTAATTCAAAAAGACCATTTTATGCAGTGCGCATTTTTATGGCGTTCTCTTATCACCGACCCAATGGGTTGAGCATTTCATGCTGATATCATTTAAGCAAACCTGTGGGTAGAATGAAAGTGCATTCGCCAGGGATAAAATTTCTTATAAATTTTACATTTCAATGCTCAGATTCGCATTGGAGTATTTTTATATTTCTTATATGAATAATTTTACCGAAACAAAATGATTTCTTTACTAGTGGGGTGGTCATATGGTACGATTGGATTGGGTTGCTTACAATAATAATACTAATGACTAAATTGTGCCTAATCCAACCCAACCCAATCCAATCCAACCCAACCCAACGTAATTCAGCGGGCAACATGTTAATCAAAGAGAAAATTAAGCCAAGCATCACAATCAAATTCGCAAATAAAAAAATAAATGGATTAAATGAGCATGGCATGGGCATGTCAGCTAGAGACACAGGGATCCCAAGTCAAGAGCAAAGATTTCAAGAAAAATTTTAAATGTTCTCGATCTTAAGGCACATTACAGTCTCGAGGTTTCATTGCTAATCAAAACTCGTGCAATTTACAAAAATCACAATTCTCCCCCCCCCCCCATTCAATGCTCGACATATGTCACCACAGACTTTAATATTCAGAATTGGAGACAAATGCGCCAAACCAATACCAAAGATTGGTCCTAGAGGATAAAGTACAATCTTATAAATCTCATCTTATCAAAGCAACTTATCAAAGAAAATTGACTAAGAAAGAAATGCCAATATATGAAAACTGAGACAACACGACGAGGATGATGATAAACGCGTGAAATTCCTTTAACGGATTTTTGAAAATATGCAAACGTAGCAAGGAAGAAAATGCGCTAATAACTGATACAACACTTAAAGAACATTGCGAAACTTACGTCATTTATTCTTCCAGTAAATTAAAAAAATGCACACAAACCACAAAGTGACCTAACAAGAAAAGTAGCGACGTGGACACTTTTTGACAGCTCAGAGTCAGAAGTTCTGAAGATGATGATGATGATGATGAAAGTGGAGCTTGTATGAAGAAGACGACGATAGGGATGATGAATTAATTGATGAACTCACGAACAATATGCACGACTCCCTGAAAGATGATGTTTATCAAAGAAATGATTACAAGCTCACGTAGCAAGAAAAGAAGTGGTGTGAATGCTGCGGAAATTCTTGACAGCTCAGGACCACCTGAAAATGAAAATGGTGGAAATTGAGCTCTTGTAAAATAGAAGAAGGTGACGTAACAAGGAAGGAAATTACTTGAAAACTAAAACAACATCTGGCAAAAAATGAAAACCATGAAAAATAAGCTCACGAGAAGAAGACAAGGACACAGATCAATGTGCAGAACGTCATTAGTGAGTTTATGAACAACAATGTACATCACATTGGACATGAAGATAGTTAAGTTCAATTGAATTGCATGTAGTTTTGCTGGTAAGAGAATTGAGATAGGTGTAACTACCGATCATAATCATCATCCTCAGAAGATTAAATAAAATCTTCCAGGACCTTGGCATCCTGCAATATGAACAGTTCATCTTCGAGTAAGTCCATCGCTTGCGATGGTTTCTGCAAACAGTGCTTCATGTCACGAAAGCGTTCGACAAAGATTGCCACCAAGGACTCCCCCCTAAGATGTCGCCAGAATATATTCGCTGGTGAACGGGTCGTTATTGCATTTTTAATTTCCAAATTAATCAATTATCAAAAATTTCAATTGATAAAAGCAATTAATTATAAATAATATATAAATAAACTAATTAACAAAAAAATATATGTAAAAAGAAACAATTAAAAATGATTAATTAAAAGTGCCAATTTATTCCATTCACATCCCATTGCGTGTGCACATTTTATGAATGAAATAAATGTCGACGATTCTTGGAACGGGAACGACCTTCACGTAAAAACTTAGCAAGGGTTTTTGCGAGGAGACACCGACGTGCGTAAATTTTTTCTGGGAAATTAGAAACGCCGGCCGATCTATTAATAGAATACATTCATTGTTTCGGTCCGTATCGATGGTAAAAAATTAAAAAAATCGTTTCTGAGAACTATTTTACTACCGGCATTGGAAACGACCTTTAGCGTAAACACGTGGTAAGGAATCATGAATGAAACTGTGCACTTCTTCATACTTGATGAAAAATAAAATAATTTTGTGGATTTTTTTTATAAATTAATTTTTTTAATTGTAAACTTTATTTAAATTTTGTATTTCAGACATTTTTTTTTTTAAATTGAAACATTGAATTGTTTTGCACCTTTGATAGGTGAGCAATAAAATGAATTCCAACGATGGTATGTACGTACCCCTAGGTTAACAATGCAATTTTTTACTAACATCGTTCAATTTCTTTACCCCTGACTATTATGTTAATATCTTTTGAATAACAAGTTAATTTATAATAATAAGTGGTTGCATATATTATTTAACCCTCAATGTGGATTCAGTGTAATTTTTGATTCCTTTGATTAATGCAACCCTAAAAAAATATATTGTTAGTTTATATTTCGTAGTCAACAAAAATGTGACATTCACATGTATGGCAAAAAATATACACTAAAAAGCGGGGATGAAGAGTGGGACGTCCAAGAGATTATATGATATAAAGTGAGGAAATATAAAAATTGCGGTATCGTAGCTAAGGCCCCGTCCCCGTCACTTAACGTTTGTGTTTATTTGGATTAGCGGCGGGTGCTTCACTTAGACTATAATAGGCCCTTTGTGATATTGAATTAAAAAAATTTAACACGTCGATAAGAATCGACGAATTTATTTTTATCTTATTTTAGTTAATAAACCATAGCTTGAAAACGAGAAGGACATAGAGGTATTTGAAGATTTGAAATTGCATTTTCTTCTTTCTAGTCGAAAACCGTTGAATTAATACTGAAAATCGTGAGAATTGGCACGTTTTTAAAAATTTTAAAGAAATACAAAGAACATTCAACGATTTTACAGTAAAACAATTTAAAATAACATTATTACAAAAACGTTTATAATTAATTTTTTAATCCTGACGTTCGTGGGAAAATCACCACCGTCTCGGCGATTCCGTTGCCACACATCTTAAAGGTGTGAATTTTATTTTCTCATAAACTAGCGGATACACAATAAAACTTACTTTATTATATACATGACATAAATAATTAAATTTAAGTATTAAAATTAACATCTATTTTATCGTTTAAAGAATCATAGCCTGTTCGTCGCAATATATTCGACTATCTTCTCGACGAATTTCCTCAATGTGGACTCTTTCATCTTGCCCACGTCTATCACTTCTTCGTGGTTAGGAGCGCCGTGACCGTAATAGTCCATGACGCAAACGTTCGTTATCAAACTGAACGCCAAGACGGTCATGTTGCAGTGCCTGGCGGTCAGCACCTCGTGAACGGTCGACATGCCGACCGCGTCGACCCCCAGAAGCTTCAGCATCCGGAGCTCCGCCACCGTTTCGAAATTCGGCCCGCCCAGACAGGTGTAAACCCCTTCGAAGAGCCGCCCTTCGATTTTTTCCTTGTGCCAGAGCTCCTTCGCCTTGTCGATTAGATCGCGGTCGTACGCCCTGTTCATCGGGGGAAACCGAGGTCCCCACCGTATGTCGTTCGGCCCCTGCAGCGGGTTGTTTCCGGCGAATCCCATCATGTTGATGTGGTCTTTGATGATCATTATGTCGCCCTCGTTGAACGCCGGGTTGATTCCGCCGGCGGCGTTGGTCGCGATCAAGAAGTTGACGCCGATGAGCTTCATCACTCTGATGGGCATCGCGCACTTCCACAGCGGATATCCTTCGTAGTAGTGGAAGCGGCCTTGCATGCAGACGACGTGCACCCCGGATAAATTTCCAAACACCAACTGCCCCGCGTGTCCTTTCACCGTGCTCGCCGGAAAGTTTGGAATGTCTTCGTAAGGGATTACGTTGGTGTCAGTTAGGCCGTCCGCTAATGCACCTGCAAATAATCTAAATTACTCCGGGCAATTCATTTTAATATTCGCGCAAATATTCATAAAAGCATGCGTACGTGGTTTAAGGTCGTGAATTATTTTATGTCATGGAATAAATTTCCCACATGCTCATATTAATAAATTCATATCTACCCTCGTGCCAATACGCACCCATGCCGGAACCACAGACTATTCCAATTTTCGGTATGTGCGTTATGCGTTCCTGGATAAATTTTGCCGTTTTTAAAAGTTCTTCATAGCTGCATCTGTAAAAGAAAAAAAAACATTTTGAGGAAACGTCAATGTTGATCAAGATTTAAATTAATACTTCATTCATTCATTCTTTTTCTTTATCCCAATACTTTCATTTCCCGATCAAATCCTCCATTCATTTCCTCCAATTGATCAATGAATCATGCAACTCCTTGTAACGCTACATCTACGTTTCCTGTCCCGCCCTTTCATTCGCACACCTCTTGGTACCTGGACGCCCTTGCGATTGTGAACAAACCCTCACTCTCCTCACTCATACACGTCTCGACTATGAAACATAGACAACTCACAAGCTGACAAGTACAACTCAGGAAATACAACTTCGAGACTAATCTGTCTCGTTCCATAAGTTGACTATATTTAGAAAAATAAACGTTTGATATTTCTTCAATATATCTCCTTCTATGTTAGGGACCGTGTAAATACCGATCTCCCCTCGTATGTGGTATTGCGACGTTGGTTGTCACATCCCCTGAATTTGCAATGAAGCAACATAAATGTATTTCCATAATTTTACATTCATATTGGCATTCAAATTGGTACGGTGACTAATTTTCAATTTTAACCGCACCACATGACGAAGAAGTGAAGTTATGGGAAATTTTATGTAATCACAACTTTTGGAATTTCCAAGAAACTGATAACTGGGGATTCCATAAACGTGCGTATTTTTCGACACGATAATATTTCGATTTATTTAATATAGAAAATATCCACGGCATATTAAATCCTAAATCATATCAATGTTCCCCACGTATTATTATAGACCGAATCTAGTTCAAAATGTGGCACGTGCCAAGGCCCTAATTAATAATATTTAAGCGGCACTACTATTGATCGTGCATACCGATACCATTGACGTACATTCACTTACATTATTCTATCCAATTATTATTTATTTACGTTGATAAGTTTAATGGCAAGGTCAAGCGCTCAATGATACGTTACAGATCTTGTAACATCATAATCGCATTTTGCAAACTCTTAGAATGCCACGTGGTAACTTTCTGCCAGAAATTTATTAACAATTTTTGATCGGGTAGTTATCCGATTGCGTTTCGAGATAACGGTGATTTATTATCTTGAAAGTGGCCAAACTGGAAGTAACTGGAAGAAATCAAATCGATAACATTTTCATTGCTGATGAATTTTTAATCGTGAAGAACGTTACACGGAGTCCATCGTTATTACCGCTATTATCAATCTAATTAACCATGATAAATTTTTAAAGAATTTAAATACAAATGTACTTGAACAGCGTCCAAGGATTTTACAAACAAATTGTTTTCAACAGCGAATCATTTTGTAATTCTGATGGAGTATTATCGCACATTTCTTTATTTTTGTTTACAGCTGCCATGCGATTACCAAACTGTGAAATGAGTTTTTAATTTGAATGTTTCATCATAATATTTATTACATATCTAAATTGACTCTATTACATTACTTTCGACGAAAACAAAAAACTTATTTGAAAAATTTCACCAACTACGATGCGTTTGATTAGTTTGAATTGTTCGAAATTAACGATTGCATGGTGTGTTGTGGTAAAACCAATGGAAATTCCGTGACATTCATAAAAGTGCGAATAGGCCATAGAAATAAGTACCTAACGCGTGCCAAAGAATTAGAGGAATGGGAGAAAGTTAAAATGTTGTATCATTAGTGGAATAGGGACGATTTAAAAATAGATACGTTTCGATTTTTAAATATGTTGTTTGTTTGGGAACTTATTCGAGCGAAAGTGCTTGAATTGTTTAAATCGATTGCGCATTTTCGAGTTTAGTTTCGTTCCATTTGTACATTTTTTCGATTGTTCGTTTATAGTAACTGTTAATCTCTTGAGTTATGTGGCTACATTCGTAGCCTCTTAATTAATTGGGTCATGTTATTCAAAACAATTATATATATATCGGACGATGTTAATTTACAAGTGGATGTAATTAATTTATTTTTAACATAAACTTATAATGTTTAAGGGAATTTATAAAGTTTCGATTTATTTCACTGACTATTTTGGTTTTATGAAGCCACACTTTTAATAATATAAAGACGTAAATTTCGAGATACAACATGCAATTTTTTCTTCAATCACCCTATGTAGGTATATAGTCGTCCTTTTTTCTACCCAATAGTCATTGCCATCTTTTGCACTGCAGGTTTATTGTACTCACGTAAGTGCGAACAAACCAATTATTTTCGTCGCCTATTTTCTCAAACTGTCCCCTAATTGAAATTAATTAAAGTAAGATTTTAATTTACTTTATATCTCACAAGTATTGCGACTAAGCACGATTCGCTCAAACCCATGATGGCCTGGAATTCTCAGCATAGTAGTTAGTGTTTTTGGCAAACTGGAAATTTGTAGCCCATGGTAAAAGTCTGGATTTGAGATATTTTGGGCAGCAAGATGCAACTTTATCAACGAAGCATATATATATAATACCAATTACTTCCACTTATGGCTAATATTACTAACTTAAAGAAACTTGCATGGATGCACAACATCGTGACGATAAATAATATTTCGTAGTATTGCATAAAATTTGAATGCAAAAATTTTTAATATGAAACTTTTATTATCTTTGAAACTTGTAGCTCACATATAAATATTAGCTCATAAATGTAGAAATTAGGTCTTTTGCATATGTGACGCTATATTACTCGTGCACTATGTCTAAGATGGTATGGCAGTTCTTCAATAAATTCATGTAAACGGTCACCGATGTCCAACTAACGCAACGATTCCTTCATTACACTTGAACGATCATAAAAATAAGTAACCATCATTATACGTTCAATTTGAAATATTTATTGTGTAGTGTGTACACAGTAAGTACTCAAAGAAAACCAGTGTGTACATACCGGTTTATTAAATCTGGGAACGGATCCTGTTTCTCTCTAAAACAACATAAACATTTTTCATTACAGATAGGTAAATGTTTCAAGCGGCTTCGGGTGCAACTGGAAAAGATCAAATCTTTCTTTCCAAAATCAAATACCATTTTGTCTGTGTGTTATTGTAATTGAAAATATTGAAGCAGACACATATAGAAGAAATCATTCATTAGATTTTTGCTGGTCGTGGCAGACAAAGTACTTGTCGATATCCCCTGGTATATTGTATATCCGTGCGTTGTGTATAAGGTGTATAAGTGTACTGAAGTTAATTACGATGACGCTGGAGAGAATATAGTTAGTTTATGATACTTTCATTACACTTCACGACTGTTGGTTGTGATGGTGTACGTTGATTATAAATTATTTTTATTAACTGTTCCTTTGGTTGTACTTATTGGACCATTTCCATACACGTTAAAAAAAGTTCTCCTCGTCATTAATGCAAAATTCTATATGTGGAGTGATTTCTTCCTATTTGTTACATTATTTTGTTCAAAAGCAATTCCCTTTTGTTTAACTGCCCCGGCGAATAATATTCAATTCCACCACCATTGCGAGTTTGGAACTAGGTCAAGTGCAACGCTTCAATTAAAATGTAATTTTTATTGTGCCCCATATAATATTTTATATTATATGACGTTCATGTGAATCAAATAAAATGGCTAGAATTGATCTGGTTCACTTGCCACGAACCAAGTTCAAAGCAAAGCCAAATTTCTCAAAACATAAAGCGTACGATTACGACATAAGGAACCACATTGCAGATTTATTCGCTGCATGTAACAAATAAATCTAAAACGTTAGAGCGCGTTCCGAATTTAATCGAATTTAAAAATAGTAAGTTCAGGGTCTCCACATCTATTTGTCATAACTAGGAAACGGGAAACTAATATCGTTGAGAAAAATGCACCATCGTCAACTGGTACGGAACACACCTCCAATTACGTGTGTGCTTATCAATGCACTTGTGGAAAAATTGACCATCTTATCGTCGATATTTTGGAAAATTCCACAAATAATATGAGCCATGGTGCAACGTTGACGTCAGTATGTGTAGCGATACAATAAATTAATTGGCCATCAATGGCCAGAAGCATAGTAGCCGCAGATATTTTGATGGCACGATAAAATATTTTTTAATTAAGAAAAAAATAAAGAAACCAGTTTAACGAAAAATTAACGAGTTAATTAATAATTAAGGAATAAAGTAGTCAAACACACGCGCACACAAACATTTCTGCAAACACGACACAAACGATTTCTCTAAAAAAATGCATAAGCTATTAAAAAAAAAACTTACCCGCTGCCGAAATCTTCGTCGAAATTGTCGCCGTTTGATAGTTTCCCGTTCGAATTGTTTTGCCCCGACATACTTGCACACAAATATTTAATAAATGTAATAAATGAAAGTTCAGCGTGTGTCAATCCGCCGGATGGTTTTAAACTTCTGACAAATCAAAACAGAACATCTTATTTATAAGCTTACTCGTATCAACGACCAATGAAATTTGAATGTGTGCGGTTGTGTTGTGATGAAATTCGCCTGCATACTGTTTTTTTTTCTTTCGAGATATTGTTGCGATTGAAAATGAAAATTTATTTTTGTTGATCGCATCGGATTGTATTGTCGAATGGCAATTATTAATTAATTACGAGTCGATTAATTAAATTGTATTGGGCGGTGTTCGGTTTCCTGGTATTCGCAGTCTTCAAAATTTTATTTTCGTGGAAATTTTTCGTAAGGGGAATTTTAAAAAGGGGTACGAAATAATAACAAAAAACGAATATTGAAACAAATACGAAAAATAACTATAATACAACAAAAATAATCAACGCCAAGAAGCTATAGAAGTTTTTGGACAAGATGGTTCAGAAATTTTATTGGACCAGACGAGTTTTAAACAACAAGTGAGCGCGGTGAGATCAGGCATTTCCTCATTTAAATAATTGTGTGACGTTGCTATGCCATAAAGGGGCCCGTTACTGTATGGTTTTGATAAGAATTAATAAGAAAAAAATTAATATTTCGATAATGATAGTTGTTACTATCTGCCGCCGTCAAAATTACTAACACTGTGTATGTGTGTGCAGTATGTTTTTGAA
This sequence comes from Geotrupes spiniger, assembly GCA_959613385.1. NCBI lineage: Eukaryota > Metazoa > Arthropoda > Insecta > Coleoptera > Geotrupidae > Geotrupes > Geotrupes spiniger. The sequence continues at coordinate 31,489,675 of OY390739.1, forward strand.
TATGATATAAAGATCGATTTGCTAGTCCAAAAACAAGTTGTAAACCCTTACGCAATCACAATATAGTTTGAAATTGGATATTTTGCTACAAACATTTCATGCAAAAGACTTAAAACATCTTAAAAACTTGCTCAACGTGTAAATAAATTAGAAGTTGGACGCAACTAACTAAGAATTTTGTGTAAAATATTTTTAAACTCATTTTCGTTTGGGATTTTGGGATTTTGCAAACAATATTTTCGTTTTTCTTTTCCTTGTTTTGCAGTTGTTGGATTTTTTATAAATTATATTTTCCCACGATGAATTTTCAGTAAATCCTGTTTATCCTCTAAACCTTACATGTCACAATATTTTTTTCGTTTTATTTTTACTTTATTTTACGTACATGCGCACTAATTATTGATTTTTGTTGATGCTTTGAAGTACTTTGTTGAACGTGAATGATTCGAAACGACAATTAGCGCCGATTTCTAATTACAAATTCGTTCGACTTTCTGGAATTTTCCTAAAAATTCATTAGTGCAAGCGAGTTGGTTGTGTAGTTGAAACATAATGCGAACAAATAAATATATTTACCGAGCCGCTATCTCGCCAATTCGGTCAAATGTTATCACTGTTCGATTTTTAAATCGGTTGCAACACTACATGTTTTTCAATTATAGATGTGCAGGGGGTCTGTTGCAACATTCCACTTGCATCAGTAACTTAAAGGTCTGTACAGACATGAAGCCGAATCGCGGTCGCAAAAACTTAACTTAAATCTTGAATTGGCACTAAAATTTAAAATAGAAAAGAGGGCGAAATATAAAGGTGAAAAATATATATATATACAAACAAAATGTAAACAGAGAGTAAATGATTTAAAACAATGACATTAAATTTTCAAAAGACAATACGACAAAAAATGGAAATAAAAATAAATTGGAAAACCAAGGAAGATTTTTCAGAACTTTGACTTAACAAAAACCCACAGTGCACAAGCTGTCGAAGCTCACCAATTTTTTGTAAAAAAAACTGTTAAATTTCGGCGATTTTCTTATAAATTCTAAAGGTGGTGTCATCATTTCACAACTTGTTTGATGAGGGAGGCGAAGTGCAACGTAATGTAATATGCACAAATTACAATTACAATTGCAATAAAAAAATGTCTATTTTATACTACAATATGAATTTTTTTGTTTCTTTTTTGCTATTTTGTAATATCAAATCGATGATCATTGCAAACATTTTTTGTACATATGCACAACTTTACATTTTCTGGCACGTGAACAATAAGACGTGGTGCTGTGGTGTTTGATTAATATCCACTGCTACCGCAAGGGTCTATTGTGGCTCACAACTATTTACAGTTCACCCTCAATTTCCATTATTTTTAGATGGAGGAGAATTTTAGTGGGTGAGATTTTGTCAAGTTCGCCCAGCTCAAGTTTTGTCTCACCAAAGACTGTAAACCTGATTTTGTCCCCGGCAGGGCAGGCACACATGACGTGCTCTGCTGTCTCCTCCTGCTGTCAGCTCTTATTTGAGCTTCTGGCCAGGACTCTTATAATCCCAAAAGCCGGTTCTGGGCCAATAAATTCCCAGTTAGCTCCGCTCTTTGCCAGGGAATCGGCTGCTTCGTTTTCCTCTATTCCAGCGTGTCCAGGTATCCAGACCATGCTAATGTTGTTGGCTCTCCATAATTGAGAGAGCACTGCACGGCAGTCCCTGATCGACATCAACGTACATTGATTGTCATCAAGGACTTGCAGTGCTGTTCTGCTTTCAGATTTTTTTTTTATTGTCCTGTGCTTCTAGAGTATAATAATTGCACTTCACTATTAAAATAAAATAAATATTACCCTTGTTACCACAAAGCACTTTATTAAATCCAAATGCAAGTACGAAATCACCAAACTATAATAAAGAAACAAATCATCTAAATAGAAAGTTATTTATTTAATAAAATCTACATACAATAATCATTAATGTATTATAAAATGAAAATCACATACAGACACTTCGTACAAAGTGATGAAAAGCTGCCGTCGTGAAATAATTCCAAACTTGTTATAATCAAATTGAACGCATTGACAAAACATAAAATATAATTGAGCAAATGTAACATCGTCCGTGCCCCAGATGCAACGAAAAAAAAAAATGAATCGACAGCACGGAACTAAAATTATACATAAAATAACAAAATGTTGGTCCCATAACAAAAATTTAAACGAGAAACTCACGCGAGGTAATCGACGAAGTCGTCGGACTTCTGACTGGTGTTTGTACTATGATCGAGAACGAATACCTCAGACGAGTCAACGGAAAACGGTGATTTTTGGACGTTAAAAAATAAAAATTCAATAAATATTTAAAACATTATTGGGGGGGGGGGGGGTTAATAATGTATTAACAAGACTTATCTGACTAAAATAAAAACGAAAACATTCAATATTAAAAAGACTCCTAAATATACAGTGTACTATAATTATATTTTTATCTTACAACAATCACATATTTATAAAACGTCTACGGCACACTTTCTTCCAGTGATATAAAGTTTAAATTGAAACCGTCGTTTTTGAAATGGTGACTCGAGTCGAGTTGTAATTTGAATGAACGGAATTTATTATATTACTGGAAAAGTTTGGAGCGATAGACTTTACGAAAAATAAATTAAATATACAAATGAAAAACCTAAGGAAATAAATAGGCAGTAAATAGTGATATGGTAACAAGCAATTTTTAATTTTCGAACGCATTTTTTAAATTGTAATCGTAAAACGTGACTAGTTTTCAAATGTAAAGAAAAATCCAACGACCTACCCTAAATGTCCTTACATATAACACTTGTAAAAATTCAAGATACGTCAACATCACTCCAGTTAAGCACGGAAAATTTAATGTTAAAAGAATCAAATTTATTTTCATTAATTTGTTACCAATTTACTGATATGTACGATATCCCTGTTTATGAAAGTAACAACAGCAGTAATATTTCAGCAAATTTCCAATCAAATGCTTCTCGTGTAAAAATTGCTTGTTGGGTAATGTACACAACGAAATTATTTCACTAAAAAACTACTAGACTTTATGTGAGAATTGGTGGTTTAAAAGTATTTATAATAAAATGACACTATATACACATGTTGCAACTTCTAAAAAATCTACCACAAGCACATATTTAAATATTTGTAACTGAAGTGAATCGTGACATACACACTAATTCATTATGTATCAGTCTAGCTACCGTAAATAAATACATTATTTCCCTACGGTTATAAACGGGAAATCAATATACAAATATTAACACTTAAGAACTAAACCTGTATGGCAGGATTTGGTATTTTTGAATACCCACACTAATTACAGCATACAGTGTCACCGTATTAGGCCAAAACTAAAAATACGCCGCACTTTCAAACTCACTTCTTCTTACTCGCCTTTTCCGCTTTTCGTTGTTGCTTCTCTTTCTCCTTGCGGTCTTTCTCCATTTGCTTTCGTTCCTTCTCCATCTGCACCTTCAGTTCTTTGATTTTACGCTTGAGGCGGTTTTTGTCGTCGCCGACGACGCCCAAGATCTTGAAGTCTGTGGACGTCAGTTGCAAAAGTGCCGATCCGTTAACTTGTAATTCGAGAAACTTGTTGATGTGTTGTTCTAAACCTAACGCTAACAACCACTGGCACACCTGTAAACATCGTTAATTATTTTTCGCTTGGTGTATAAAAAGAATAAGCACCTGTTCTTTACTCCAATCTGCGACGGGCGCGTTCTGCCAGAAGTGCGAGCTCCGTTTGTCACTGCTAATGCTACACGACGACAAACTGAGATCAGAGGGATTCATTGCACTCCACGACGTCTCGTGCCTGGAGGGCGAGACAGATCCTGAAGAAAGACTCGATGGGGACGGTGGCGTAGGCGACGTCCCAGACTGATGTTGCCAGGGTACTGTGCCTGGTGGTGATAAAGTAACTGGTACAACTTTCTTAACTGAAACATTACCTGCTTTTAATTAACTACACATAAAAGCATACAAGGCGGTGATAATATTACTTCTAAATTACTTTAGTCACATTGATTTATTAAAAAGTACGTACCTCTCGCATTGGCTTCACTGACCGCCTGTCGTATTTCTTCCAATAAGTGCTGTGCCGTGTTTTGCTTACTTTTCTCATTCAGATCGTCTGTTGAATTTGTAATGCTTTCGTTGCCCATGCGTTTTTCTCGTTCGGCTAGTACCTAAAACGTAAAATGTTGAGGTGAGCTTTGTGAGGCAAAATGAGTCCTTCTTTCAATATAAACCACAATTTTGGTCGTAAGTTAAATACGTTAAATAAATTCCCAAATTATCCACAAACTTTACTTTGACTTTTTCGATCTCACCGCAATGGTGTCAATCTGTCCAATCATTGTTTTAAAAGCTACGTACATAACTGACAAAAAAAGCAGGATCAAAGCAATTTACTGAACCTACAAACTGTACAACAAGAACCCATAAAATTACAATTACTTAAACTACTTGTTTTAATATGAAATGTATTTACGATACAATCCTTAGGTATGAACGTTGCATCATTATGTTTATTTTACTGTTAATTAGTTTGTTCTGAAAATAAATCGTTTGAAGTGTGTACCAAGTTGTAAAAAAATTAACCAGCCGTCGTTTCTCTTATTTCTATCGTTAATTACCTGTTTAAGTTGTTCCGCCAGAGAAGCTGGTGGTCCCATACCGAGAGTGACGTTTTTATTTCCACCCCATGGATCCGGACCACCCTGTTGTGGGATGCCCGAATCTTTTTGAACCCTGGCGTACACAACATTCGCCGAACTTTGGTTTTGGACGTTGTATGCAGTTTGCGTGGTGTACGTCGCATTTTGCATGTTATACTGAACAGTCTGGGTGTTGTACTGCATCTGCTGCGATGCAAATTGACCGTAATGCGTCGTATTCAAAGTAGTCGGTCGCACTACGGAATTCTTCGCCTGATCGTGCGAATACGTCGGATCGTTCAACTCATCGCCCGAGTTGTAACTCTCGTCCAACCCATAATCCGAACTGCTGTTGCTCAAGGAACCCTTCTTGCCGCTGGGTAATTGCCTGTTGGCCAACGCCCCTCGATTCGCGAGTTCCGCTTTGCTTTTATTCGCGGAGATATCGAGCAGTTCGTGAGGCGGAACCGCGCTGTCGAATTCTTCCTTGATCGGAAGCTTGCGCTCCACCGTCGCGGTTTTGTCTTCGTCGCAGGGACTAGCATCGGATATTTCCGTATCGGAAAAATCAGTATCGAGGGCTTGCATCAAAGGCTTGGGCGGTTGACACCTGGTCATCTGCGGCGTCAGCTGCTTCAAACTTACGCTATCGTAAGGTAAATTCATGGGCATCCCCGCTTTTCGTTGCGTTTCAAGCAAATCTTGTTCCAACGCAATAATACGGTCCTTCAGATTTTTGACCAAGGCGTTGTACTCGGTGTCTTTCTCTTGCAGCAACTGCTGATAGAAATCTTCCCGGTGGATCATATCGAGTTCGCGTTGCTGAAATTCGCGAACCAATTGCTTCGCCCGGCTGTATTTCTTTTCCAGAGCGACGTACTGGTTCTGAGATTGCTCGAGCATATTTTGATACGTCAGGACTTCTTTACGGGTGGTGTTCAACGAACGTTCGGCGTCTTTCAGTTTCTGATTCGCCTGTTCGAGTCTTTCGCTCTCGTCGGATTTCATGCCGTTTTGTTCCATTAGCTGCAAAACAATACTAAAACTCTTCTGGGGATTCCAAATTAGAATTACGCTAATGTAAGTGAATGACGTGGATGGAAAATTTTACGGAAAAGACTTTTAGCTGCGAGAGACAAGTGTAATAAATATTTAGAACCGGCATAGAAGTAGAGATGATGAAAATAATTTCAAATTTTATATTTTATAGTTTTTCTATTTTTTGATAAAACGTTACATTTTCATTTTAATTTACTGCATGTCATCCGTAGCTTAGCTTAGCTTAGCATTATGAAAAAACATACATGTGTGTGCAAAATGTGTACAATAAATTCTAGAATATCAAGAGCATTTCGAACAAGAGCACAAGTCAATTATTTACTGCCGATTCCTTCAATTACAGCGAAATGAACTAATTATCTAGAAACAGTTACACCTTCCACAATGTTAGACATTTGCAAGAGTTGTGAGAATTTTGTTAAGAATGTGCTCCATCGACTCTTAAATTTGCAGTACACATTTCACGCCTTTGAATTGAAACAACGAAATCCATGTACTCCATATTATACTAGCATGCATAAAAATACTGAACATACCTTCGTCTTTAATCGTGCTACCTCTAGCTCGGAGAGGTTAAGTTTGCGTTGGCTCTGAATAACAAACACAAGACAGTACAGAAACGAGCAGTGTATTATCGATAAAAATAATTTCAAAATGCACAAAACACAAACCCGCCACACAAACCACACAAAATAACGCCGTGTTTGGCTCACCTCTTGGAGAAGTATTCGCAGCGACTCGACGTCGTTGTTGTCGTGGACTTCATGTTCGAAAACGCTGTCACTGTGCACCGTCGGGCTGACCGGCCCGTCCGACACGCTGCTGTTTGCAGAACCTAAAAATGCTCCTAAATACATTAGTTTGAGTCGAATCGTCGACATATTTAATATCTTCGCTTTAGCAAAGTGAGGCCAATTCACATTGACGTATTACCTGTAAGTGGTAGTGTGCTTGCATCGCTTTGTTCGGCTTCGAGGGCCCGTTGCCGCCGTTCCTCGCGTTCTCTGTCGGCTTGCAAACTCTGCCGTATCAGCTGAGCCACCTCGCTGTTATCTGGGTCTCGTTCTCTTCCTATACTAAATCTGACTAGCCCAGACGTATTACGTAGCACACTAGCAGCGTATGCTTGGGTTACCCCAACTAAACTCTTTCCGTCTACTTCGATGATCTGATCGTTTACTTGAATGCGACCGTCGCGGGATGCAGCACCGTTTGATGTTATTGTTTTGACGAATATTCCTGAAAAGACAAAACCACGTCATTAATGTCCACTAATTTGTAATATAAAAGATCGAGTGAACCAGATTGCAAATTAACGATGGACAATAATAAAACTGGTTTTGGGTTCTGTTAACTGTAGAAAAATTTCGCCCACCATCGTTGCATAAATTTTTTTCATATATCAATAATATACTAGCGATATCAAACTAATTCACTAATTATGAAACACAAATTAAGTTAGCCACCTAATTTCTCCAATCCTGCGTCCGCCCCAACGCCCATTCCGATTATACTGAGACCGAGCCCCTCGGGACCTTTGATTAGTTCGACGGGAAACACGTCCATCTTCTCCACTCGTTTTTCGAGTTCGTATTCGGCGCTCGCCGCGACGGGGTCGACGTCTTCGTTTCTCCTGTCGTAGTCGCTTATGCTGAACGTCGAGTACACCTTCATTGGCTGCATGGAAAACGACACTTTGGACGATTTCGGGATGTACGATGGATAATCGAGATCGTCGTCTTCGTCTTGCGGTAGACCCGGCACCTCCATCCAAAAATGGCCGTCTTCGTAATAATGAACGCCGTGTTCGATGCCGATTATTTTTCTCGGCAGGGGCACGTAATCGGTGATGCTCTCTCCGTTGTTTATTTCCGAAAAGCTAGTCACAGAATCTAAAAATAAACACTACTTAGTTTTCATTTAGTATTCCATGTAAACATTAAAAGTGTAACTTTCAGGCGACGATGCAAGAAAAACTCCTAGGTATTCGTCTTGATCATCATCAAAGTAAAATTATCAGAAACAAAGTATTCGGTCGAGTGTGAAAGATGAATTGGCAAAGTTTTGTCTAAAATGGTTCATTCTTTAATTATAACAATAATTAATACTTATTTTAGTGTTTAAACACAAATCGTTCCTCCTTGTGTCGTACCAATTAATCCAGAATCTGAAGCAACACTTGACTCCATCTTTGAAGTTGACATGGATAATCCATCCACGTCTTGCGTCGATATGTCGATGCTTGAAGTGGATTCGTTCATCAATGAATGGTCCAGGGCTCCAGTTTTATGACCTTTATTGACCACCGCATACTCGACGTGTTCAGTGATGGAATCATCCTGCAAGGACGGTGGTCCCATGCTGTCGTTTAGCGAGGGTGGTCCCATCGAATCTTGGATGGACGTCGAATCCAACATAAAAGAACTTGACGCGTCAGGTTGCCAATTTCGCGAGTCCTCTTGGTGAAGCAACCTGGTTACTTCTTGCGCTTCCTCATCAGACAATATATCCTGCCTGTCGGTACAAAAATTCCATTAAAATTTCAACGTTTTATAATTCACCGCACCCGTAACCCTTACTTTTCAATTTTTAAGGCAAACTTAAGCGATAAAATTAGTAACAAAAACACAGAAAGCATGTTGTCGATAGACGTGTTAAGACATTCGTTGTTACCGACAGAATTTAAATGAAAGAAAAAGCTAACTGCGAAAACAATTATATTTACTCACCTAGTCCTCTTCTCCAGTATTCTGTTGGGCACATGCCAAAGTAAAAATACAAAAGAAATTAGTGAAAAGTAGTGAAAACTCATAAATGAAAGCCAAATTATATAACTCAAAAATAACACATGCAGATCTATGTATCGTCATTCGAGCTAGCGCTACGCCGCATGCAATACTCACTTTGAACTGAGCAAATTTTCAGCTTCGGCCGGCGTCATGGATTCAGCTTCGCGTTTTAATTCGTTATCGCGCTCTTCGTCGCTGGCGTCTGCATACTCCACGTCGTGCAAATCCAAAATATTCGCTTCCGACTTTATTTCCGGCGAGAGGAGTTGCTTCTTTATGAACTGAAAGTATTTGCAATGATGACTGCGTACAAATGCTAAAAACCAAAAGCGCACCTCTTTCGTACAATTGCTCGATATTATGTCGGGAGTGTTATCCGCCGCTAAAAGTCGCTCGTGGAGCAAAAATTCATTACACGTCTTTTCGAAACTGTCCTGGCTTTCGAATTCCACCAACAACGAATTTGTGTTCGCGTTGGACCTACTATTGTAAATGATGTCGGAATCTATCGAATGCTGCGGCACTATTGTTGTCTGCGAAACCTCCGAGTCCGTCGAAGACTTCTGTTTCAACAAGTTGCTCGTTTTGGTCGGTATCGTGTACAAATCCTCGATGGATTTCGGCTCTGCTGCTTCTTCGGGTGACATAGGCGACTCCGTTTTGTAATCGACATCAGAATCGCACGAATGTTTTAGGAACGGTACGGGCTTAATGTTATCAGTCTCGCAAGTGTTTAGCGTGTTAAGTACGTCTGGCTCGCACGTCGATTTGACGTCCAGCGAATCGGCTTCGCCTGCCGTACATTCGTACTCGGAATTATCGTGCGGTTTAAGTTTGGCTTTGATTTCAGGATACGGCTCGTTAAAGCCGCCTTCGTCCTGCGTAGTTGTGCTCACGATAGATGGAGGTCTACTGCCCAGGCCAGCCGCCGGAATGTTGAGAGATATACTTGAAATTTTGTTACGTCTTGGAACTGGTGCGGCAACACCTTCAGTCTTTTCATTTTGTTTGGGCGAATCTGTTTGATCTGAAATAAGAATTTAATTGTTATTTTTAATTACATTTAATTTTATATTTAATTTTATTTTATGTATTTAATTAATACAAGATGTAGAGTATTGCTATTATTAAATTACTATTGCGATAGTAAAACTGCCAGTGCAGAATCGTGAGCACACAATTTATTGTTTGCTCGCAAGAATTGATTACCTCGGGGTGCATTAAATTTTGATCAAATTAATCAAATGCTTGCTTGTCCATAAAAACCTTATGAATTGCTATATTTGTAGAACTAAAAAACGTCAAACTGGTATTAAATAGTACATGTTTCCTATTTCAGATTTCAAATCGTCCAAGAGGAAGAAAGCAATGAGGGTAGAACTTATCGTATATGACGAAATGGAATGGTAAATAAATTTGCAGTAATTAAATACGGAAACATTGAAGATAACATATAGCACAGTGGAAATGGTGATGCGTCAACCGTCAAGTCGAGTTAAGGTAGTAATATTAACAAGTTTAGACGACCCCACTGGACCGTGTGTCGACTTGGTTTACTGCTACACATAGATATCTAAGAAGGTTCATGACAACACCATGTCATTCGAAAACTTGCAACTAAAATACGACCAGCTGCTTGCGAATATAAGAAAATGAGTACAGAATATTTGAGCTATGCAGATTCATTTTCTACGGTATCAAAGTCTGAGAAACATGTAACGCAGGTACGCAGCTTTCTCTATCTTTATTAATTGGAATGTTTCAGATAAACGTAGGTACGAGATATCGATGGACGTCGTATTGGGAATACATTGGTTCGGCACTAATATGTCTGTTTTCCATTACCCACTACGATGGGGTTTGCAAATTGGGCTCACCTACCGGTAATTACATCCGTAAAACATTTCATAGCCTTAATTGTATTTTATTGCAGAACCTTCCCTCCTGCAACTATTCGTATCGCATGTGCTCATCGGATTACCGATATACTACATGCAGATCGTGTTGGGAAAATACACACAGATGGGCATCATACTCCTGAAATATCTGTCCCCTATAGGCCAAGGTGTGGGATTTGGATTTACCGTGGTGCTGTTTCTAAATTCGATAAAAAACGGTTTGCTATTATCGCATTACTTGATATATCTGTTGACTTCGATGCAATCGCAATTGCAATATTTAACGTGTCCACCGAATAGTGCTCGCAGATGCTGGTCCAGGGTCAGCAATTGCACCGATCGGTGCATTAACGACAAGATTACTATGTCTGCATGGTTGTACTTTAGGTAAGTGAAATTGTTAATAGTATGTGACTTTATGTCGTATTTTTTTTGTCAGGGAAGTGTTCATGAAATCTCATGCGCCATATATTGATAAGGTTGCTTTTGGAGTCCCCTCAGCTTCGAAGATTGTACTTATTTTTTCCACGTGGTCAGTAACTGGCGTATTACTTATATGTGTCGCTAAAAATTACAGGAGGGTATGTAATCTGATCGTATTCACACCGTGCTTATTTGCAAAGTGTTGTAGAACGTTACGTGATATCGCTGGTGGTTGTTCCATTGCCAATGTTACTAAATTGAAAATATTTCCAGTGCACATTTACAATCTATTCCGTCACGTTGATACTAGTGGGATTACTATTGAGTAATTCTGTGTTGTCATCCCAACAGCTGGCATTAGTGAGCCTATTTACAACGGAAGTTCCGGTGTTTACCAATGGAGATGTAAATATTTGATTTATAGATTGCGTTTTCAAATTTTCACATATACACCACGTCTGATTTGTCACTTTTGTTTCTTTTCGAAAGCAACTTTTATTGCCTACAATCATAGAATGACGGCCCCCATACTAAGATTTTTGATCTGTAACTTTGGTAAAAAAGAAATTGTTTGTCCTTAGAACTGGTACTCTGCAATAACCATCACCATAAGCCAGATGTGTTTGGGGAGAGCTTTCCACGTCATTCACGGTTCATATATGGATCCCAAATGGCCGTCAGCACTGCTGGCGATGAGCGTGATGCTTTTAAACTTTATATTAATTACCATTTGCTCGCTTGTGACACAAACGTCAGTTGAAATCGTACGGAGCAACGCACATCTGGAGAACGGACAGTCCTACGAAGCACTAACACGTGGACTGCCTCTTCTTTTCGGTGTTATTCCGCAAGGACTCGATTCGGACAGTAAGTACATCAACGGGAAGTCTTGCTTACTTAAATTGTACATAATTGCAGAGATGCCACAGTTTTGGTGCACAATTTACTTTGCATCGGGAGTATTAATTTTGCTGAATAACCAGTTGGTTCACATTGTAGCGATTGATACGACGCTTCACGATTCGTTTCCAGTATTAATTCGTTACAAAAACTATGTTATTACGGTGACGTGCATCGTTGGATGTATATTTGGAGTGCTGCTATCTGCTAAGGTTAGTAGTTGACAATATGTATGGTAATTTCCAGTTTCATTGTTCAACTGCATGGCCTTAAAAGAAATTGATAACTTTTTGGGTATTGAAACTCTCACGGGTCTAAGAGTGGCCCTACAGAAAGCTTACTATTTATGAATGTAACAATGAGGCGGGTTCTCGATAAATACACGTTCGAGCAGGAGTTGATTCGTGATATTCGTAGAATACGCAGTCGTTGTGCGCGTTTCAGTATGGCAGGTCGTATCGTTGGAGCGTCCAAGCATCACCATTACTTCTTGAATATAAAGACCCTCGTGTTAACATCAATGCTGTCCGATAGAGGGGAATTTTCAACCGTTTGTGTACAGCCATGAAGAACAAACGTCCTCGGATGCTTAGGGAAGGCGTGATCCTCCTTCACGATAACACCCGTTCGCATATCGCTAACATAATCACGTCACAGATGATACAGATGAGGGGTGGGAGATCACAGCACAGTCGCTGCAGCCCCCTTACAACCCGGATCTGTCGCCCTGTGACTTCCATGTCTTTGGACCATTGAAGAAGGCACTCAAGGGACGGCGATTCCAGTCGGACGCTGAAGTTCAGCAAGCAGTTTTACATGGTTCCGTCAACAACCAGAGGAGTGGTACGACACCGGTATGCAGCGTCTTGTGAAGCAGTGAGACGCCTGCCTGTGTAGTAATGGCAATTTTGTTTAGTTTAAATGAACCGCTTGTATGTACCACCGCTCGAACGTGTATTTATTTATTGAACCTACTTTCTCGCATTTCATAATAATAATAATTTGTCATTTTCCTAGGAATCAGCATACATCACACGTGTCCTGATGTTGAAAATAATTCAGCAAACCGAGGTCTTCAATACCCTGATGTTGAGCATATTAGTAAGTTGGATTTACGGCGTGCAAAAATTTTGCGACGACATACACTTTATGTACGGATCCCAGCCCACAAAATTTTGGAAATTTCTATGGTACGCTTCTCCGTTCTTCGTGGCCGTAAGTACTTGTACGATGCGGTACATATAATCAAACAATAATGCACTTTTTTAGTTATCACACACCTATGTAGTTTACATATATCCAATGGAGTTTGACGACGATTATTTACTGGTGTGGTTTTGCTACTGGGTTCTAATTACTCCGGCGCCGATATTTGCGTTCATTGCCATATTTCGTTTCATGAAACAACGAGTAAGTATTATACCAACTCGTTTATTATGCACGTACCAGGACACTGTTGGACTTGGGCACTGTAACAGCCCCGGCTACTGGTCATAGGGCATCGCATGCATAACCTGGAAGTGGCTGAGGCCACTGAGTGCCGACTAAGCCTTACGTTGACTTACGGCATGAGTGGGGTCTAGCCAACATTGACCCTTGCGGTTGCAGTAGAGGGGCCCCACTCATTATAACCAAGTTACCTTTATTTTTTATTAATTCACTTAATATTTTTTAGAATTTAGTGGGACTTTTCCAATCAAACGAACTGTTTGGGCCACCCGATCCTGATGAGCGGCTGCTTAGACGCATCTATAATCCAAGGAGAGAAATTCGTTCCAGAAGACGGAACGAAGTTTGCCATCATAATTGCATTGTCGGTAACAAAGTAAGTTAGTTCAAGGCAATTAATATTTACTCGGTATTTATTTTATTTTAATTTTAGGTTCTGAAGAAAGTCTTACATGACGAAATTATGTTCAAGAAAGGATTGGCCGAAGAATATTCAATATGAAGAATATGCAATGTAGTTATTAAAATTATATATCGTAACAAATAGTTCGGTTGGTCGAAAAGTAGATGGCGCTCATTTCTTTCGCAGATACCCACTACCGAAACTTACATTAGGTAAAAATTGTGCAATAGTAAAACGGGGTAACGAACAGACGTGAAGTTTCACCCTAGTTCGGCAAGTTGGCAAGAGATCACGCTCATTTCTTTCACAGATACTTGCTACCGACACTTACATTAGGTAAAAATTTTACAGTGATAAAATGGGGAAGCGAACAAACGTAAAATGTTACCCTAGTTCAGCAAGTTGGCAAGAGATGGACGCTCATTTCTTTCACAGATACTTGCTACCGAAACTTACATTAGGTAAAATTTTGCAATACTAAAATGGGGTGATGAATAAACGTGAAATTTTGTCCTAGTTGAGGAAAGTCGCAAGAGATGGCGCTCATTTCAGTCATAGATACTCGTTGCCGAAACTTGCCTTAAGTAAAACTTTGCAGCAGCAAGAATGGGGTAACAAACTAACGTGAAATGTTGCCTTAGTTCAGGAAAGTCGCAAGAGATGGCGCTCATTTCAGCCATAGGTACTCGCTACCGAAACTTGCCTTAAGTAAAACTTTGCAGCAAATAAGGGTGGGGTACAAACTAACCTGAAATTTTGCCCTAGTTCAGGAAAGTCGCAAGAGATGGCGCTGTATTCTCTCCTTGGTACTGGTTACCGAAACTTGGGTTAGGTAGAAGCAAAACTCGTTAGGGTACGGGTATGGGTGGGTTAGCTACGCATCCCACCTACTCGACATACTTAATAGCGACGCACGCCACTTGGTAGACATTCTTAGATCTTGTTGCAATAACTATATAGATTTTCATATAGTTTGACTGTATTAATTAGCCACTCATCTCGCTTAGGTAGACAAACATTATCCTGTTGGAAATTTTTATTAGTTTGATATTGGATTGAGATTGTTGCAAATTTTTATTAGTTTGATATTGGATTGAGATTGTTGCAAATTTACCCTACTTGGGCTACTCGAATAGAGATGGCGCTGATTTCTGTCATAGATACTTCCTACCGAAAGTTACGTTAGGTGGTAATTTTATCCTAGTTCGACTATTCGAAAACAGATGGCGCTGATTTCTGCCATAGATACTTCCTACCGAAAGTTGCGGTGGGTAGTAAATTTTACCCCAGTTCGATTATTCGAAAACAGATGGCGCTGATTTCTGTCATAGATACTTCCTGCCGAAAGTTGCGTTGGGTAGTAAATTTTACCCTAGTTCGACTATTCGAAAAGAGATGGCGACTCAATTGACTCGTGGGTAACGCCTTCTTGGTTCTTTTGTTGTGCGCCAGCCGCCAAGCGACAAAAGCGACTACTTGCACCGGTCACACCAATGAAACACAAATGGGGAAATAAAGATATAATAAAACAAAAAATACAATGGCCTGGAGGGCGCAAAAACAACATTTGCTGGGTGTTAACAAAACCTCGACCTACCAAAAGAAGTTAATACTACTACTATTCTTCCCAGACGCCTTGATTTCCACGCTCAACTGCAGCACTTGAAGCGAACCGGATCCAAATTTCCCCTCGCCTTAAAGTCTTAGGTGGCCCCCTTGTTACAATGTTGGCGGATGGTCCTTTGGCGTACTTTCCTCAGGACTGCAACTAATAGTACACGGGATGGGATGGTACAACTGCCTACGAGGTCATTCACAACCATCGAGTAATAAAATGGCTTTACAAAATACACCCAGCAAAATTGTTACGCTTATTTAAAAATAAAAAGGAGACACAGCTACTTACACGTAGTTGGACGAGAGACACAAACCCAAACCCAAAATGCACGACAAGTTTGCCGGTTTAGGGACGATTTTAAATGTAGCTAGAGAAATAAAAACGAAACTCAATTTATGCAATAATTGCGTTAATTATTCAAGAGATACAGCTCCAGGAAAAAATTATATCTCAGCCCATGTCCAAGAGATACCTTGGACATGGGCCGAGGCTTATCCCAAGCCGAATACTACCAACCCAACCCAACCCAATCCGCACTCTCTCGATATTTCCGCACACCAAAAATAATGAAATATAAATTTCCAAGTATAAAGTAACACACCAGGTTTTGGGTGAGCTAGCAAACCACGCACGTCTCCAGGTAGACGTACTTAATCCTGTTGCAAATTATTTTTTTTTTCATTTGATTGGATCATCAAAAACATTTAAAAACTCTCAGCTACAACGTAATATTAATCTATTACCATTTACACGTAAAATAAACACGAAATATATTAAATTTGCAATGCGCGCTTCAGAGCGTATGAAAAGTTAAATGTAATTTCCTCATATTTCTAACAAGATAACAAATGTTCAAACAATTCCACGATATTACACATCGTATGAGTTTACGTGCCCAGTTGTTTCGAACTATTCTAGATTATGAAAATGAAAAGCATGTGCGAGGCAGACAGACACATATGCGAATGTGTAGCGAGCGACAATTATAACTAATTTAATGTTGAGCGCAACTCGTTAAAATGCGTATACCTAAACGTCAGACTCGTTCCAGCGAAAAATTGCACAATTAGAATTTTGCACTTGGGTTTATTACGTGGAATGTAGAATACTCCAGTAATCAATATCGGAAGCCAAAGAAAAGAAATCTTACAAAATATGAGGATATACTGCATATATATGTGCATTATATGTATTAGGGGCAGCAGGGGGCACGGCCTAGAAACTATTAAATTTAATTCTTATAACGCGTTAAAATACTGACACGACGGAGTATTTAAATTTTATACAACGGTATCGCGACTACGAAGATTTTATGATTAAGACATACCTCACATCTTTCCTCAAAAAAAAAAATTAAGAAAATTAATTAGGGTCGTTATGTATACTGAGATCTTAGTTTAAAGTAACAAAATACAATGGATTTTAATTAATTACAACGTGACAAAAGTGAAATGTGGATATTTTTGGCTAGAAAATGTCTTTAGGCAGGATTTTTTATTGAAAACATGGATCGAAACAATATCTTAGATTCTAGTTTTGAACGAAAGGGGTGCGAAAAAAGAGCATTTGAAAATGAATCCGACACGGACCACAGAATTTTTACAGTTAAAAAATTGGCAAGAATTACATGAAATTTGCCAACCCAACCCAATCCATTTCAAAATACATGTGTTTGATGACAAATGTTAAGGTGAACCAAAATTATATAAAATAATGGAAGTTTCGGCGAACAAACGCATACCACATACTCATAGAAAAAAAAAACAAAAATAAGAACGCCATCGAATTTTTTTTTTTGGACTTTTCTCGACATTTCGCCGCATTGACGACTGAAATATGATTTTACAGCATTATGAAATTTGTGCAGGAATTTTATTTCATTCAAATTTAAGTCGCCAGTCTTTGTTTTCATCGCATTGTTCCCCGCGATTATGCGGTCGTTCAATTTCAAAATACAACAACAGTACGCGGCGACATATTTGGAAAAACGATACGCTCAAAATACCTTATGGCTTCGACGAAACACACGTCTGAAATCCGACACTGCGCCACATATTTCGACTAACCTGAACAGTCGATGCATAGCAGCCTGAGTCTCAAACACATGCTTCTCACTCTCACCATGTGTAAAAATTCCCGTTTACATTTGCGCACAAACAAACAAAATTTTAATCAAACGTCCGGAGGCAACGTCTAACTGCACGGCCGCAAACCAAATTTACAGCGCCAGAAACTGAAAGCGTCGACGTGCACCGGGAGACGCGCAGACATCCTCGGTGCCATTAAAGTTCACCCGTCATATTCACAACGCGCCACACACCAACAATGGCACTAATTGTAACATTTATACACATTGCGATCTATTAATTCCGGCCAATTTAAATCCAGAGCGATTCATTGATGCGGCTGGATAACGAGAGAAAGCAAGATAGACTAAGATCAGCCTCTCCCAAACACACTAATCTATAAATAAATTCCAGCAGACCTACACAGTGGATTTTTGTTTGTACCCAATATTTGTTCATTTTCAGCGCCCACGTTGCCAATTGCTTGTCAGTGAATATATTAACAAATGTCGAACCGCCTAAATAAATACACGTTTGACAATAATTTAAAAAAGAAAAACTTAAACCGATATACAACATACAAACGTAAACGTGTACTTGAATGTTATTTTGAACGCGTACAGTTGCGTGTATGAAACGATTGTTTGATCAATTATTTAGCTTTGAACGAATAAAAAAAATTACTTCGATGCACCGAGCGCACCACAATGGTTATTTATTTACTGCAATAAAACGAAACATGCAACGCGATCTGTTGCGCATTGGACTACAACAGAATTGAGTAAATCGCTTGAACCAAAAAAACATACACACACATCGATTGTGTTAAAATAATATGGAAACATCGACATACCTGTAATTGCAGATTTCTCGTTATCTTCGTCTTCCTGTTTTTCATTTTCCGTCTTCACCCTACTTGGACTACTGGGTGGACTTAGAGATGATAAACTCCCAGAAGTTGCAGACAGATTTTCTCGACTCGATTCCTTTTCTTCAACGATGGATTTGGTGGCGGATTTCGGCGAACTAACCACAGTAGGTTGCAAACTATCTTGACTGGACGATCTAGATCTAGATTTCGTTGGCGAACTACTGTCGGATTTGTTCGAGTCCGTTTTGGTTTCCACTTCGGTTTCTTGTTTGATTTCTTTTTCGGGACTGTCTCTCTTGACGTGAGATTTGGTCACTCTGTACGTATTAGTCGCTATTATCCGTGTGGGACTTGCTCTTTCATCTTTCGCGTTAGTTATAACCAAGCTCGACGCCTTTTCTTTGCGAGTCGGACTCGTGACGTGCCTAACCGGCGAAGTTACAGTCGGACTCGCGCTGTCCTTCCTCACGGGAATCGGAGGCGTGGTGGGAATAACCGAAACGGGTCTTTCTCGTTTAACGACGTTAGGCCTTCTGGAAACATCCGGAGGTGGAGGCGGCGAAGTTGGAGGACTACGAATTCTAGTGTTGAAAGACGCGCTCCTGGACGCCCCAGAAGACGCGATTTTATTATCACATGTTCCCTTATTGCCGTTGCTAACCGCCAACTTAACGTCGGTTTTGCCCGGATCGCTGTTGTACCGACTGCTCCGGGTTTTCGAAAAGTGCGACGTCCAATTCCGCTGCTTCTCTATGAGCTCCTTGCTGTTGAATTTCCGCTCGGGTTTCTCCGGCTTCTTCATGACACTTGGTTTAGTCCTTTCGTCCGCACCTTTCGCGTCGTTCCCGTTCACTTTGGCGCCGCTTTCGATCGGAGCGACGCCCAAGTCGTGGTCCACTAACGAATAATTTGCACTAAAACCATTTGTTTTGCTACTTACATTAGAATTGGCATTTAACACTGGCACACTGTTGCTGAACTTATCTAGATCGTTTCTCTTTGGCGACGGGGACCTCGAGCCGTCGTGAGATTTGGTGTCCCTAGTTTCACTGTTCGCGGAGCTGCTCCGCGAACGCATGTCCAAGATGTTGGACGCGCTCTTGGTCGACTGCAGCGGGATGATGCGCTCCCTGCTCCGGGTCTCCTCGCCCAGTTTTTCGAACAGAGCCCTGGCGTTGTTGAACCTCGTCACGTGCGATTCCGTGCGCATCACGGTAACGCTGGGCGACTCCATTTCGTTCTTGTCCGACGGCGGGCTCTTGACTTTTTTCAGGGGAGCTACGATCTCCTCTCTGAGCGAGGGCTTTCCTTGGAAAATGTTGGCGATTTGAGACACTTTAGAACCGACCAGACGAGACGTTTTCTTGTCCTCCATACCGGGTACCTCTTAATGACACCTGCAAGAACACCAAATTAGCATCCACGCGCTTTCGTAATTAAGAGAGAGAGAAAAAACGAAGCACCTTTCGCCAAAAGAAAATTACACCAAATGAGTACAGTGGTAACGTGACGTTTATCGCGCGTTGTAAAGATAACATTGATAAATATGAGATAAAATTACTCAGACTGGAAACGTTATCAAAATTAAGAGTGAAAATCCCACAAAGTAATGAAAATAACCGGATAAGATACTGAAATAGTTAAACCATGTGTTTTAATAATAGCGCAGGTGTAATCTTCTCGTTTCGATGTCGCCTATTTCGTCACAAAGTAAACAAACATATAAATGTTTGTTTATTGGTACCTGTGAAATCCCGCCAAGCCCAAAGGTATTTAAATTAGAATAATAATACGAGGGGAGATCACTATTTAGACAGTAAAAGAAGTACGTTACTGGAAAAGTTTCCTTCGAATATTTCTAAAAGATTTTTGAATAATTTCATTTGTCTACAAACATGTGGCCATGGTCATTCCATAACAGTAAAGAAAGAATTAAAAATTTGCACTGCGTATGAATATTCAGAGCAGAATTTTTACGCAACACACCTGAACGCTCCATATAAAGAATGCTACATATTCCAAGGCCACTCTTTGCACCAACTTGAAGATTGCTTTGCCGAGAAATATTCGCAATAATTTGGTTCTAAATTAAACGATTAAATTTTTGATTTTTTTTTTTTTTTCAGTATCGGGTCAATCTTGAACTTACGTTAATTAAAAAGCCCCGACGAACCACCACCATGATCGCAATGTGGAGGAACACCACGTCACGATTTAATTTAATCATTTTCTCCGTCTTTCACTGCACTGTTATCCAGACTATCCGCTAAACAAATCTTCACCGCCGACTGCGAGGGGTCTTATCGATTGCGTGGAAGTGCCATCGAAACTCCAAAAAGTACAGTCGCATCAAACGCGAATCCAATTTAAGTCGCCGGCGATTGCGTAAATTGGCCGCGCCGGCCCGTCGACTTTGACGAATTACCGTCTGAAACGCTCGAAAGTGCACATAAGCGTGTTAAAGCGGCGAAACTGGAATGATGAATAAACCACTTGTGCCGTGTCGTGACTGCAGTGTACTCGAGCACATTGAAAGTCGGGGGTGCTGGCAGAAGAGTGCGTACTATGGGAGCGTGGAAATACCAAGTGCATCGACGTTGCGACGGGTTAGGGTGGGGTATCGATCCCCCGAGCAGACAAAACACTCCCGACTAGGAAACGTGCCACACCGCACCGAGGCCTCCACTTGCTAATAAGCCAAATATGATTATGGTTGGTCGATAAAGTAAGCAAAATTGCGTTGTTTGCACAAAGTCGACAAATTAAAAGCTTCTTACCAAAGATTCATATCAGCTACAGCGAGCTTAACTTCCGTTTAAGTGTTGCTTTGTAACACAGAATGGTTCGTGCACACTTTTAATTCACTTTGAATTTTAAATAATTACTATCAAACGTTGTTACATGACATTGTATGAAACATAATTACCAAAAACATCTAAATACAAACATTAATTAAGAAAATTAGAATAAACGGGGCAAGGAACGCATGGTTCGATGAAGAATGTAAAATACACGAATGATGCGAGGGAAGGAAACTTCCCAAAGGAAAAGAGCTTTGTGAAGGGGCGAGAGCAACAAACAATGGACGTCCAGAAAATAGAAGTTGAAGGGAGGAAAATAAATATATATATAACTTAAAAAAACAGAGCAAAGAAAAAGAGAGTGGGGCAGAAAATCGAGGATTGAAGATGTCATTTCACGAACGAATGTGCACCTGGAATTTGTATCAACACCGATATCAACGAAAAACTTATATGAATTAACTTTTCACGTCCCGAAGGACGAAAGCGAGCTATTTACGTTCAGGTGTTAATAGCAACGGTGTCACTAAGTCAACAAATTGACAACTTACTACAGCAGGATTGGAACAATTATTTTTAAATTGTTTTCTTATCAGCATGTGCAGCGCTCGAGGTTAATTCTTATCGTAGTATCACAGCACTGCCACACACGTCGGTACTGCTTGAATTCTAATTTGTACCTGCTATCTAGTTTTCAGGAAATTCCTGGTGAAGATAACGATGGCGAATATCTCTTCGAATTGTGCGGATTCAATGAAATTCCGAAGGCTCGCATGATTCAAAACTCGAGGGCAACCCGCCTTGGGAAGATCCATACACGGCAAACCTCCCTCACATTTCTTAATGACGCCGTAAATTGTTGTCTTGGAAATATTTTGATTATATAAACGTCGACAACGTCACGTTTGGGCATTTGTCCAATCAAATTGTAAATACTGCAATTCTAACTTGTGAGACATTTTGCAAAACTTTGTAAACGCAAATGTATCGAAATTGCAGGACAAACTTAGATTCTCAATATACGGTTTATTTTTAATAGGGAAAAAATAACAAGCAAAAAAAATTATACGAAAAATCCCCCAAAAACTTTTATTACCTGCGTTATGACAAATTTTACTTTTACAATTAAATACGCAAGTCTTACACACGTCATCCTTGATGCAATATGCAAATTTGTCACTATTTGTGTAATAAATAATGGTAATGCAATCAAAAATCAAAGTTACTATTACTATAATCCACATTTAACAAAAAAAAAATAAATAAAACAAACTCACATCCTCATCCTCAACTATAAAACTATTTATACACACGATCGGTGGCGATGTAAACATTTCATTAAAACACTCGACACTGCAGTTTTAAGATGCACCGATACGTATGTACGTCTTGCAGGCAACGATATGATAATGACAGACCGTTCGTCACCACTAAAAATAACATTTGACAAAGGGCTTACTAAGTAAAAGTTTCCTGGTATCGTTGCATTAAATGTTCTATTAAAGTAATTAAAGTAACATTAACTGACACGTCCCGATGCGAAGTCATATCTCGCTTATCTCTCATGTTTTGTTTGCACTTTTGCAGTCGCAATTAAGGTAATCCCATTCGATTTCGTAATGCGTTTCGAAATTATCATCACGCACATACATTTCGGTAAATGGAGATTCCCTGACGTTTTACAATAATAAATAAATATTGTCGAAATGTTGAAATCATTATTCGATGCATGTCGTGCAAGCTCTCTCTTACTACAAAGGGAGATCATTATTCAGTGCCCCTGATGCAGTAAAAGTTGAATCAATTTGACAGATTACAGCATTAATCATTTGTTGTTAGATAGGTTGGTTCAATTGCAGTTTTATCACTTCTTACCTGTTACCAAATACTAAGACATCAAAGTGGAGAGAATGTCAGAAATTACCCAGCAGCTACGGAAAATTATCCAAAAGTGCTGGTAAAGTAGGACCTAGCAAACAATTTTAAGTCACTGTTCTGAAGAAGATGGAGGAAAACTGGGTAAAGGCAAAACACATATCGCAGAGGAAAACTGGAAGTGAAAGGGGCAACGTTAGACAAGCTCTTTGTCCATAGCAAGTGTGAAATTAAGCTATATTCAGAGTTTGAGGGTACTTATCGAGATGGAGCTGGCTGTAAACATGAAGTCCACATCTCATGATTTTGTTGTAAGGGTATAAAGATCACTGTCAAAAAAACTAGTGCCAGATGGTATCGTTGCCATTTTACTCCAGAGAAAGACTTGACGAAAAGAAATCTTGTTTACAAAAATCGCAATTTTTTTCTCGACATCGACACGCCCTATTGGCAGAACAACCGAAAGAATGTTTTTCAGATGAATCAAATGTTTGGAGAATCGTTCAGGGAGATTATGTATAAAAACAAACGTTCGATATTTCTTCAATTTCTATGTCAGGGACCGTAAATACTGATCTCCCCTCGTACATGACGACACCAGAAAAGGTAGATTTATACAATTTGCGATTGCAAAACTGGCAAGGTCAAGCCACCTACAACGAACAATCCGTGGAATGAATGCAACTTTGCGATACCTTTCCGAGAAAGCGAACCATTTCTCGCATTACACCTACATTTGTGCGGGTGTATTTTTTTCCTCAATAAGAAGGAGCGTAGATTTTTTTTTATACATTTTTGGAGGATTATAACGTTACTATAAATTAATATTATTGTACATAAATATGGACGTGAATGAATTAAAGGGCAATAGTATTTTAAAATTTTCGGTTGACGTGATCGCCCTAAGAACACTTCAGGCTCAAGTGCACTGAAACATTTGTAATGATGGCCGTGCACGCAATAAAGGATATCCTTTCTAGCAAATTACCTAGCATCACTTATGCAATAGAAATATCCGCGCAATTGGTTATAGTGCATTATACCATTTCATAGTTTCACTTTATTATGAAACGCGTATTAAATTTAATATATTTTTTATAAACGAAATTTTTTGTTTCGATTTCACGAATTTTCATGAATTTTAAACACGATCTCGACGCCATCACGATCAGATACAAGAGCAACTTTATCCTTTGTTAAGAGATCGACAAATACATAAAATTAGACGACTCGAAGAACTGACGGCTATATTTATTATCCACACAGGTGCGAATATATGCACAACAGGTTCTATATTAACATTTCCAGGTTTAACGAACCAGTGTATGTTCAAACACAACATTGCCACACATGGCAGATTAGAATTTTGAAACAATTTGGTATATCGAGGCGATTCGCAGATGGACTAAAGCGTGAAACAACTAAAGCAACTTATCCACACCTGCCTACGTTTACCACGTAATCGAGGTAGGTTGGGTTTACTCATGCACGATTAAAACGCATGTTTAACAAATAATCAATTTGAACTTTAAATAATTGCCATTATTTTCATTTAATTAATTATTTGCATCAAAATTTAGCCAAACACACCGCCGCCTACGGGTACGTAACAAACACCCGATGTGGCAACGCAATTTGACTTTTCTTTTTGGTTTTTAGTGATCTGTATTTATATTCTGCTCATCTTACTGCCTTTCCAATCTTCATCGTAAGTCTAAAACTAAGTTCATCTTAAATTTTAAATAATCCCTCAAGCATTCCCCATTTACCTTATCGACTGAAATAACGTGCGGACGTATAAATAACCCCGATCCACATGTAACGTAAGGCGAGCAAGAAAATTACTCGCAAGGCGGAGTCTGCACGTGTAAATTAATTCGTTTCTAAGTAAGTAACCATCAATTTCATGCATTGAACGTGCATGCGTTCAATTCAATTGGCTCGATTGTGGGATACTTTTACACAAATAATGACAAAAATTGAATTGATTGGCAGCTGTACAGGCGGGAAATTGCGAAAACTGAAATAAATTCCGCACAGTGTGCCAGCACAAACCCTACTAATTGACTGAAAAGAAATCTAGAATGTCGCATAGCCTTGCGAATATGCAATTGGAAGTTGCAGTTAATTAAACCGATGCGATTTTAGTAGAATGTTACGGTTTCAATGTCGCAATAATTATTAATTACTGGGGACTTTTATGGTAACTGCATTGGACGTTTATGAACACGATCTAACTCATACAAACAGTTGATTTTTGTTGTGTGTCTAAAAATTCTTAGCTAGGCACCAATTCAAAATTGTGGCACAACGTTTGAAATCAATCACTCAAATCGTACTTTAATCACCCAAATTATTAATTAATTGGCCGCACACATTTCGTTGCTCATAAATGATGTCCACGCAATTGTTTCATAATTACTCTATTCTTCGTTAATTACTCATTATTTGAGTTAATATCTTTGTATGCACATTGCAAATTCCTGCATTGTGTGTGTGTGTGTGTGTACAATTGTGGCGTAGGCTTTTCATCGAGAATTCTGCTTTAATGAAATTTTGCATTTCACTCCAATTATTGAATATGTGTAGACGTATGTAGGCTAATGAGGAACGTATTCATTTCATGATGGATTTTTCTTAGTTTAGCGCAAGCACACATCTTCTTAGTATGTTAAATCGAGTTCGTCGACCTTTTTCTAACTTGTGTATGTATTTTGTCCTCTTACTTATACATGGAATATTTTAATTTAAGTATATCTAATGCGGTTGTATTTTAATTCTTCGAACTTATTTAATTTAATTCGGTAGTACAGAAAACGATTCAGTGAAGCTTCGACTATAAATATAATGCATCACATGACAGCCAAATGGCCATGGGTTTCAATGGTTCGCAATTTGGTGCGAATGCCTCTGGACGGTAAGTGGGTGTCTTTTGGTTTAAATTCTTCATTTTGGGCTTCCCACCCACCGTCGTAAACTTTTCTACCGAGTAAATCCCAATACTCTTCTATAGGACTTGCCTGTGGAACATTCGGATGGTTAAACCAGCTTACGAAATGGCGCGCCACTGGTACCTTGTCCTCAAATTTCGCTCTTTTCTGATATCTTACATCATTAGAAACGTCCTCGTATTATCCGTATAATAGCCTTCGTTTCCTTTCATTTCCGAGTTAGATAATGTAAAATATTTTCGTCGTCTAAAATTATCGTGGTCATTGTTTCTGAAATGTTCTAATCTTGATTGTCTGCGGCATCTTGGAATTGAGCAGACGTGCATTTTGGACATTTTTGTCGCTTTCTATAATTTAAACTGTTTCTGCTAATTTCCCTTTTGGCCATCATATGGAAAATGTGAAATCTCCGGCCTAATCTTCTCGTCGAAACTCCCTTTCTATTTCTTGCAGATTACATTACATACGTTACATACAAATGCAGCTCTTCCGCAATCACATGATTCGTCAGTGACGTTGAAAATCTTGTCGACAAGATAAGCATAACAATTTGATGCCCAACGTGTGATCTATCATTTAGTTAATTACTCCAATTGTCGTTTTACTTTCCCATTCATTTGTATTCCTTTTAGGGTTACGTTACGAGTTCGTTTATTATAGTTACCTTTTTGCTTTGTTTCGCGTCCATTTATTCTAATAAATAATTGCCATCGATTGTCAATTCATTACATTTCAATTAAAATGTTGTTATTACACAAATTTTCAAATGTACTTATTTTGGCAACAATTATTTTTCATTACCTACTTACTTTCGTTCATTAATTTTACATCTCCTCATTTATGTTTATTTTCGATCGGTTTCCCTTTTACACGTTCCACTCTGATTGCAATTCTATTTTAATTGGCACTCCAACTCCAGTTGAGATACGAAAAGGAAATAAAATCAATAAAAATTTTTAATTAACCGATTACACTTGCCCTGACTTTAGGTCAATGATTTTGTTATAATCGATAATGCGATCATCACGAACCGTAAGTTAACAAGTATCGTTAACGTGAAATTACTGTTCGCACTCAACAAACAAAGACCTTGTCTATTCGATGCAATAATTAACTGCTGACACTTTATATCGTCGGTGGCCAATATCTTGCTACTGTTGGATTGAATACCAAAGTGCTCAGAGGTAGTGACCGTGTCGACCAGCAACCGATAAAATAGCCAATCACCCAATACAAATAGCGAATTGAGTCTTGCTAGAAAATAATGCAATCTGATTAGATGCATCTTGAATATTTTGTGAAGGCGATGAGTGCAGTTGAGTAGTTTTTAAATTAAATGTTTCTAACCCTGTCATGTGTTCAAAAACAGTCGACGAAAGGTAGCATAAATTAATTAAAAATTAATAAATCAAGTTAATCAATCGATGAATTCAACAATCCAATGTACACTCTTACTGCATTTACATGCATTTACATGGACAGCGTGCAACGGTACTTTGACGTAAGGTTCGGACAACTGTCCCACACCTCTGGCCCAAAACCCGGCACAATTTACAAAATAATCGCATTCAATGTGTCCCAAACTCGTCCCAAATTTTTACTCCTAAAATAAAAATAAAAGAATTTTGCAAATAAGCCAGGAATGCTACAAATTATCGAAATTTCTCGCCTCGCTTATAAGCGAGGAACAAATTTCGTACGGGTCACCCACTCCATCTTCCGGTATCCACATGTCGCCTTTGATACCGTCCATGTTCAACAGCGGACACCTCTCTTTGCATTCGTCTGTCGTCGGTAAATGACACTCGATATCCCAAGAACTACCAACCAGTAAATGTTACGTTTCAATGTAGAACGACCGTACTTACACAGATTGCGACTTCATTCTCCGAAAGACGAACATTCGATCCTGGGTCCTCGCCAAGTTAATGCTTCCGCACTGTTTCCACCCCGTCGGTAGTCCTTTCGCTTCGAGCTCCTTGTACAGTTCGATGCTGGAGCGAGTCAGATTTACTTGCACGAGACTGGGTTTGAATATGCCTACGAGGGCATCCACCTCCAATTCTAGGCGTGCATTTTAGTAAACATTCGACTTGTTACTTCATTTGCTACCTGTTTTGTTCGATTAGTACGGTTTCGGAGGCCCAGCCTAATTTGCCTAGGTGGTAAGCTACGGAGGCACCCATAACGTTGTGGAGGAAGTACGGGTTGTTCGTCAGATAAGTCTTGAAATGCATTCTTCGTGTTGGAAAAACATCGATATGGTTTACCAACAATTTGGTGTCTAATCTGCCTTGATAGCATAATTAAAACTAAATGTGTTGTAATCTTCGAGATTTACGCAACTATAGCGGTTTCATTTTCTGGCTCGGGTGAAAATTTAAAGAATAAATTTCAACACTGACTATTAAGGTTAGGGAAGTATCGAAATTATAAATAACATCACCTCCTTCAGCAATTTGGGATTAAATCTCGTCAATGTTACTAAAACAACTCCATTTAAATAATTCTTCAATGTACGTTTCTGCGGATAAAATAAGCTTGTATTCTATCTATAATTTATGGCTTCTAGAAAAGTAAGCAGGTGTATTATGTACAATTTTTGTCAACTGCAGTGTCGCCAGCACGTCCAGAAAGAGCACTATACACGATAGAATTGAAAATACATTCAACGACAAAATTTAGGTTATGAACTATTACTGGGTGTTTGTTTACGACATGCGTAATTATACTGATACCTATCTTCAAATGTAAGCTCCAGTAGTTTTGATTAAAACTGGTTTATTACATTATGGCGATTAGATCACAACAACGAATCAAAAACACAAATTATTCGAGAAAATTTTGACTGTACTTGATATTCACACGTGCACTCAATCGATCGCGTTTTACGCTCTGATAAATTATTTGTCATTTCGTTAAATTTTAAGATACGCAATCTAACAGAAACAAAGCTTTAAATTTAACTTTAACATCCTACTATAATTTTGTTGTATTATCTGAACGTCACATCGGCGACATTTCTGAACGGTGCAACTTTTGATGTGAGATCACCGTAGACATCGAGTTTTAAAATTCGCGAAGTAATATTGCCGACCCTTACGTCGAAGTAGGTCATGACCTTAATTTCACTTTCTCTGAATCGCATGGTGCAAATTTATACGGAATGCTTCAAACCCCACTTAACATAACTTATAATGCATTTGATGATTGAACTATTTATTGAAATCTTCAATATCCATTAGTACGTTAATTACATTTTATATGGAAATAAAGTATATATTTAGAAAAAATCCGCGGTTGTCCGCACGAAACTTTCTTATACTCGGTTATACTACGTTTTTCGAAAAAACTTTTCAAATGAAAGTTGTTTAAAATATCAATATCTACAATTCATGTAAGAATATTTTTTTCCGTAACGTGTACCGTTTTCGAGAAGTGGAAAAAGGTGATAAGAGTAAACCATCACTTCCGGTTGAGAGATTGCGTTCAAAATAGGACGTTTTCCTCCTTGCTACATACAAATGTTAAGTTTAAAGTTTCAGAGCTCTAGCTATAATCGTATGGACGCTAGAGCGTACTGTAACTGAGTATAAGAAGTATAAGAAAGTAAACGGCGGTGCGCGGGTAAACGGCGGATGCGCGGGTAAACGGCGGTGCGCGGGTAAACGGCGGTGCGCGGGTAAACGGCGGATGCGCGGGTAAACGGCGGTGCGCGGGTAAACGGCGGTGCGCGGGTAAACGGCGGTGCGCGGGTAAACGGCGGTGCGCGGGTAAACGGCGGATGCGCGGGTAAACGGCGGTGCGCGGGTAAACGGCGCTGCGCGGGTAAACGGCGGATGCGCGGGTAAACGGCGGTGCGCGGGTAAACGGCGGATGCGCGGGTAAACGGCGGTGCGCGGGTAAACGGCGGTGCGCGGGTAAACGGCGGTGCGCGGGTAAACGGCGGATGCGCGGGTAAACGGCGGTGCGCGGGTAAACGGCGGATGCGCGGGTAAACGGCGGTGCGCGGGTAAACGGCGGTGCGCGGGTAAACGGCGGATGCGCGGGTAAACGGCGGTGCGCGGGTAAACGGCGGTGCGCGGGTAAACGGCGGATGCGCGGGTAAACGGCGGTGCGCGGGTAAACGGCGGTGCGCGGGTAAACGGCGGTGCGCGGGTAAACGGCGGTGCGCGGGTAAACGGCGGATGCGCGGGTAAACGGCGGTGCGCGGGTAAACGGCGGTGCGCGGGTAAACGGCGGTGCGCGGGTAAACGGCGGTGCGCGGGTAAACAGCGGTGCGCGGGTAAACGGCGGTGCGCGGGTAAACGGCGGATGCGCGGGTAAACGGCGGTGCGCGGGTAAACGGCGGTGCGCGGGTAAACGGCGGATGCGCGGGTAAACGGCGGTGCGCGGGTAAACGGCGGTGCGCGGGTAAACGGCGGATGCGCGGGTAAACGGCGGTGCGCGGGTAAACGGCGATGCGCGGGTAAACGGCGGTGCGCGGGTAAACGACGGATGCGCGGGTAAACGGCGGTGCGCGGGTAAACGGCGGTGCGCGGGTAAACGGCGGTGCGCGGGTAAACGGCGGTGCGCGGGTAAACGGCGGTGCGCGGGTAAACGGCGGTGCGCGGGTAAACGGCGGATGCGCGGGTAAACGGCGGTGCGCGGGTAAACGGCGGTGCGCGGGTAAACGGCGGTGCGCGGGTAAACGGCGGATGCGCGGGTAAACGGCGGTGCGCGGGTAAACGGCGGTGCGCGGGTAAACGGCGGTGCGCGGGTAAACGGCGGTGCGCGGGTAAACGGCGGTGCGCGGGTAAACGGCGGATGCGCGGGTAAACGGCGGATGCGCGGGTAAACGGCGGTGCGCGGGTAAACGGCGGATGCGCGGGTAAACGGCGGTGCGCGGGTAAACGGCGGATGCGCGGGTAAACGGCGGTGCGCGGGTAAACGGCGGTGCGCGGGTAAACGGCGGTGCGCGGGTAAACGGCGGTGCGCGGGTAAACGGCGGTGCGCGGGTAAACGGCGGTGCGCGGGTAAACGGCGGTGCGCGGGTAAACGGCGGTGACCTTGACCTTGACCTTGACCTTGACCTTGACCTTGACCTTGACCTTGACCTTGACCTTGACCTTGACCTTGACCTTGACCTTCACCTTGACCTTGGTCATGACCTTGACCTTGACTGTTTACTCAACAGTTGAGTCAACGGTTTACTCAACAGTTGAGTCAACGGTTTGCTCAACAGTTGAGTCAACGGTTTGCTCAACAGTTGAGTCAACGGTTTACTCAACGGTTGAGTCAACGGTTTGCTCAACGGTTGAGCCAACGGTTTGCTCAACAGTTGAGTCAACGGTTTACTCAACGGTTTGCTCAACAGTTGAGTCAACGGTTTGCTCAACAGTTGAGTCAACGGTTTGCTCAACAGTTGAGTCAACGGTTTACTCAACTGTTGAGCAAACCGTTGACTCAACCGTTGAGTAAACCGTTGACTCAACTGTTGAGTCAACGGTTTACTCAACAGTTGAGTCAACGGTTTACTCAACTGTTGAGCAAACCGTTGACTCAACCGTTGAGTAAACCGTTGACTCAACCGTTGAGTAAACCGTTGACTCAACTGTTGAGTAAACAGTCAAGGTCAAGGTCAAGGTCATGACCAAGGTCAAGGTCAAGGTCAAGGTCAAGGTCAAGGTCAAGGCCAAGGTCAAGGTCAAGGTCAATTATTTAAATAAGAACGAAACCAATATCAACGATAATCCCAAAATGAAATATAAACTAAATGACTTGGAAGAGTCTTCGTTCGAATGCAAGTATTGATATTTTAGAGTCGCCAAACAAGATGGAAACACAACAATAGTAAATTACTACGATTTTACTACAGTTTCAATTAATTTGCGTGCATAACATCAAAAATAAAACAGGATGGTGTAAGTCTTGCCGGCCATGAAATTGTATATGGAGCTATCAAATGGAAACTAGATCGCACGCAAGGACAACGTTAGGACAAACACTATATTTGAATTCAATGTAAACAATTAAAAGTTGAGTGCACGTGAAACATTTTACTTGATATTTATTAGGCAGTAATAAAGTGCACAGTGAAACTAAGTGATGAAAAAATAGGTAAGTGCAGGTAGGTAAAACAGTAGGTTACAAACTCCTGCTGTGAAGCATCGATGACGGGCAACGATTAATATAATTCCTGTGTCGCTAGATGTCCGCGAAAAAATTCTAAACTGTTGAAATTGGTCAGCCCTTTAAGCATAAAGCCCCTTCAATACAAAAGAAACAAATCGAATAGTAAACAAGACAAAAACGTTGGTATGACGAAGAGGATACTTATGGGGAGGGAGATCGATAGAAGACGAAAAAGGGATAGCAAGGTGCAGATGCGGAAGCGAAGAGAGATCCAACAAGTTCTGGACGGATGAGAAGTACACGAGGAGTAATTTCTGTGAAGAAGTTTGGGACGAACGGGAACATTTGGTAGGAGAATGAAAGGAAATAAAACTGAAAGAAGAAACGAAAAGATTGGCAAAGAAATATCTTGTAGGAGGGCAAGAAATATTAGATAAAATAAACGTAAATAAATTTGATGGGTGGGAACATATTTTCATATAGTCATATAGTCATTTAGGTTTAAATCATTGGATTAATTAATTAGTGGACGATTAGTGGGCACTTTTTTACTAAAGCAAATTTTGCTGCAATTAATTTTTTCTCGGGGTTTCGTCGGATCAATTTAAAACCA
Source organism: Geotrupes spiniger (assembly GCA_959613385.1). Lineage (NCBI taxonomy): Eukaryota > Metazoa > Arthropoda > Insecta > Coleoptera > Geotrupidae > Geotrupes > Geotrupes spiniger. Next base: position 31,522,195 of record OY390739.1, read on the forward strand.
TCAACAATTCATCACGTCCTCGAGCCACAACAATGTAGACTTGAAGTTATCAACAGTTTTAATACACGATTAGCCACTTATTTATAAATGGAAACCGTCATAAATAACCCCATTGTCTTGTTTGCACCATTTAAAAGCTATTACATGTAAAAAAAAGCTTTTTGTAAAACATTTAATCAATGTTGTGCGAACCGACTGAACGATATAAAAAAAAAAACTATTTCTTGGGAACTGGCAACTGCTTTTATTGTATTATCGTAAGACAACTTGCACTAGTTGTTTCGTTGCACACGTACAGCAGTACACAATGAATAATTTAATATTATTGATTTGCCGGCGCCTTTAAATTTATTATTCATCATCCAATGACATAAAAATGTCGGGCAACTGAAGCTTGTGCAGTAAAAAGAACGAATGAACGGAAGACCGAGGAGCTTTTTTCAAAAAACGACGAAGTTTTATGGCAAAAAAAATTGGTTTGTTGGCCAAAGAATTTTAAGCAACAGGGTAACTAAAATTAATTAAAAAAAAACATTAACCTACACAGCAGCTCATATCTTCCAGCTTTTAAAACACTAACTTTTGCGCAAGCTCAAACTTTTCAATAAATTAAACTTCCAAGCAGAAATAGACCAAAATATTCGCATCGTTTAAATCCGACGTCCCTTTCAAAATGTGCCCGCTCGTTAAAAACGAAACTAGAAGCATTTTCGCATCAAAACAGTAAAAAATCCTTTGAATGGGCCAACTCAAAGCCCACGAATTCAGCTCAAAGGATTTCCAATTAACGAATTCACCGGACGTGCCCGTTCCGGATGGTCCCATTGAAGTTCGGCGAAATATTGAAAAAGACATTTTCGGTGCTCGCCACAAAGAAAACTAGGCCCACTGGTTAAGGATCGCCAAACCTTCGTCGAGACTGGAAAGTGGAAACAGTCACGTGTAATCATCGCGATATTTGGCCCTAATGTTCAAGTCAAGTCCCGATGGGGCTACGCAACTTGCGCACAAGAAAGATTTAATGAAACCACCGATAAAATAAACCAATTAAACTTGGAGCAAAATCACGGTGAAAGTCTTTATCGATATGGGCAAAGCAATAACGACATTTGCGCACATATTAACGCACGAAATAATAAGCAATTATTTTATTTATTTGGTAAGCAATCGATTACGATTCTATAATAGAAACAATCAATTTAAACGACACTTTCACATCCGTTCGTTCATCAAATTATGCTCGGATTTATTGTGCTGTTATTTCACAAATGCGACATCGAAACGGCTTTGTTCCCCGCGCGGCGGCTGCAATTGACGCCAAACGTCCAGCGCGTAACCTAAATAATTGGAAAGTCATCTGTTGTGAACGATTGATGTCTAAAAGTGAAGAGAAATGCGTCCACATCGCAACCGTTAAAGATTACAGGTGGTACAATTGGCCGCGAATTAAATGAAGAATACACACATACACGACGCAATAACGAAATAAATAACAAATCAAAAATAAAACAAATACTCGAGAAAATTGAAATCGTTAAGCAAAAAAAAATGCGAACGATAATTAAATAAATAAAATCAAAAAGGGCCGAAATGATTGGAAGCGAAATAGTGACGCGAGCTAATGCAACGAATTCAAAAATGCAAAATGCCCAACTAAGTTACAACGAACATTCATAAACGAAAAAAATAAACCATGTCAATGATAAAAAATCGCAAAAATTGATCTGGAAACTCACCATTCGCACAGCTTCGCACCAATCAATCATCCAAGCAGCAGAAAATCGATCCGATCTGTCGCCACGTTCGGGAAAGACCTACTGTCAAATACCAAGTGTCAACACATCGATCCATCAAGTTCCAAATAATAATAATAATTATTATTTAATCCATTCGTGAGACAATTGAAATTGATTTTTTATTGAATAATTAATCAAAAATTGTTCTGCATCTACTGTATGTTAATATTTGATGTTAGCCTAAAATCCATAATTTAATTTGGTAACTGCACTATTACCAACTGCACAATTACTACGCCACTCAATGTGCTAATTAAAGGCTTCGGGAAGCTTACGCTGTAATATGACAATCCAATTACATTACGTTTGACAATCGCATTTGTGGACAACATCAATTTTATTAATTGCGGGGTTTGGCGCAACGCGATAACGCATTAAAAACAATACGACCGTAGTTGAAATTACCATAAATACGTCAAAACTTAAACTTGGCATAATGTATATTCGTATAAGAGGGCACTCGTTTACTGTTAGAACCAGAGAAAACAAACCGATCGCTGAGGTGCTCCGAACGTAACCACAAACAAACCAAATCGCAGGTCGATGGCCGATCACGGTCAAAGAATTCGAATCGTAGCGCAGCAGCATCGAAAACACAAGTCGCTAAAATGTTTTCGGACGGCGGGCGCCGGGTTCGAAATCCAACCATACGCCGCGCGATTTCCGGATCTGTGTGGAGCGGCGACAAGCTCGATATTTATGATCAGGCACTTAAATATAGCCGCAATCGCGCCAGGTCGTAAAGACTTATCAACAACACACACACAAACGTCAATTACGATTACTTTTATCCGTGCGATTCGAAACGGCCTTCGTGTTCCCCATATGCCGCATTTGCATCTTAAAACTCTAAGATCATTTCCGTGTGAACGGGTTTCAAATGTGAAATTTATTCAAACAAGTAACCAGTAATAATGACAGAAATGAACGAGTACGAGCGGCAGAAGCAGTTTCATCTTTCCACGTGCCCCAACCACATCGAAAATTATCTTGGTCAAAGGTTGCCGTGGAATGTAAAACGGTTGTCTTAGCTTAAATCATCCTTTTGAAATGATTCTGTCATTGTCAAGCTACACTGACGTTATGTATGATGGGAGCTGCCACAATTAATCCACGACCACCCTTGACCAAGATAAGTTTCGATATGACGGCATAACAATTTCAAATTGAATCAAAAAAATTTACCCCTCGTCCAATAATACGGCTAAATCGTTTTCATTCGACATTAAGGGACAGGCTGTATATTCTTGAACTTGGTATTTTCACACAGATCGAACATCAATGTCAATATGTGTGAAAGTAGTAATCCGTCACTATCAAGTTCACCAGTAAACACTGATTATTTAATAAAACGCCACCAGAATTGACGTTTCGAAATCGAACGCTATTATGTATATGTGCATTTGTGCTTATATACATAATTTAACTCGTTATGGCTTCGCATTAAAAACGTTGATAACAGTTGAAAACAATAGAGTTGGATTCTAAGGAAATTGTATTTATGTACGTTCGGGTCTTTAAAGGCCAGAAATGTGTAACGTGAAATGCGAAAATACCGGATTGACCTCAGCATTGACATTTATGGAAGACGGCCTCTGTTGACGCCCCCTCCAAAAAAAAATCATAATTGTGTTAAAATTTTAACCGGAACAATTGTTTTCATTGTGCATTAGAAAATACATCAACGTAAATCTTACGTTGCGATTGAAAGTCACCACAACGCCGCAGATAACAACATAAAATACACAAATCAATGCAAAAACAAATCTACTTACAGTTTACCCCTAAATATCCAAGTTTTTCACATTCTCCAGGCGTTTACTGCGTAAAGCTAACTACACACAACTGTCATCGGCAATGCACTTTTAGTCGTTTGGGGTGTTGGACACACATCACTGTTTCAACGGATTAGAACTTGACGACGATCGCGATTTCATTAACGTGTTTACACTGCGCAACGGCCATCTCGCGATGCGTTTCCACTAACGACGAACGAACGCCGAAAATCATTTGACACTACAGATTGTCCGTCAGCCTCGGAGAGCAACAACCCGAGACCGGAGTGGAGTGTACGTCCAGTGCAGGGTCCCTCCAGTCAGAGCAGGGGATCCGATCGGCCAATCGCTATCTCGCTTCTGCGCGGCAACGCACGAACGGTACGTCATGAGTGCACACGTATTACATATTTTAAAACTGTTATGTGATAATGAGAAATTTATATTTGTGACTTGTGTATTTTTTGTTAACGAAATTATTTTTCGGGTATTATATGCAGTGCCTTCAATTAAATTCCCCATTAAGATGGGCCATGATTTCGTTGGATTTGTAGCACTGATAGCCGATCAATTGTTTAATTAAAAATGTGTTTTCCAGTGACATAACTGACAGTTACAACTTTCTCTTCAATTGCGTATCGCCAACTTTATAAAATAAACACAGCTTACTTTAATGAGCAATTTAATCGAAGGCACCGTACAAATAATAAGCACATTAACACAAACATTGTTGACATTTATACACAAGTTACATAATTTACATAGCCACTGTAAACAAACTTTGTTAACAGAAATTTATTATTTTATCTAGAATCAACGGGGGCACGGAAATGTCAAATTTGACACAAGAATCTCATTCGTCAATGTACGAGATCAGTATTTCATTTACCAGTTGTCAAACGATATCACTTTAAAAGTCGTATTAGGGTCCACTGTGACTGCAAGGGTCTATTTCCTATTTCCAGTTCACCGTCAATTCCCATTCTCTTTAGAGTGACATTTTGTCATATTTACCCAGCTAAAGTTTTGTCTTGCCGAAGAGTGTGAATCTGGTTTGGTCCCCAGCGGGGCAGGCGCACATGACGTGCTCTGCTGTCTCATCTCATCAGATTCAAGGCATAGTCGGCACTCGGTGGCCTCATCCACTCCCGGCCCATGCATGTGGTGCCTTAGATGAACGGCTATGACCAACTAGCCAGGGCTATTAGAGTGTGCAGGTTTTTCCTACCCAAACCCAACAGTGTCCTGGTACGTGCAGCGCCAGTCTCATTCCCTGGCACCCCTGCCAGTATTCAAGTACCTTGTGCCCCATCCAGCTCTTGTTTGAGCTTCTGGCTAGGGCTCTTGTGATCCCAAGAGCGGGTTCTGGGCCAATGAATTCCCGGCTAGCTCCGTTCTTTGCCAGGGAAATCGTATTATTTCTTAAAAAATTTGTGCGCGATCAAAGTTAAAACGTCGTAAGACACACACACACACACACACACTAAGAGTCTTCATTGCACTGACGGTGTTTGAAACACTTGTTCATTTTAAACTGTTATAGCAATAATGAACGACTTACCTATCTTAAAATACTATTTCTATTGGACATTTATTTTGAGAACGACCCACGCGAGGTGTAAATAACGTAGAAAATAAACAAGTACACAAAAATACACGGGCTCTTTGAAAATGAATTCTAATTTAATTTTCTCTTTGCATCGAAACCAAGTCAACATGATGTAAAACAACAAACAAATATAGACGAATATTTTATTGAGATAATCTAACATAAAGATATAGTAATGTACAAATAAGTCCTAAAACTAAAAAATACAGTACACATATCCTCCTAATGTAAAAAATTAACCGTTACAAAAAATCATTAATAGTGACAGAGACAGACAGGCTTCAAACTTTTTCTTTAGTAATAGACAAAATTAATATGGAATTACATATATGTACAAATCTCAAAAATTTTACTTTACCTCAAAACATGCTTAACATAAATTATAACTTTGCACTAATAAAAAACATCACTATCTCCCGTTTATAGAAATGAAATATTTATATCAGTGACGCCTACAATTAGGCAGTTTCATTACAGCCTATCGCGATAACGATGACGACTTTCCCTATCTCTATCTCTAGAACGATCACTGGTCCTCCACAAAAATTCATCTACGGAACGATCGTACGATCGCTTATCGGAATATGAACTAATCCGCGACGATGGATAATCGGGCAAGGGAAGTCCTTCGTAGTACCTCGGCGGCGGTAAATTATCGTACGCACTCGTGTACAATCCGGGGGGCGGTACGTACGGCAAAGGTGGTAGTTGGTGTTGCATCGTGCGCATGTAGTCGGCGACGTACGCCTCCGCCGCCGCGGCCGTGTAAGGACGAGGCGAATCGCGATCGTAAAACAGCGAAAATCTATCTCTAGGTCGTGGCGACACAGAACGTCTGTATACGGAACTAGAAGACGTGAGACCTCTCGAAGTTAAAAAGAACTTCCGTCGAGAGAACGACGATCCGCGACCGCGAAATCCAAACGACGATCGTGCTGCGATCGGCATCCGCGCTTTCGGGTGTCGGTGACCGTCGCGACCTCTCAATCCGTTCTTCTTGGCCGCTTCTTTGGCGAGGCGTAATATGGGAGTTATCTCGATCCCGTCGTCTTCGGGGAACAACCGACATAATTCCTCGGCTACTCGAGGTTCTATTTCTTGGCCGTCTCTGCCGATCTTGACCGGCTTACCTTCGTTCCAAGGATTGTAAAGGTGCATCGTGCTGCTGAACGACAATTCTTTACGACATATCCAGTCCACTTTGAACACGCCACCGAGCGCTTTCGCAGACAGCCCCGGCGGTAGCACCCAAGATATCGGCGGAACATCGTGACGAGATTCACCGTGTAGTCTCGCAAAGCCGGCGAACTTTCCACTTTCTTTCACGGAAAATATCAATAAAACGTTACGAGATTCCCTGTACGCTTGGTTTAAATTGGCTTCGTTTTGCGGCAGCGTCGACCATACCCCCTTAGCCTTAGACAACGTTACATTTTCCGCGTTGTTCGATTTGATGACAAAGAATCTCGCGTCGCGGAACAAATAATTTAATTTCGTTAGATAATCGTAAGATTTGCCTTTGGCGTCTTTCGAACGGGCCCGTTTGGTCGCCGGCGACGGACTTTTATCTTTCGAGTGTCCCCTTTTGTGACGAGAACGGCGCCCTTTCGCGGCCGACGAAGCCGAACTCACTGAACTGATGCTGGGCGCACTCGAACTTTCCGAACTGCTCGAAGATAAATCACTTTCGTAATTGACTTCGTCCAATTTTATGTCATCTCCCATGTCCAAGCTCAAGTTTAGGTTTTCAGCATCTGCACTGCCATTCTGTTTTGCATTCTCAGAGTCCATCATACAAACATCCACGTCAGAAATTATTTTACATTTAATCTTTTCAAGACTCTAACTACCATTACTGGTGCATATCCCCGTAAAATTTGCTATTTAAACGCGTATTTCACTAAACTAAGGGAATTAACCAAACCAAAACACTAAACAATAAGTTGGCAATACGTCACGGGCTGACGTACAAGAACTAAATATCCCTGTCAAACCCACCCAGCCAAATTTACTTGGCGCCAAATTTAAATTCATAAAATATTTATATTACTTGCTTATTACCATTTATTATCATTTAATCCTCTTTTTCGTTCAATAATAAATTAAGAAATTTATTCCAGGTGAAACTCAAATGGGAAGAACGTTTTATATCATTTTTATTCACAAAAACCTTGAAACTTGCGCATTTTAAATGATTTATTAGGGTCGCCAGATGGTCCGTGAAAAAATACTGGACAGGTGGAATTATGGCAAAACCCTACTTTGTGAAAATTCTTCGTTTTTCTTGTTCGATGTGTATCGCAATGTCAATTGCTTTAAAATTGACAGTTGTGTTGTGAAATGCCTGGTAAATAAAATTAAGTAATTATAATTTTATTACCTATAGCGATAATGGCTTTGAATAATAACAGTTTTGTGCTACACTAATTATGCAGTACATTAAGAAAATTTTGAGTGTACTTGATATTTATACATGTCGCGTTTTAAGTTAGGTTATGATAAATTATTTGTCATTTCGCTCAATTTTAAGATGTGCACTCTAACAGGATCGAGGCTTTAAATTTAACTTTAACATCCTAGTAGGCTTTACTTTCATATATTATCTGAACGCTACACGTCGGCGACATTTCTGAATGGGGCAACTTTTCAAGTGAGATTACCGTAGACATCGAGTTAAATAAAAATCCGCGAAGTAACATTGCCGACGCTTACATCCAAGTAAGTCATGGCCTTGATTTCGTTTTGTCTGAATCGCTTGGTGCAAAATTATGCGGAATACATCACACTCAACTTAACCTAACTAATAACGGATTGGTAATTGAAGTTTTTATTGAATTCGTTTGATTACCGAATGTGAAAATATTAATTGGCATTTTTAAATTATTATGTTTCCAATTTCTAATTTATCGACTCAATTCAACAAATTAATGATAGATGGCGAAAGTGTCAAACGCGAGCTATTTTGACTTTTTCGAAATTTCCTACATCCAAATTATAATAATGACGTTGTGTAAAGCAGATTTTGTTATTATCGATCCAAATTATTATCGATCCAAATGCTCAAAAATGCTCTGAGTACTTTGCAGGTGAGTGAGTGATTGCCGGTGGAGTTGGGCCGACCGGATGCTGCGGTTGCTGTGCTGCTGGTGTTGCAGTGTTGTGGCGCTGCTATTGTGGTGGTTGTTGTCATGGGGCACAACGCCGTGTAAAGGTCACCGTGAGATAGTTAGCTATGTACTTGTGTCATAGATAGCGAAAGTGGGCTATCCGTCTCTTACTTTGCGGGTTGTATGGGGCACACGACACAATTCTATAAATTGTTGGTATGCGAGTCGTCTTCTGATGGCTTGCGTTCACAGGCAAGTAAACGCAACTCCCTGTGACGGTACAACAGATTAAGAACCGACCTGTGTCGCTTGACCTGGACCGAGCATCCAGTGGTCCATTGTATCTGTTTTCCGACAGATAGCGGGCGTGGGCACGCAAGCGCATCGGACAAAACTTGACTACCGGGTTTACGATGTCTATTAACTATTCTCTCCTATGTGACGCTACGTACGGACGTGTAGGTGTACACGAAGAGCATCGATGGACAAGCAATGGAGAGTGTAGGCACGATCCGAAGTTCATGCCGAAGCAAGGGTGCTGGAGTCTATGGTATGTTAATACTAATTATGATTAGATAATCACCGCATCAATGCTAACATTTCATCTAACTTTTCTCTTTCTGTCTAGGAGATATTCTGGGAGTTCTGTTACTGTCTCCAAATAAATCCATTTTTCTTATCTTTGTATCTTCTCTAGAATACTCATTACTCTGTTATATTTGAATGTTTTTCCATTTCACCCATTGGTTTTTTATGGTTCGGCATAAAAAACAAACTTTATATAGAATATTTAGCATCAAATGTATAAGATTATAACCCTCTCCCACGCCCATCAGTAGCATCGTGTAGCACAGGACTACGCAATACAACTCGTTTCTTCCGAAAGACCCAACGTTTTTGCCGTTGAGGAATCAGACGAGAAAAACGTTTGTAATAATAGATTAGTTAGTGTATTTGTCTATTTATTTTTGATTTTAATAAAATAAAATTTACAGAACTTTTATGGTCTGAATAATCAAAATAAAAGAGCACCGACAAATCTATCTTTGGCAGTTTTATGGTGCATTTCTTCCAACAGTATCTGTCGGTAAAATGGACGAATATATTGTCCATGTTGGTAGAAATTGATGAAAATCAAATGTAACGAAGAATAAGAAATATTATTTGATAAATCTATTTTATTCTGCAACACAAATAGTACAATAAATAACAACGACTATTTCTATAATCTAAGCGACCTCGAAAAACTCCTTTCGCTGAAGCAAAGGCAGATGTCTTTGTCGAAGGAGGTAATTTTCGTTTCCCATCACGGTGTACTGTGATTCGCCGTCTTTTCCCAGTAATTTCCTCAGCGCTTGATTTCTACTCAATAGTTTCTCGTAGAACTCCTTCCCGCCTTCTACAAGCATTGGATCTTTTTCTTTTAAACTTTTGTCGACGGCTTGTTCGTAGTGTATTTGCGTGAAATCCTTGACGAATGCGTAATTGCCGAAGCAGAAGCCTCCGGCGAGAGTGTAAAGGATCACTCTGAACAACAGCGGTCGTTGGTACAAGTTTAATCTCCTATTTAATAACGAGCTAATTCCGTAACACATTATAACCGCCAATGTCGCGGCCATCGTGTCAAAGATCATTTTCGCAGACTGCGCCATTTTAATCTCCCTTGCTATTGCGTACACTTGGGCCTTCTCCGATAATACTAGTGAATGTAACAACTGTTGTCCTTCGTCCAGTCCCCAAACCACCGATTCGTTATTAATCTGAAAACAATGAGTTTGGAGTCGTAAAGACCATTTGCACACATACTACTTACCTTTATTATGTACGTGTCAATCGAATCAACATCAGTGTATCTAAAATTCAACGGCAATCCAATGATACATCCAAATTTGCTGTACGCCGTTCCCGCATGGAACATATCAAAACCGTATACGGAAAATGGCTTAAAAAGTTTTCTTTCTTTTTCTGGTATCTGAAACAAACTGTCATCGTCACTACAAAATTATTTCAGCCTGAAAACGTTGTTTAAATCCCGAATTATGCCCAAGTTCTTCTTATGATTTATATGATAATATTACTCATTTTCTGCTTAAAACGCAATAGATGAAGGAAGAAGCAATGTTTTGAAATCACGCACAGATGTGTGCTCACATGTTAAATCATTTAGTTTTGAAACTAAAAAATAAACATGTTGTTGTTATTAATACCTACGTCTGATAGGTCTAAAGCCTTCTCGAACCGTTGCTTCAATACGTCTGTGAGTTCAAGTCGCACTCCTTTCCTAAAATACCTCGCTTAATAAACGTTGTAACCTAATTGCATGCATACCTATATAAGTGTACGATTTCTTTATATTGATCAATTAAAACTGTGTTCGGAAGAGCTTTTAATGAAAATACTCCTAGTCCTGTGGCAGTGGCTACGCATAGTGAAAAAGTTTTACCGGTATCGGTTAATAACCAAGTACCAAACTTTGCTATCAACGCCATGTTACTGACATTTCCGCGTACGGGCGTAGCCAACATTGAAAATTATTTGGGAAAATTTCCCTAGAACGGCTGTAATTTTTTTTTCAAACGGCTAATTCTATTAGAAAACTTCCAATTAAGGCAAATGAAACTATTTAAAGGTTAATTTATTCTCTTATTAGAGTTTAAATATGTAAGAATCATAAATGGGGGAGAGGGGGTCACAATCAACGTCAAAATTCTTCAAATTCAACAATCGGGACCATTAATAATGACTTACGAACTAATTAATAACTTATTTGCGAAATTACTACGAATAAAGTTGACCGACGTTCGAAAATTAATTTAATGTTTGTTGCGGTACCAATGAATTTTAGTTCGTTTGATCGCGTTATTCAATTGCACAACACCCGCACGACATGGCGTCATAATATTGATATTTTAATCTGTCAAACACGTTGATAAGTTCTGGAACGTATTTGTTTTGCCCAGAAATTTAATTTATAACATGCGATAAGTTCGCCGTGAAAAATCCCAGTGTCGATGAAACTAACCATGAAGCTTAAAATGTATTTGGTCGGTTGTACAACTTTTTTACTGGTGGTCATTAATATTGCATCGTCACAAAATGATGTTTTGCCTACTAAATCGTTGGATGAACCAAAAGTGTCAGCGGCGGCGAAAAGCGACCACGACAATTTTTTAACGACCGTAGTCTTTGGTAATGCAATGTCGAGTACTTCAAAACCCGTTCTTTCCGATGTAACTGTTCAGTCGGCTGTGAGCACTTCACTTGAAAACAAGTCTGTTGTTTCGACAAGTACGGTTTCTTTACCGTCGAATAATACAAATGTGAGTTCTACGACAATGTCGGGCGATCCCGTGTTGCCAGATAAGGGTTCGGCGGAGGATGAGCATAACAGTTCAATGGCCATATTTTTTGTGCTATGCGTATTAGCGTTAGGAATAATGTTAATACATTTAATGTTACACACTGGGTTCCAGTATGTTCCAGAAAGTATTGTCATCGTGTTCCTTGGGGCCCTCATTGGATTAACTATGAATGCATTGTCCAACAGAAATATCAGTAATTGGCGAAAAGAAGAGGCGTTTTCACCAACAGCCTTTTTCTTGATTTTATTACCACCCATTATTTTCGAATCCGGCTACAACTTGCACAAAGGAAATTTCTTCCAGAACATCGGCTCAATTTTAGTCTTTGCTATATTGGGTACCACCATATCGGCATTTGTGATTGGATTTGGGATTTACTTTCTTGGATTGGCTGAAGTTGTATATCGATTGAGTTTTTTGGAGTCGTTTGCGTTTGGGTCGTTAATATCTGCCGTTGATCCCGTCGCAACCGTCGCCATATTTCACGCACTAGACGTGGATCCCATACTAAACATGTTGGTGTTTGGTGAAAGCATTTTAAACGATGCGATTGCCATCGTATTGACAACCGCTGCGTTGGAATCGAATAATCCGTTCATATCGACCGGCGAAGCCATCGTATTGGGCATCAACCGCTTCTGCTTAATGTTCTTCGCATCTGCTGGCATCGGTGTAGTCTTCGCTTTGGTAAGTGCTCTTTTATTGAAACACGTCGACTTGCGAAAAAATCCGTCCTTGGAATTCGGCATGATGTTAGTTTTCACCTACGCCCCGTACGTATTGGCCGAAGGCATACACTTGTCCGGCATAATGGCCATCTTATTTTGTGGAATAGTCATGTCGCATTACACCCACTTTAACTTATCGACGGTGACCCAAATCACGATGCAACAGACTCTACGAACTCTTTCATTTATCGCCGAAACTTGCGTGTTCGCATATCTCGGCTTGGCGCTCTTCAGTTTCAAGCACCGCGTCGAACCGGCCCTAATAATTTGGAGCCTAATCCTGTGCTTGATCGGACGTGCGTGCAACATATTTCCACTGGCCATCCTCGTAAATAGATTTCGCGAACACCAAATCACCAAAAAAATGATGTTCATCATGTGGTTCAGCGGCTTACGAGGTGCGATTTCGTACGCACTGTCCCTGCATTTGAACTTCAGCGACGAAACCAGGCACGTCATCATCACCACGACGTTGATCATCGTCCTCATTACGACGTTAATCTTCGGAGGCGCCACGATGCCTCTATTAAAATTCATGCAAGCGACGAAGAATCCGTCGCGCCGATTGAAAAAGCGGAGGAAAGACAGGGCGGTGACGCTGAGTAAAACTCGAGAATGGGGCCAGGCCATCGATTCGGAGCATCTGTCTGAAACTACGGAAGGGGAGATGGAGGTGTCTTTCGCTTCGTCGCGAATCAAAGGATTCGTTAAGTACGATTTGAAATATTTCATTCCGTTCTTTACGAGGAGGTTCACGCAGCAGGTAATGTAAGGTTTGAGGAACTAGGATGGGGAGTAAAGAATTTTGTTTGTAGGAATTGAAGGATTGCAAGAGCCAAATGACGGATTTGACGAACCAGTGGTATCAAGCGATACGAATTTCACCTATGGAATCGGACGAGGAAGCGGTGAACACGCCGAGGTCTAGTATTTCTAGTATTGTTCGCTGACTAAGGGCCACGAGGCCGGAGTCATCGCCACTGATGGCACCGATAAATAGACGAAACGATTAGATAATTTTTACACTTAAATAGATCGGTTCATTTCTGTTAAATCTTGCCTATTTTTTATAAATAATTTATTTTATTTATTACCTTAGACATTTAAAAATTTACATCGAAATATATTGTTACTAACTAAGTTATTGTTGTGATTTTAAATGTATATTGTAGTTATTGTTATGTAAAGTATTGTGTGTTTATAAAATTCCACGGATTATTTTTTTAATTGTTAATCGCTTGCTACTTTATATACACTGTGCCAAATCTTAATGTACGTATTTATATTTATTGCATAGGCATCTTGCATCAATATCTCCATATCATTCATTTCTGTTTTGATGAACTCGGCCGCATTAACCAGTAGCAAGTGTTTTTCCACTTATTATTTTAATAATGAACAGGGTTTTTGTATATACAATTAGTCTGTTAATGAAGTAAACGTGAGGCACAAGACCTTTTATACACATTTACCTGAGCTCGGGTTAAGATACCATTCTTATGGTACGTTAGTATTTTTAGTTTAAGTATTCAAACTTGCTATATTTTTGTGATACATGTATTCTACACTAATATGTATTTTTTGTGTGATATTTGACTCGGTGGGTATTTGTCATATAATTTATGGCTACTTAAATAAATCAGTAAATCTTACAAATGTTTTAGTTCTTGCACTTTGTTTTATAAAACGTTCTTGTTGAGGAAGACTAGAAATTCGCTAAATTAAAAATTGCTTTTCTAGCGACCATGAACAGAATTTTCTGTTTTAGTTTTGCATTGCGCAATAAAGGAAATATTTTTTTATGAAATTCACCGTGAGAATAATTCATATGAGAATTATATGGTGTTGGTGTCAAATCTCGTGCCTCATACCTGGTTACTCGATCAGTGTATATATTTTATGTATTACAGTCTCGGGTTTACTATACCAAGTTGCATAGGCGATACTTAATTTTTGCAATTATATAATTTCTATGAGCACATCAATCAAAGTTATTGTCTCTTTTACGCTTTAGATTGTTGAATTATATAAGCGTACAACACAAATCGTTTCTCAATAACTGACAAACTTAAAGTTTGTGTAAAGGTGTTTAAGACTTGCAGAACGTTCAGATTATAAATTAAAAAAATATCTGCAAATCTTGAAATTTAAATCGGTTAATGTTTCTTTAACGAAACTTGTCATTGTGACACCCTCCGCCCAAAAAAGATGGGGTGACAAGTGTTATTTAAGTAGCGGTATAGATTAATTGGTTCATCTGCATGTTTAAATCATGGGTCAGGTAATATATTCAACTCTTTAATCAATAAATTAATTTAAATTAATACGAGATTTCTGCCCGAGTTATTTTTTGCACAACCCAATAATAACAAAAATTCGAATCCATTTGTTTGTATTTAATAATAATTATGAATGTTTATGTTACAATTCACTAGTAATGTCAATTCACAAAGTAGAAACTACGATAGGAACCATAGCAACCAACATTTCAGCCCGCTGTGCCGGGCGAACAAGCTCGGACGGAAATCCGTCATTTTCCGTTAGTTACATGTGTGTAACACATGTAACACACTTTCGAACGGGTTGTGCAAAATATACTATTAAATAAAATGGTTGTAGTTCGCATATTTTCCGCCTCTCATGTATGTTAAGGGGAACTGTAATATCGATACAAACAGTTGTACCGATTTTCATTCAGATGGCACGCAACAACAATGTCACGGTAACTACATGCCGATTTTATGATGTATACCTTTGCCGATGGCCAATCGCTTCAGTTATGTCATGTCATTAATAACTACGATGTCGTGCTGGTCACGAGTGTTATTTGACGGATACGGGATACCGGCACTTGCACATTGGTGCTAGTTTGGCAATTCCTGCAACATTGGCTTTTTAAGCGGTGTGCAGCTATATCTTGGCCTCCCGACATGTAAACATTTGGAACTACGCACCGTTCATGTCAAATGTAACTTCGTTTTTACGACGAGTGAGCGCTCCGGCTTTGCCGGAGCGCTGTAAATTAATTTAACGCATGAGATTTTGTATATAACATTTTTTGGCCGATAATTATTTCTATTTATTCAAGTTGGCAACATTTTTTGCACTGACAGATTTGAATTTACATTTTAAATGATTAATTGTTATTAGGTAGGTAAGGGTAGTAGCAACGTTGATTATTGGCTTATTTATTATATTTATATATAATCAATCAATGGAGGATATTTATTGCATTCATTTTGCTTGCATGAAGTATATATAATATATATTAAACACGATGCCCCCCAGCGGAGAGTGTTTGGACTAAATTAATATTTAAATTTGTGAATTTTGTTATACTTATTGAATTAAAAATTAATATATCTCGTTCTCCTGAACAAATCGCTTCATGATTTCAAAATTGTGTAATTACTACGTCTCTGGAGTTTAAAAATAAGGATTATTTATTATTACTTTACCGCAACTATGCGGGAAAACGTTCGTCGTCGTAAAAACGAAGTTATATGTGAATCATCAACGGTGTATATATAGTTCCAATGTTTATTTACTTACGCCCGCCAATCGAAACATTGCTTGCAAACTGAAAATAATTGAGCGGCTGCCCATGCAACTAAATAACCATAACATAAGGTGTGTAATCTCTGGTGCGCCCAGTTATCTCTGGGGTGTTTCTATTTTCAAATGCCGCGGCGCTTCTGAATTTACATAATTCGCAATGGGGGCGCGGCTAACTTCATTGTGTTTGGGGACAAAACAAAATATAGATAGAATATTCGATTCGTTTTAACAACTAATTTTATGTTTGACTTAAAAACAAGGCTTTTCACCTCCAAAAAATGGTACACCCGGAGAGAAGGATCATGTCCGAATCTCACAAGGGTAAAGCGCCCACAACTGGCGCCCCCGAGTACAAAACACGGGGACTGATCCCTTAAGTTCGCGCAATCAGCTAGCGCTTAGCAAAAGGGTGGCTAATTGCAGAGAGACCCTCACGCATAGACAACTATACTTCCCTCACGTTAGGGATACTGTCGGGTCGATGGTTATTGAAAACCGGCCACGGAAACATGGCTTGACCAGTTGTGAGCAAGCAATATTTTGCTCACGGCTAAAACGCCAATGTCGCGGGAACCGGGCAAACTGACGACAATGTGTGCCGTGCCCGTCTGATAACACCCGTGGACCAGGACAGGATTGTTGTTATCAACGACGTGACTGAAGCGATTGACCATCGGCAAAGGTATACATTATAAAATCAGTATGTAGTTATCGTGACATTGTTGTTGCCTGCCATCTGAATGAAAATCGCTATAACTGTTTATATCGATATTACAGTTCCCCTTAACAAACATGAGAGGCGGAAAATATGCAAACTACAAGCATTTTATTTAATAGTATACACAACCCGTTCGAAAGTGTGCCCCAAGTGTAAGTATAGTTATCTATGGTGTGCCCTGTGCCATGTTCAATGGTTGTCTGTGGTAAGGTGTTGCGGGTTAATATTGACATTTTATGTTCAAGTTTTTGATCGTTTCATTGAAAGTTTCTGAATTCGTGAATTAAAATTATTTACTTATTGTCATCGACAGGTTAGGTTAGGTTAGAATACATCTGAAATGCAAACATGGATTTCAAGTGCTGGACGAATTCTAAAAAACGCCTAGTGCGCAATACCGAAGGTGAGGCCTTAACACCAGTTATTTAGCCACTCTTACTACAGTTTTCTTCCAATCAGGAGTCACAAATGACGTCAAAAATATAGACGATGAAGACGTTCTTTTCCAGTCCATCGACTGTGAGAAATCGCAGACACTGGTAAAATGTAAGATATTTATTTATAGTAATTGTGCATAATTATCACCAACTAATTTGATTTTAGATCAGTCACAGAAACTACTCGTAAACGAAGATTTTAATTTCGATCTCGGGGCTCGCAATCCTAACATAAGCAAAACGTCTCGCTTCATCAGAAAAGAAACTACATCCACCGAATCGCTTTTGAGAAAAACTGAGGATGCAGCGATGAAGGCAGACGTGCAACCTGGCAAAAAAATAAAAATCGTTTCAAATTCACAAAAGTCGCAGTATCCGTTCAGCTCGATGGACCAAACACTAACGTTGTCGAATAATATCGACGGAACCAATACGAAAAAGGCGCAAAATGATTACGACGCCTTCAAAAGTTTCATCGAGAAAGACGATGATTTGTTTATACCTCTTCCATTGAAGGAAATGTCCAACATTGAACTCGCACACAAAAAACGAACATTCGATACGTCAGATTTGGAAAATTCTGCAATTAAGTCACCGCACAAAATCAAGCGAAAGTTCGATGCAAAAATGGCGTACATGGAAGAGCTGTTTTCGCAGGATTCGTTCAATTCACTGGCAGACACTCAAACATTGATAAATAATAGTAAAAGTGAAGCCGTTAAAAATACGAATTCTGAGGTTAAACCGAAAGAAACGGACGCGGTGACGTGTTCAATACTCAGCGAGTTTAATTCGACGCAATTCGATAACTCGCAAGTACTGAAACAAATCGAGAGCGACATTTGTTTCGGAAAAAGTGAATGCAACACCGGAAAATCACCACCAAAAGTAAAATTTCAAGGTAATAAGACAGGCGACGAAATTAACGTTAAGGTCAACTTGAAATCCAATCCAGTGGTAATAAACGGTAAAAAAATTGTTAGTAGCAAGATCGGCTCTCATAAGTCTATAAACAAAGCTGATAGTTCAAATCAGATCAAGAGAAAGCAATTCGAAAAGTTGGAATTGTCGTCTCCATCGCAAGAAACGGCGTTTTTGAACGCACAATTTCTATCTCTCAAAAACGAACAAGTTGGACCTAAATCGCTGGGCAAAAATATCAATCTTGATGATTCCATAACTGAACAGATGTCGAACATATTCAAATCGTCGCAATATCGAAGAGAAGTCGATCTGCTTTTTGAAAAAGTCGAAACGTCGATTTGCAAGTTGGGTTCCAATCAGGACGACGATGTGAGCAATGTCACTGGGACCGTCCCAAATGAAATTTCACGGAGAGATGACTCCATTCTAGCAAACGCCATCTTGAACATCTCCACGGGTGATGAGAGTGCATTTGGTGATTTGATAAAGAAGGCTTTAATGGAAAACGGCCACAACGTTGCGACACAACAGAACATTGCAAACGCGACGCTTCCATCGTGCCAGACGGTTGTAACGAATCTGGGGAATTTCTACGGGTTGCCCGATAAAGTGAAAGATTTGATGCGAATCTACCGGGGCATCGATAAATTATACGGTGTGTAAATTAAATTTAAATTTAAATCGGCCATAAAATTTTCACAATAGTAAATTGGAGGCTGCGGTTGACGAATAAATTGAAACAAACTTAGCCTTACCGCACAGTATTTTATTCACACTAGATGTACATTTCGACAACTAAGTTGTCATCTTCAGTACTTGTTGCTTCACTACATTGTTGAAGATGACAACTTAGTTGTCGAAATGTGCATCTAGTGTGAATAAAATACTGTGCGGTAAGGGTAAGTTTGTAAGTTTGTTTTAATCTATTAAATTTTCATTTCAGATTGGCAAGACGAGTGTTTACACTTACCGGCCATCAAAGGACACAAAAATCTCGTTTACGCCATGCCGACCAGCGGCGGTAAAACATTAGTCGCTGAAATTTTAATTTTGAGAGAAATCCTGTGTAGGAAAAAAAATGCACTGTTTGTTTTGCCGTTCGTCGCCATAGTTCAGGAAAAAGTTAGTCTGCGTGCGAATTAGAATTAATCTTAAAATTTATGTATTTCTAGATATGGTCGCTGTCACCGTTTGCGGTCAATTTGGATTTTTTAATAGAAGAATATGCAGCCGGTAAGGGTGGTTACCCGCCCAGGAAGCGACGTAGGAAAAATTGCGTTTACATAGCGACGATCGAAAAAGCTCTCGGTTTAGTGAACAGTCTCATCGATAGCGGAAGACTAGACGAATTAGGTTTGGTGGTAATTGATGAGTTGCACCTCGTTGGTGATAAGAACAGGGGACCTACATTGGAAGCGTTATTAACCAAATTTATCTGTGTACAAGGTATATGTGTAATTATTACTCCCCTCGTATAAATTAAAACTTGGTTCTTTTTCCGGCTCAATCCATGTCTTTGTCTTCTCCGTGATCTCTCGCTCATACTGCTATTCCCGTAGTGTTACTTATTTCAATAAACACATAAAATTAAAATATAAATATAAATATTGATAAAAATTAAAAACCCTTACAACATTCGAAATGTTTTTTAATTTTTAATTTTTATAAATATATTTATATTTTGATTTTGTTTGTATTATTTGAAAGCCACAGTACTGCTTTACCTATTCTACATCTGCATCTGTATCTGTGGCTCTGTCTATCTTCATGTTGCTTACATTGGAGATTTTGTTTTTTGTTACCCATTTGTGTAAAGGAAAAGATTAAAATTCGATTATTTTATTGTATTGAATTTTAATCTTTTCTTTTACACAAATGGACTCTTATTTCATGCACGCAAACCTTTTGTTGCTCCTTATTTTTATACTACTACTACTACTATAATTTTATATATTTTTATACAGAAAATATTCAAATCGTCGGAATGAGTGCCACCATTGGTAATCTCTCCGAAATATGTCAGTTTTTGAACGCCGAAGTGTACACGCAGAACTTTCGACCCGTGGAATTAACAGAGTTCGTAAAGTGCGGCGACGAACTTGCTAAAATTAATTGGAACGCCCAAGACGAAGATGATCTGCTTATGTTTGCTAGAAAAGCAAAGTTCACCGTACGTATATAATTTTCTCAAACACTATGTTTCTATGTTTCTGTGTTTAGTACACGGAAGCTTCTAAAAAATTGGACCCGGACAGACTGGGCGGATTGGTGATGGAAGTCGTGCCCGAAAACTCCTGTTTGATATTCTGCTCTTCGAAACGAAACTGCGAGAACGTCGCCTTGGTACTCTGCAAGGTGATTGATTCGTAAGTGGATGCGATGAACGATTATCGATTTGTTTAATTTCGAGCTGTACTTTTAGGAAGTTACGCCAGCACAAGTCAAAAGAAAAGGCGGACTTGAGACGAGCGTTGGAACAGGAAAGTGGAAAGCTCTGCGATGTGTTGAATATTTCCGTACCTTTTGGTGTCGCTTATCATCATTCGGGCGAGTTGATTAATATAAAAATATTTTTTGTCAATATTATTAGGTGTTAATAGCAAACAGACATCTGACGTAATATATCAATTAGTATGTAGTTTTGTGCGTAGAATTCGAATCTTTTTGAGTCATTTAGATTTTTACTTTCTTATGGTTTATGTGTACGTGCAGATAATGAAAATTTTCCAACTCGAGATTTTAATTTTTAATTTTTGTAGGTTTAACCTCGGATGAGCGACGATTGATAGAAGAGTCTTTTAGGACGGGTGTTGTCTCCGTGATCTGCTGCACATCCACATTAGCCGCAGGTGTTAATCTGCCAGCCAAGAGAGTGCGTCACTCGTCATTATTTCGTATCGATCTTCATTTCAGTTTGTTTAAGGTTATTTTACGTCAGCCCTACATCGGTAAAGAGTTCATCAACTTGTCGAGGTACAAACAGATGGTGGGTCGTGCCGGACGCACCGGTTTAGGTGAATCCGGCGATAGCATTTTAATTACAAACACCCAAGATTTACAAAAAGTCAGAGACCTACTCATGTCACCGATGGATCAGGTCATGTCGTTCATGCACGACAACGAAGAAAAAGGTTTGAGGTGTGCGTGCATTTTTAATTCAAAATATTTGCTATTGCACTTGTTCAAAAAATTCTCTAATATTTTAAATTTGATTTATTTTGATTCGTTTCACCGACAGACACCTTCTCTTGAGCTGCATAAGTTTGGGGATCGCAAATACCAGACCGCAGCTACAAAACGTCGTTTGCAAAACTTTACTGGGAGTGCAGCGTGGACGATTTAACGTCGATATTAAAAAAGTGACGGATAACACGGTCACGGAGCTCTTTAAATTTGGAGCGTTGCAGATCAACGAAAATACGAGCAGTCAAGGGACTGGGTCCTCTACAGTCAACATGACTGTCACGATAAACTCGACGGTATGTTTCATATACGTGAGACGAGTGACTTGTTATTAAGTACTTTGTTTCAGTGCCCTGTTCAGCCCAGTCAGAACAGTGAAGTTTCGAGTGAAAATTCTGTGGACGGTGCTCCTAAATCTAAATTACGTATCGTCATAAACAACGATAGTGTACTGGTTGTCAGCAAATTGGGTGCGGCGGCTATTAAAGGTGATGTCAATATAATTAAAATTAAGTTACGAATTTATATTTTATTAATCACTAAATAATTACATTCATAAAACCTAAAAATTCTATTATATAAATTCTATAATTTTCAATTTTAGGTGGTTTAGAACTTACGAAAGCTCACATTCTTTATGAAGACCTTTTACACGCGCAGGAGAGCCTTGTCCTGTTGGACTGCTTACATTTATTATACCTGATTACACCATATGATATTTCCGAACAGATCAAACCTTCAAAATCGCATTACTACTCCATAGTAGGTATCTTAGAATTTCGATATTTCATATAACGTCAAATTCTCGGTTACAGTACTCACGATTAACTCCCCGTGAATTACAAACGGCGAAGGTACTCGGCCTGACAGATTCGTGCGCGGTGAAATTGTTAAATAACAAGCCGATTAAAGTAAGTTATAAATTTTCGTAGAAATATTTATTTTTCGACTAATATTAGGCAGACATGGCAAGAGTACTCAACAGATTTTACCTAACGCTTATGTTGTACGATTTGTGGAACGAAGTACCGGTCTATCGAGTTGCTGAAAAGTTCCAGGTAAGTTTCTTCGTCGAAATTACCTCGAATCAAAGACCATTTCCGATAGGTACCTCGAGGACTAGTCCAAAATCTAATGACTTCGTCGGCGACGTTTGCCTCCAACGTTGTGAACTTTTGCGCGCAACTAGAAGAATTCTGGCCGTTTGTTCATCTCCTGAAAGGAATGTGCGAACGTCTGCAGCACTGCTGCGTGCGAGAACTCGTTCCTTTGATGGAGCTGCCTTCGGTGAAGCAGAACAGAGCCAAGCAACTGTACAACGCCGGCTATAAAACTTTGGCGAGCATCGCGAGAGCAAATCCGAATGACTTGGTCGAAAAGATCGAATATATGTCGCACAAGGTCGCGAATCAGTTAATTGCAGCTTCGAAGGTGAGATTGATTGCTTTTTAATGTTATTATCTAATTTAAAATTGAGAGAAATTATTAGAATTTGAATTGATTGAAAAAAGTTGGCAAATTTGTGATTAACAGGAGAAACTTGCAGTTTTCATGTGATTTTTTTTCTAGTTGTTATTGCTGGAGAAGGTTGAAAATCTGAGAGAGGAAGCTGAAGATGTTTTGGATGGAATAGAGACACCGAAACTGTTGAACTCTACGCATTTGTAAATTGTTTCATTTATGTAAATAATTTGATTTTCATTTTTCATTAAATTTATAGAAAATAAAAATGCATGATTCATAGTATAAAATGTACCATGATCTTCATGGCACTTCACATGCATTTAAAGGCGGCTCCTTCGGGTCTCAAATCGATACTTGAGAGTTACTTACGTGATGCGTTCCCAAGATGTGATCGTTACTTGAGATGCGAATGTATCAATAGTCGACGACAGTAAGGTACCATTCTTACAGCATGGAAGGTGGAAAAAAAACTTTCGAATTCTGTGTACTTTGCATATTTGATATTTAATTGCTGTTTTACTATGAGCTTTTATTCACTGCCAAATAATCTTGTGCACATGTGAAACACGTAGCTCGAAATCTTGGCGATTATTTCAAATGTATCCAATCAAAGCACTGCGATCGCTTTGAACGTTGCAGTTCTCGAATTAGCAAACATGACATATGAGGAGGCATTGCGATAGCTGCAGTCTTTGCAAATAAACTTTTGTCATAATTCCCAACTTTAATAACCAAATGAAGATATTAACTATGAGTTTACCGTTTAAAATATTTAAAATAAAATGTTTGTAGTCGTAGTTCGCATATTTTCCGCCTCTCATGTTTGTTAAAGGGAGCTGTAATTTCGATGCAAATAGTTGTATGTATTCTCATTCAGAGGGCGCCACAAAAGTGTCTCGGTAACTACATACCGATTTTATGATGTGTACCTTTGTCGGCGGACAGTCGCTTCAGTCACGTCGTTGATAACATATGTCTGATGCTTGTCACAGACGTTATCTACAGGCTTGCGTCTTGTTCCCCATTGCACATTCTGTGTAAGTGCGGACGACAAGTCTTTGCGACATTTGGCGCTTAAGCCGTTTAAGCAATTTTATTTGCTTGCGGCACATTTGGTCAAACCATGTTTCCTTATGGTGAGCCACGCCAATTCAATGCGCAGGTCCTTTCTAAGGATGTTGTGTAAAAATAACTCCCTACGCTGCTTGGCGTACTGGAGATATCGGACCGTGTTTCACACGAGGTCGTTGTGGCCCGCACCGATTTAAGGGTGTGGGCTTTTGACCTCTAGCATTTGGACGGTGGATCTTTCATTTGCCTACCACCTTCGTCTTGCGGGATCTTGGTGCACACCCAAGTTCCGCTTAATAATTCAAACATAAATTTTAAACGAATCGATTAAAAAAATAATTGTTCGATTTCGTTATTAGATGCTGTGCGCGCCGCGTATGTTGCCGCGCCAGGCAAGCAATTGTGTTTGAATCATAGACAACTATACTTAGTAGAAGCCTCACTCAATAGAAAAGATTTGGAACAAGTTCGCGACATCTATCGGGAATTGCACCAATTAAATTAGAAAAGGATGGTGCATCCATCCTTTCCTAATTGGCATGAAAATAACTTTGAAATAAAAATGAAATTTATCCTTACACAGGCTCTTCATTAAAACAAAATTTACATTTTGGGCAACTATATTGTCATCTTCAGCAGTATATACAGGATACTGATGACAACATAGTTGTCTGAAATGTACATTTAGTTTTAATGAAGTGCTTTGTGGCTCAAATAGATTACATTTTATTTAACCCACCAAAATGTCTGATCTACTATTTGTACTAAACTTAATAATAATATTTCTTACACGGGGAACAGAAACAATTAATGTCATATATATATATTTATTTAACAAACATTAAATACATTTCATATTATATTACATATATTATGTTATCTAATATTATAGTACTTCAGTTAAAAAACACCAGGAGGTAACCATTAAATATCCAAATATTTGAATATATTCTTTATCTTAAATATTTGAATGGGGAATAGATGAGTAATTAAGTAAATACATCGATGATTGGGACCGATGCATAAAACTGCATGTTAATTGTACGGAGTGCAAGATGCACAATATATATCAAATACTAGAAAACACCCGGTGACCAAAACTACTGCACCCTTAGTAAGTGGAGCCTATTAATATAATTTCTTTCCCTCTCACACAGCCCAATGCAAGTCAAGTATATGTTTACGTTACCAAATTCCTCTCCTCGAACGATGCCCGCGGACCGACAGATGATGCTCTCACATGACCGTGCATTCGGGTAACCAAATAATACAGCAAGCAACATGAAAGACAAACAGTCATTAGTGATTATGAATAACAAATAGTAGTAAATTTCACGAATTACCTACAAACTAGTTTTATATTTGATAAATCCTTACCACCCTTCACGAATAACCTAGAAACCACTTATATTCAATTATACTATGTATGTAACACTAATAGCTTTGAGTAAAAGCTGTTAATAAAAGATGCTAGTAGCTGTCCGCAAAAGCAGTAAAAGCACGTTTAACGACCAAGATGGTGTGAGTTACATTGTAACTGTAGTTAATGCATGGACGGTTGCTGCAATTGCAGCGCCTCTGGTCCTCTGGTGTCAATTGCACCAATTTATCATGATCTGCATCTGTCCTATAGAGTGAATATACGGTGGTTTGAATAGAAACACCACGCACAAACTGCGGCGCACCCAGCAAATGCGAGTAAATTTTAAATATACGCATTTTTCCTCCATATCACGGCGCTAGCGCAACCCTTCGATTTTCGATAGTTTTTGTTGTTTTAGCCGAACAATTTAATCGAACTCCAACAATTAAAATTGTACGGAGGCCCACCGATGTTTGTTATTTTTAACGTGCAAAGTTAGTGTAATCGTCGTCTCTACCCACAATTATTTTATATTTCCTTAATTCTCCAGACGGATTGCCTGGAAATAAATAAATATATATGTCAAGTTTGTTACGTCCTCATCTTACAGCGAAATATTTAAATGCCTGTGGAATTTCTGCCGGTTTATAGCAATTGTTTTTAATTCTAAAAAATTGACATGCTTGCTTGCATGCGTAGATATTGAAATCGTTGAATTTATTCGGCTTCGATTAAGTCATTAACTTGATGTAAATGCTATAGAAATTCACATATATGGTTTGCATTCGAATGACATAGTAAGTACACAATTAAATTTAACTAATTGGAAACTTGGAAATCTTTGTAGAAATCAAAGAATTCCTGTTTTGGAATGGCTCGTGCTGCTGCTGCCCATTCTATGTACAATCTTTATTGCATGGCAGCAATCGATGTCACCTCTCGCGCATATAAAAGATTAAACTAAAACCACATTAACTTGAAACTGATTGCAATTATCACAAATTTATCTGAACTACTTGTAAACATTAGCCATGTATGTAGATGCAGTAGGTGTCTAACGTTACGGTTTCAATGCGACAGCTATTTGATACGGATTTGATAAAAAGTCGGCGATCGCAAAGGTATTTTCTACGGAATGAAACAGCATTTTCGTGCAAGCGTTTTTAATTCGTACCAGTTACGTGGTGAAATACAATACAAAGCTCGTTATATAAAAATAAACAAACCTTCGATTATACGCCCACGATTTGATTCACTTAATATTTCTTCACGTGCAAATTTTTTTTCAGCACCTCTGCGTATGTGAGACGCACGCGGCTGCCGTTTCCTTTCGCCGCCGTGCTTTGGTCCCATCGATGCACATCGTCGTCGAGCGGTTTCCAATCACTTGCGCTTTCGGACTTGATATCGCGCAGTTTGACCAATCGCGATAAATTTACGCGAATCGGAGGCGGCTTTTCTTGCATGTACGTTTGCTGGATTTGCTTGCGGGGGATGTTTTGTTCGTCGGCGTCATCTTCGTCGTCCAAGACGCCGTGCGATTTCAAACAAAATTTCAAAAAATCTCTCTTCTTCGGATCCATGATGAGGAACGAAGCAAAGGTTGCGCGCGTTACGACACCCGGTCGGAAAGTAAATCCGAGTGGTGTTGATTTTGCGACTTGGAGCGATAGTTTATCGGGTTGGATGTCTCTGAAACGCACGATGCGTCATTTTGCCTTGTTATGTTTGCATACTCGTAAGTTCGCGCCTGTTGCAACCGATAAAACTAATGGCGCTGATTCGCTCGTTTTTTTGCATATCACTCATTTTTAAATATCGAATTGTTTGCGTTCGTTATTTCACTCGCTCATTCAACAAGTCTATCGCCGTGTAAAATTTTATATTTCGTTCATTTTGTGACAATAAAATTACACTTTTTAACGAGTGTAATTTCAGAACGGACTCTGTAATTGTTGTCCTACCGTGCTGCCAACAGATGTCGCGGAATGTCGTGCTTGTACCAGTCGGCGTCGCTAGTTTGTGGTTAGGTTGTTGTTTAGTTCGTCAAGCTTAGATCTTTTAAATTGTTGTAAATTAGATTACCCAAAAATGGCAACTTTGTCCGCTGTACCGCAGATATTACCCGAGAACGTTCGCGAATCCATCCCAAGCGCAAAAGTATTGGTTGTGGGTGCCGGCGGAATCGGTTGCGAAATATTGAAGAATCTCGCCTTGTCGGGATTCAAAGACATCGAAATTGTAATTCTAAGTAATTTACGTAACGCTGGTTGTTATTGCTGTCGTTTCAGATTGATTTGGACACCATCGATGTTAGTAACCTCAATCGACAATTCCTGTTTCGCAAAGAACATGTAGGAAAATCGAAAGCGATCGTCGCGAAGGAATCAGTATCGGACCACAATCCCAACATCAAGATCCAGGCACATCACGATAGTATTACAACGTAAGTCGCAAATAAGTTTTTCGCACCTGAAACATTAAACACATAGGTAATTTTTCGCATCTTTCTATTTATATTTTGGAACTAGTTGGAAAAAATTAGCTCAAGGCCATAAAGTAAGAAACTATTGCGAAATGCTTATTGAAAATCTTTCACTCATAAATTTACTTATTACCAAGTTAATCGTTGATTGTTTCCAGGCAAACATATGGAGTGAATTTTTTCAAGAGATTTAAAATTGTTCTCAACGCCTTGGACAACCGAGCCGCCCGAAATCACGTCAATCGCATGTGTCTGGCGGCCGACGTGCCGCTCGTGGAATCCGGCACTTCCGGATACACGGGCCAAGTGGAGTTGATCAAAAAAGGTCTCACCCAATGTTACGAATGCGAACCTAAACCTCCTCAAAGGACTTTTCCCGGATGCACGATCCGTAACACGCCGTCTGAACCGGTGCATTGCATCGTATGGTCCAAACATTTATTCAAGTAAGAAATTCATGCGTGTGCATGTGGGAATATTTTTAAGGTTGACGTTTTAGTCAGTTGTTCGGTGAAGCAGATGCCGACCAAGATGTCTCACCAGACACGGCTGACCCAGAGGCGGCTGGAGATGCAGGTGAAAATGTCATACAATCGACGACGGAATCTGGAGACGTTCACAGAACTTCGACACATCAATGGGCGCAGGATGTTGATTATGATCCGGCGAAGTTGTTTAGTAAATTTTTCCAAGAGGATATTAAATATTTATTAAAAATGGGTGAGAATTAATTTATTGATTTATTGTCGACGTTATTGACATTATTACCATCATTTAGACGTCAATATTGTCTGCTGTATAATTGTAAATAAAAATATTTATTTATTTATATTGAAATTAATCGATTGTGTAGATAATTTATGGAAAAAAAGAAAACCACCAACACCTTTATCGTGGGCTGAAGCGGTGTCTCGGGAAGGAGACGATTCAGATGCTACGAACAAAAGGGAAGATATGCAAGTGTGGAGCCTCAGTAAATGCGCCAAAGTGTTTGCGTCGAGCATTTCCACATTAAAATCGCAGCTCGTCGACAAAAACTTCCTAGTCTGGGACAAAGACGATAAACCGGCGCTAGACTTCGTCGTTGCCTGTTCCAACGTCCGCTCGTACATTTTTTCAATACCTCAGAAATCACGCTTCGACGTCAAATGTAAATAAAGCGACGTTGCCAATCATTCTTACTTAACCGACGTTTGTGTTTTAGCAATTGCGGGCAACATAATTCCGGCAATCGCAACCACGAATGCAATGGTCGCGGGCCTGGCAGTTCTGCAAGCTTTTAGGATACTGGACGAAGACTACGACAACTGCTGCACGACGTACGTGCGACAGAAATCGTCGTTTGCGAAAACCGTACTGATGACCGAATCGGTGTTGTCGACCTCGAATCCAAACTGTTATGTCTGCACGCAGAAGCCAATGGTTAACGTATCGTTGAATGTGGACACGATGACTGTAAAAGAGTTTGAATCTGAAATTTTGAAGAAGTACCTCAATATGGTCGCACCCGATGCGATGATCGATGGTAAAAATGTCGTTTTTATATCTTCAGAGGAAGGCGAAACGGAGGTACGAAATGCTAGAAATTAATTAATTACATTTATATTATTAGGCAGTGACACACGAGTGTGTAATAATTCAGTCATATTCGTAAGTTTGAGCATTTTACTAGATGTATGTCGTATATTTTACAAGAATGCCTGCCATTATATAGAACCATCTGCTCATCAATTGATTTGATACAAGTTGAACTTTGTGAATTTATCGTTTATATCCAATTTGCTATTGTCCGATAATTGTATATTTTTTTACACGTCTACAAAACTGTGTTGTGTAGACGTATGATACCTGGAGACAATAAGTACATACACCGGTAAATTTTAAGTGAACCAGTGCGGACGAAATCAAATTCGTGATTGTCGTCTTGAGTATATTTTTGAGAGAACAATTAATAAGTGGTTTGTATAAAAAATTGGAGATATCTCTTCCAGTTGTTGATTTCATACGTATGTATAATTTTTCCGTTTTCTAATTCACTCGTCTTAGTTTAGTTTTTTTTTCTTCCACAGGCAAACAACGATAAAAAACTGTCCGAATTGGGAATAGTGGACGGCAGTATATTGAAAGTGGACGATTTCTTACAGAATTACGAACTGACCATTTGTATCACTCATTACGTGGCAAAAGAAAAAACTGATCCACCATTTGTGGTTTTTGGAAACTCTGATGAATTCAAACCGACGGAAGCAACAAATGGTTTGTATTTTGCATATCAAAGCAAGAAATTTTTCTGCGCAGTAATTTAATTGTGGCCTTACAAGTGTTTGCAACTTCCCGAGCGTAAATATTCCTTATTGCATAATTTTTTTTCTCTATATTATGTAGCAATAAATTGTCGTGTAATTTTAGGCAGAGAGAGTGAAGAGAACGGCTCTAAATTAGACGAACAAAAAGAAGAAACGGCGAAAGCACCAGCAGGTGACGATGAAGACGTGTGCGAAGTCGTCATGACTTCGCACGACGATCCACAGGAAGGCTCCTCCACAAAAAAGCGCAAACTGAATCCACCAGAAGATGAAGATGAGGATGATGTGATTATGATCGATGATTAGTTATTATTAGTTATAAAGGTTGATGTGTTATTCCATGAATGTCGAAAGTGTATTATTTTTGTATGAGTGTTCTAGAAGTAATAAATATGTCAGTTTCGAATCTATCACCTATTCTAGACGTAGCCTATGAAATCTGTGGAAATTGTGTGGTGTAACGAACTGAGATTTATGAAAAGGATAAAGGAATTGCAAGAAAAGACAAAATCAGCGATCAAACGGTAATGTTAAGCTTCAGACCAGTTGTAATCACATGATCATTGAAAACGGAACTTGGTTGGTTAGGAGAAGTCCGCTGAATGGGGTTGAAATAGGATGATAGCATGTAAATGAAAAATATTACATTTTATGAAGTTACTGATATTTTATCAAGTTGATGTATTCACAGAAACAGAAAATTTTTACACTGGTAAGTGTTTAAACTCTAAATGTTATAAACAAGTACATTACAATAAATCTTAACAATACATGATGTAATTATAACAACAATTAAATGATTATAACTAGGAATCCGACGCTTCACCCTGTTATCCATAATAAATTAACGAATAAATAATAATTCCAATAAATTTGAGAATTTCGAGTAATTTATACAGATTATTTTACCATGATTGATTATTAACTTAACATATTACAATAAATACGTGTACTGCAAACTACAATTAACCGGCGAGCATTACTTGTTCGATGGAGGAATCATTTATTCTTTCTCATACGACGTCCTTTAATTTCCTCATCTAGAATCAATTCCTCATCCTCCTTGTCAAAATGAACGTCTTCTCCGCGTTGGTATCTCTACGGTAAGGTAAGTCGTTGAGAGAGAAAAAGAAAAAAATTGAAATTAAACTCGCCAAAAATTTTTTTTTCTTCAAGTGATGTTCCTTCTTCGCCCAACGTTTGAGGATGCCATACACGTCCATAATGATCGTGACCAGGTTTGAATCTGTCACGGCGTCGGCATAAAACAAATTGTATATCTTCGCCTTGTAGTTAGCGGGAAACGTGTCCTGTTTCAATGACCAGCGCGTCGTTCTATGTACCAGCGTGCAGCTGAAAATCACCTTCTCCCTGACAAACCTGACGAGTCTCCTCGGCCGGAAGGTGAATATAATTTTTGAAGACGTGAACTTGCAAAAGTTCAAACCAGGTACGTGAAACATGCTGTCTTGTTTGTCGGCACGACTGGCGTAGAATGCTTCAAAGCAGGCTTCTCTTCGTAGCTTGCGTCTGTTGGCTTCGGCTTCATTTCTCTTGTGCATTTCATTTGACCATGCTGAAAATAATAGCGATATTGATGACTTTACGTAAATTGATTTTTTTGTGAGTGTTGCAAAAGAATTATGTTACAATCACAGTTTTTTATTGGAATAATGTGTGGTAGTTCCATTAAATCCATTTTTTTAAGTTATTTTAGTTTAACGCTGGTACGCTTCTTCCATGCAATATTCAGCACCATTTTAAAATTCGCGCTCACGTTTTCATTCTTAAGTTATTACTAATTATAATTGTATAAGCAAAATACATACCGTAACGTGTGAACGCCATGTGCGCAGCGGTGCAACGCGATTTCTAGATTACCGATCAAATTGTATAGTTCGCACGTCTATCGTCTATGGTTCGCACCGAGTTGCTGCGACAAGATGGCGGCTGTTTGTATACATCGACAGAAAAGATTATTACAAAAATCCAAAATTACACTAATGAAAAGTTTGAAGTTTACGAAAAACGAATTTGCGATCTGTAAGTTAAGAATGAATTACTATTGAAAACGTATCATGCTCTGGTGCAGTGTTCCCGTCGAATTGGCATACGGCTTCTCGGCGTTCAACCCGGCATCGTAAGAAGCAATCGAAGGTCGCTGGATCTCCCGCGTCAACGTGGCGGTCTCCTAAAGCACGATGAACAAGATATTATTGTGAAATTTACCGGTTGTGGACATCGTCGACAAGTTTTGAAGCATAAAGGTAAAATTATTATATTTTAAACTTTTGTCTGGTGAATAATGCTCTTGTTGTTGGAAAGAAGTGTTAGCCGTGCCTGTTCCCATCGAATTCGTAGCTAAAAACACCATCCATGACATTTGTTTTACGTAAATCCTATTTTAAGTTACGTCTTGGGCTTGATGATTTTACAAATTTAAATTGTAATTGTACATGGTGAAAATCGGATGCCTTATGTCAATTGAAACTCTTATTTGCATGTTGACAATAAGTTAGGTTACATCACGATGCTGCGATATCTTTCTTATACTTTGACAAGCCATTTTGTTTGCATGCACTAATAAATTACGCGGCATTTGAGGTTGTAGATAGAGAGTACTTTTAGATTTTCGATAACTTTTTTTCTGTGTGCTAAAGTATTTATAATTTTTAGCTCCTCATCGGATTTTTCGCGACTCTGTAAGAAGAATCAATTGACCATGCAGAAGTTCTGGAACGTTGCGTTGTTGAGGACGTCGAACACAGTTTTGTTGATTGGGGCACCCACGCCAATACTCAGAGGCCCAGTGAATTGAACGCACTATACTCCGGATCAATAGATGATTGACAGCCGAATAACTTCATCACCACTCGTTTGTCTACAATTAATTGAAAATATCATACAGTGTCAAATTCTGTATCTAAGCAATCTGTCTATTTGTTGCTGTTATTTAATTCAATGTCGCTCAGGCCGAAATTGTCAATTTTTGCTGTCGTTTGCAATGCAAGCTACCAGAGACGCCGATAGTTATAGTATCGCATCCGAATCGCTTGCATCGCGATCGAAAAAGACTGTAATATATTTAAACTGACAAAAATGTTATCATTGTTAAATTTAATTGTAGACTGCATCACGCTATCGATGGAACTCGGTCTGGGAATACCTCACCTTTTCAATGGCTTGCTCCTTTTCCACGTATCACTTTTCAGCAATGGTCATAAGTGACATTTCTCATGATGGCAAGTATAAATCATGTATTCAATTTTTTTACGGTTTATAAATTTTGATTTTTAGATGCAAACATTATTCAGTTTACGATGGCGTACATTTTCATTGGTTTGCCTGTGTATTACATGCAAACGGTGATCGGACAATACACTCAGTTGGGAACAATTTTTTTCAAATACATGACACCCATTGGGCACGGGCTTTCGTATTCGTTCATCATAAATCTGCTGATGAGAAGTATCGAACGCGGCTTGGAACTGGCAGATTTCCTCGAGTATTTCATAACAGCCATGCAGAAGGAGTTGCAGTGGACCCAATGTCCGGTTAATAGTCCCATCAAATGTTGGTCCAAGTACGAAAACTGCACCAGCAAATGTCTCCTTAACGTTACTCCGTCGGCGTTGGTGTACTACAAGTAAATATTCGTTTAATTGGTGTTGCTGATATTTTAAACGGATGATTGCGTTCCAGATATACGTACCTGGAAAATCCCGTGAAAGATTTCGAGAACATCGTGTATCAAATTGCTCCGACACGGAGACTCATTCCGGTTCTGATTGTTTGGTTTTTCACAGTTGTCCTCCTCATAAATTCCATCACAAATTACAAACAGGTGACATTAACGATTTAATATGTGCGTTGCAAACAATTTTGTTACATTTTAGATTACAAAAGTGATGTTATTATTGGTACTGGCATTGCTGAGCAGTTTTTATTGCTGTTGCATTATAATAAGTGGATTCAGTTACAGCCTTCGAGAAATGTTTGGACTTGATGCAAACAGGTGGACCGACTTTCGTGTAAGTGTTTTAAAATAAGTATTACGTAAGCTTTCAATCCAAAAATAATATGTTCACAAGGAGATTATTGCTCGTGTTAATTTTCACATTTCGTACGATAAATGTGAGGCTTAACAAAAATAAATTGTGATTCCCTTTGAATATTTGTTCTAAATAAAATTATTACGTCATTGTCCTTTCAGACTTGGTGTATGGCCGTTGCAAACACTATAAGATTGTTGGCACTAGGAAGAGCATTCCATATCTTAAGCGGTTCATATTTACATCCGACTGCCGCTGCTGGGATTTTATCCGTCGTCACCGTGGCTGTAAACTTTTTATTGAATATTTTATGCGCGTCCATGACGTACGCTTGTTTCGGAATAATCAAATATCACGCTTTCATGGATGACAACGATATGAAGAGCGTATCTCACGATAAATTATTCATTACCATGGGCATAATCCCGCAAGTAGTTACATATATGGGTAAGTACGTACATACAGGGTTTGCGACATTAAAAATTATATATTATTTATATAAATTATTTGTACTAATATATAATCGACTCGATAGAAGATGTGTAAAAAATGTAATGCTTCGATTGGAATTTAATTTTTAATTGTAATGTTATTCAACATTTCGTTTCACTATTCGTTCCATTAACAGTTTTCTGATAAATGCAAGCCCCTGTTCTGATTAAGGATGGGTGAAGTTAAATTTTGAAGAATGTGTCGCCGTGACGTGAACGTGGTACTTGAACTGGGATTGTATTGGATCTGTACTGATTCGTAAGGTCGTCGAGGATTTCAAACGCATCTCTTGCTCACGAATTTACACCACTATTGCGTGGGCTTTGTTGAAACTATTTTATTTATAGTTATTTACAATTATAATTTACAATTTAGTCGACAATGTTGTACGAGAAAATTAATTGTTTGTCGAAATTCGTTGTTATTGTTATTGTTAGTCATTTGCGGTACTGTCGCACATGCTTTGGAGTAACAATTGGTTGGACACCCGATGAGTATTTACTTGATGCTGATACTTCCTTAAATCTGGAACGAAATGCATTGCTCCCCCTTTCTTTTGTGACGGTGTTAGAGAACCCATCTCGTTATTGGTTAGAAAGCTGCGAAAATTAGTTTATTATTATTTTTATCGTTACATTATTGTATTTCAATTTATTATTTTAGGTATACCGCAACTATGGAGCGAAGTGTATTTCGGTTCATGCATACTGCTACTACTGGGCAATCAAGTAACTCATCTAATGGCAATTGAGAAGGCAATATGTGATACATATCCGCCCCTTCTTCAGTACAGGAAATACGTAATTAGTATTCTTTGCTTGTTTTGTGTTATTGCGGGAATTATTCTAGTTCCGAAGGTAAGAGACACCTTAACAATTCATTTTATTGCTTGTTGTTGAAACTTTCATGAAAGTTCAATTGTTGTCATAAAGTCGATTCATATCATTTTTTTTTTGTTTGATAATTTAATAAAGTATTATATAAAGTTTCAATAGAAAAAACTGGTTGGATAAATATACAAGTTAAATTTTATTATTTTTAATTGAGAATAATATAAATCGTTTCTTTTAGGATCTATCGCTTATTGTGATATGCATAAAGCGAGCGGTGTATTTGGGAGAAATATTTAACGTTGCCGCAATGAGCGTATTGGTATGTTGGGTGTACGGCGTTCAGAAACTTTGCGACGATATACACTTTTTGTCTGGATTCCAACCGACGAAATTCTGGAAAATTTGCTGGTACTTCCTGCCGGTGTTGGCAACCGTACGAGCGTTAGCGCGAGGGACAATACGTCTTGTAAATAAATAATTATTTACAGGCAACCTTTTCGATGGTGTTCTACAATTTGATGGATCGACAAGTGTATACCAACCGTTACACCACGCACGTGTTTTATATTATATTTATATCACCTGTACCGATATTGGCAACGATCGAGATATTTCGTTTCATCAGGAAACGGGTGAGATTGCGCCACGAGATGTGCGGTGTTGGGAGGAGATGTATTTTTCGTTTTTCTAGAATTTGGTCGGTCTGTTTAAACCTCAAGAACGATACGGGCCGCCGGATCCGGAGGATCGGTATTCTAGGGCGATTTATAATCCGAGAAAAGAAATCCGCTCGCGACGACGTAACGACTGTTGTCAACACAGGTGTCTTTTGACGAGCCGGGTACGTAATCTAGAAACTAGGCAAGTTACTGCTGGTAGATTTCTTGTCACAGCTCGGACGTAATGAATATTTTTTTAAAATGCAGTCTCACGATATATTTTTTCAACCTCCTTCCAATCGTGCATTATTTTTAAAATTATTTGTATGTTTGTACTTTACTGTTTCCCCTATGTCACAGCAGACGTAACACACCCTTCAATGATTATTAACACATACAATTTCCTTTTGCCTTCCTCTTCTTATGAATTGCTATTTTGTACAACTAAAAAATGTCAAACTGCTGGTATTAAATGGCACGTTTCCTATTTCAGGTTTTACAAAGAATCGCGCAAGAGGAAGGAAGCAATGAAGGTTCCGATGTCAGTAGACACGATGTATCCATGTTCTAATAAAACCAGTTTGTATTGATTCAAATATACTTTTCTCACACGTGTCCTGATGTTGAAAATAATTCAGCAAACCGAGGTCTTCAATACCCTGTGATGCTAAGCATGTTAGTTGTAAGTCGGGTTGGGTTGGGTTTTGGAAATTTCTATGGTACGCTTGTCCGTTCTTCGTGGCCGTTAGTACTTGTACGATACGGTACATATAATCAAACAATAATGCCCTTTTTTAGTTATCGCACACCTATGCAG
Source organism: Geotrupes spiniger (assembly GCA_959613385.1). Taxonomy (NCBI): domain Eukaryota; kingdom Metazoa; phylum Arthropoda; class Insecta; order Coleoptera; family Geotrupidae; genus Geotrupes; species Geotrupes spiniger. The sequence continues at coordinate 31,558,934 of OY390739.1, forward strand.
TTTACATATATCCAATGAAGTTTGAGGACGATTATTTACTGGTGTGGTTTTGCTACTGGGTTCTAGTTACTCCGGCGCCGATATTTGCGTTCATCGCCATATTTTGTTTTATGAAACAACGAGTAAGTATTATACCAACTCTATCGATCTTCAATCGAAATATCATTGCGTCACTTGTTGTAAATCCATTCCGATTTATTGAGTAATGGAAGTTACTTTTATTTTTTATTAATTCATTTAATATTTGTAGAATTTGGTGGGACTTTTCAATCAAACGAATTATTTGGGCCACCCGATCCTGATGATGCTTAGACGCATCTATAATCCAAGGAGAGAAATTCGTTCCAGAAGACGGAACGAAGTTTGTCATCATAATTGCATTGTCGGTAACGAAGTAAGTTAGTTCAAGGCAATTAATATTTACTCGTATTTATTTTATTTTAATTTTAGGTTCTGAAGAAAGTCTTACATGACGAAATTATGTTCAAGAAAGGATTGGCCGAAGAATATTCAATATGAAGAATATGCAATGTAGTTATTAAAATTATATATCGTAACAAATAGTTCGGTTGGTCGAAAAGTAGATGGCGCTCATTTCTTTCGCAGATACCCACTACCGAAACTTACATTAGGTAAAAATTGTGAAATAGTAAAATGGGGTAACGAACAGACGTGAAGTTTCACCCTAGTTCGGCAAGTTGGCAAGAGATCACGCTCATTTCTTTAACAGATACTTGCTACCGACACTTACATTAGGTAAAAATTTTACAGTGATAAAATGGGGTAGCGAACAAACGTAAAATGTTACCCTAGTTCAGCAAGTTGGCAAGAGATGGACGCTCATTTCTTTCACAGATACTTGCTACCGAAACTTACTTTAGGTAAAATTTTGCAATAGTAAAATGGGGTGATGAATAAACGTGAAATTTTGTCCTAGTTGAGGAAAGTCGCAAGAGATGGCGCTCATTTCAGTCATAGATACTCGTTGCCGAAACTTGCCTTAAGTAAAACTTTGCAGCAGCAAGAATGGGGTAACAAACTAATGTGAAATGTTGCCTTAGTTCAGGAAAGTCGCAAGAGATGGCGTTCATTTCCGTCATAGATGCTCGCTACCGAAACTTGCCTTAAGTAAAACTTTGCAGCAGCAAGAATGGGGTAACAAACTAACGTGAAATGTTGCCTTAGTTCAGGAAAGTCGCAAGAGATGGCGTTCATTTCCGTCATAGATACTCGCTACCGAAACTTGCCTTAAGTAAAACTTTGCAGCAAATAAGGGTGGGGTACAAACTAACCTGAAATTTTGCCCTAGTTCAGGAAAGTCGCAAGAGATGGCGCTGTATTCTCTCCTTGGTACTGGCTACCGAAACTTGGGTTAGGTAGAAGCAAAACTCGTTAGGGTACGGGTATGGGTGGGTTAGCTACGCATCCCACCTACTCGACATACTTAATTAGCGACGCACGACCACTTGGTAGACATTCTTAGATCTTGTTGCAATAACTATATAGATTTTCATATAGTTTGACTGTATTAATTAGCCACTCATCTCGCCTAGGTAGACAAACTTATCCTGTTGGAAATTTTTATTAGTTTGATATTGGATTGAGATTGTTGCAAATTTTTATTAGTTTGATATTGGATTGAGATTGTTGCAAATTTTTTAGAATGAGCGCCATCTCTTTCCGAGTAGCCGAAGTTGCAGTTGCTACTGAAATACAGATTTCTTCTTTGCAGAACTCTGTAAAATTTAGCTCGCCATTAGTTGAACTGTTCAAAAGTAGATGGCGCAATAAATCAATTAATTCATGGAATAAATTTCAAGTTTCTTGGATTTTCCCTCGCTGTCAAAGTATTCTTTTGGATAACTCTGGCACGCACAGGACCACCAAGTATTGCATCAAGATGGAACAAATAAAACATTCCAATTTAGTTTTTTTTTTTTTATTATAAATGATCAGTAGCTTAACTAACATAAAGTGCCCATCCCCTGTGAAAGTATTGTAATTTATGGAAAGCAACATTGCTCTTTACAGCACTACTACCTCTAAGCTGTCATCCTAACAATTAAATATATTCCATAATACGTTACTACATTATAATAAATTGTTCGTTTTGTCCATTTTATCCCGTCGCGCAGTTCACATCGCCGGTAAAGCCTTCACGATGTTAACGAGCTTTACTCGACACAAACAGAGTCGCTCAATTCGAGCCGGACACCGTCCATGCCGAGTCGCCAAGAAACTGCGCACGACGGGAAAAACAGTCCAATTAATAGTGAGGATAGCCAATGGTAGAAATCTAAGTACACTCAAGAACAGATCTTACATTTGAATAAACTGTTTAACGACCTAAACTGCGTTCGTAATTGTCGTCATCAAAGCAAAGAATATCTTCATAGAAGATGGGGTGAAAATTGCGATACGTAACCGAAAATCGACCCAATTAAATATTTCAAATGATCGTAAGGCCGCGACAAGTACGAACGCAGCGTTTTATTACTGAATAATATTACAACGTTCTAATGTAAACACGCATGACGTACGCATCATCTTTCATACAATATATACAATAATAGTTTTCAAAAAAAGCATCGAGCGTTCTGCACCCAAATCAGCGACATGTTCTTATGTCTAACAATCAATTTAATTATTACTGGTGTTTAACAATGAGCGAAAAAGTAAAAATTTTCAATGGAACGTCCCTTAATTGAAATATTTGCCATATACACATATTAAATATATGTATTATATGTATATATATATATTTATCATGTTAATTAGTTCAACAAGTAATTGGAAAAAAAATATTCGACAAAGAGACGTGAAAACCCATCGAGTTTTAAAACGAAATTTTTCAAACAAATTTTTATATACATTGCGAGTACATTACCACCAATAAATCTAAACCATCGGATTCCTGCACGAGAGATCTTGCATGACGCACAACTCGAGTCACAACTAGATAATACACACTGCACATCAGAGTCCGTGGGAGGTCCTTAATTAGCGTACACGTGACTGTAACGAACGGGCGCCCAGTTCGACATTAAAAAAGGCATTTCGAAATAATTATCACTAAAACACAATAAATATATAAAACCCATGACATCATAACAAAATAACAAATACAAATTATTTCTATATTCATTTATTGTTAAAATAACAAAAGAAATTCCACTCTTGGATTAATTTCGCAAATTTCCACAATCGAAAACGAAACCAAGAAATTATAAAGAGATCTCGGAGTATGTTTCGGTTATTTTATTCAAAGTGTAGAGATTTCGCACTCTGCAGATTTTTTTACTTTTTTTTTTTTTAATCAATTCCACTCATCACGAGCATTAATTTCGCGGAACGGGACAAACTTAAATATCGACAAACTGCTTCAAATTTAATTAATCCGACTTTATAAATTAGTACTAGTGCCACTGTGGAATCGTTTATTGTTGAAGAACTTGATCGAAATCGAAACGCACGTAATGACCGTTGAAACACGTAAAAAGTACAAGAATAGCCGTTTCTACTCACGCCAAGAGTTCCTTAATCGTATATATATGCGTAAATATTACAATAGACAAACTGAATCGTGTCACAATTGAGAGGAGAGATTGTACCCGTGTGTATCTGTGAATGTCTAACCTAACATAACGCTAGTACCAAAGTAGAAAGCACTGAGTTTGAAATCGCTACACTGCTGTCCTATGTCGTTTATTAAGCTGGCTCGGTGGAAACATCCGGCCCGCTCACAGGCAGTCACAGTTTTAGTTCGTTCGCTATCTTGCCGGCAATATTTTTAAAACCAATACTAGTACCTGGAAAAGAACTCGCGTGCTAAAAACAATTTTCAGATCGCGAGTCGCATGGCGTACCTGAAATCCTCTTAAATCGGACGCCGTTGACCGAGAGCCGCGGCAGCTTGCAGACCTCGATCTCCCACTGCACCAGACTGTCGGTGTTGGGATCCCCGTGAACACATAAGAGCAAGAACCGCTCCCTCTGCTCGTAGTCGCAGTTGTTGGCGTCGAGAACCTTGCGAATCTCGGCCATGATCTCGGTCGGCTTTCTGCTGGACGTCGTCTTCATCGACCACGTGAACCGCAGCGATCGGGGCTTCACGTGCTCGTCGTTTTGCGCACCGGCCACCCTGCAAACGAAAAACAACTTTGGAACCGCTCCGTTTTTGCGTTTCGAACAAAGCTAAACAAATCAAACACGCGAACGGAAGCGGAAGCAAAAAAAAACAAATTCAAATTGGAGACAAATCAAAACCTAACCGATTTATGTAATCAATCCGGCGTCCTATCGTAATGAAATACACAAACAAATAGTTGCGAAACGATAGATAAAAAGATCTATAAATCAGATTAGAGGTGATAATGGAGATAATTTTTTTCACCGTTTAAGTTTCGAAAAAACAAATTTAGTTAGTTGAACGCGAGCGAGGTGGAGAGGAATTGAACAATGTATTGTAATTATCGCCGACGTTGATTTAACTAAAGTTATTTTCAGTTGCCTCGAGAGACTGTATTTTAAACAATAATTTCTAGATACACACAAAACCCTACAGGTTGGGCTAAGAAGGTGACAGGAAGGATGTAGTTTGACGTAACTCTGGACAACTATGAAACGCTACGCTTCAAAATTTAAACAAACAAAAGCGGTACAGTAACACATCATAGTTCCTAACATGAGCAGAAATGAGCAATAAGACCTTTTTTAATATTAAAAGATCACACATTGAGAGTTTTTGGAGAAAAATTTGTAAAATTACAAGTGAGAGTTGTTCCTATTTAAATAGATAATCTAGAACACGTTAACTTTTTTCACTCCAAGCTCTCAGCCAAATTACTGTATATTCCTTGTTAATTTTGCAATTAATAGTTCCTCCCATGTTTATCTTGCTTTTTTTGGACTTTGGTGCTCATGTACTATTATTTTAGCATCGTTATCTAAAAACTTGATTGTTTAAAATTGTGGAAAATTGACATTTCGTTTTATTTAAAAACAAATTTAGTTTGAATAGTTGGAGTTTTTTTACGTTAACTGTCGCACTGTCGAACATATGGTCTTGTTATCCACGTCCATCCACATTGTCTAATGCACTTTCAAATTTAGTGCAGAATGTTTCATTAATATTTTCACTTGATTTGAATCCCCTATGGTATCATTATGCCATATTTCCTGCACTTTTTTTTCTCTCATGCGGGGTTTTCTGGTTTTACTTCGTCTACTCTTATTATTAAATTGTTAAAGTTAAATTCTTCACAATTCCTGGAAATAGTCTTTCCATCTGCTCATAATTTCCATCTTCATTAGATAATTTTATCCCCAGTCCCATTTTTAATGTATGTATTTATTTTCATCATATTTCCTTAGTATCGGACGCATCTACCTAAATTTTTTAGTCTTCAATTTCTTTTCTATAACCTCATCTCTTTCGCGTTACATATTAACCGAAAACGTACACAATCTTAAACTTAATTTACAAATCGCATTTGCAACTACAAAGTGGCCAAACGCTACATCGGTTCACAAACGACACAAACTAAAAGATCTCAAGTCGTGCACATTATTTAAAGTTTGCATGCACTAAAATTTCATCGGGCTCCAATCCACCAGTGCACGCCAATTAATTCTATGACCTGTGTGTAATTTAATTTTAATTACAACAAAGAAAGTCCTTTTCGTTTGTATCGTAGGATTTTGCGAAAGAACAGCGCGAAGCAAAATTACAAGCGATGCTGCTGAATGCGTGTGTGAAGTCCAGCCCAAACCTTTCGGGTCAAACAGGGCGGCGCTACTCGGTGATTCGGTGCAAACGGATGCCCCGCGCGCGTCTCGATTTCAACTTACCCGATAGGTACAGGTGAGGCCCCAGGTTTACTGGCTTGGCCAGGCTCTAACGTTCTGAAAACAACAGAAAGTACGATGAATGTTAACGCACTGTTAGTGTGAACGACGTCTGGTCGGTTAGTTACAGTTAGTCGTCGTTGCCGTCGAACGAGAAATAAAATACAATCGATTTTTTTGGTGTATTTATAATCAACAGAGATCGGATACATAATCAACGCATACAATTACTTTTGAGAAGAAATCAACGTGGTGGGACGAGAGGATGTAAAGTCGACGTAAAAAAAAATTGGACAAGTTAAATTTCTGTAATCGACGGACGTTGTTCGCGGAGCTAAATTTGACGCGTTGAACCGAAAATACTGCTGCTGCTACTAATACTGAACTTGTCGAGTGCACGATTTACCAAACGAAATATATTATGTGTGTAATATAATTTAGATCGCATGCACAATCCGATACCACCGAATAAATAACAATGCACTTACTATTGATCACGATTTCTCTTCACAACTCGTCACACATCACTTTTCCACACTCGAATTCAGCTCCAAGGAATTTAATCGATAAAAACGCGCAACTCGGACGGATTACAGAAATTTGAGGAACGGATACGACGCTTAAGGGAATTTCGTCGAAAGGTGGTGGTGGTGGTGGTGGTAAATGCAAAGTTACAGAACTATCACTCGACATTTTTTTTTAAACATTTTTTAAAAAATTATAATATCTGCTTTGGTTTCTACAACTTACGATAAATCATATCGAAACTAACCACAACTACTTATTATAAATACGGTGCCATGGGGGGTTGGGGGGTGGGGTGAAGACCATCGGTTGTACGCAATCAACGACGTACAAGCGGCCGTCTTGGAATTATCCTAGGACGGGTCACTACTGCTGGTCGATTAATTGAGCGGTGAATTATTTAAAATTACGTTGAAATTATTCAGACAGTAGTAGCCCGTTGTAAACGAAAATTCTACATAAAAATTGACTACTTAATTACGAAGAAATGACGAAAACAATGCGAAATACTATTAAAATTACTATGGCGGAAATTAAAGCCTTAAATTAGTACGACGCCGCTTAAAACGGGCTACGGTTGCATAGCGCGTCTCAGCCGTGTGTTCGCTAGCCTCTGGTACAAAATAATTTCGACGAAATCTTAACCCGCAGTTAAGACGACAATTTAACTGCGGCAAAGACTCCCGAACGGAAGAAACAAAAATCAATATATATAAAATTCTACATTATAATACTTAATAACGAGTCATTGCACAAATTTAACAAAAATATTAGATCACACGAGAAGTTTAAGGACACTGCGCGCTGCTTCGGCAACTTCCGACTAATACTTTTGCGATTGTTTGGACGCCATCACATTCAAACCGGTCCAAGAACTAAGATTCACTAATAGAAACTAATCGGTACCTTGATTTGTCCGTTTGAAACGTTTGTTCGTTTATTAAAGAGTTTCTTACGAACTAAGTTTACGAACTGTCACTTCTGGGTGAGGTCCGAAGAAGCGTCGACGGGACGTCAATGGAAGGGATCGGCCGCCGTCGCCGCCTTTGCCTTTCTGGAGATGTGGTCGTCATCTCGGGGCTTGTCTTGTGACGTGGTGCGCCCCCTCTCGGCCTCTACTGGTTGGGCCTGAACCAGAAACAGTCTTGAGCAAGGATGTTACGGCCGACGGGGACGTACCACGTGCACACTACTACCCCGCACAAATATCACAATATATAAGCGTTTCTTTGTTTCTCCCAAATTGTTTAATACCAAAACGTTATACGTACCACAGCACATACATCGATTATAAAGTGCTTGGGGAAAAAAAAAAAAAAAAAAACCACAACGACATCGAAATCCTATAATTAACCCACAAATGTAATCTCGAAATCGCACTTTACTACGTTTAACATTTCACGTGACTGACTCACACAATTTTACCCAATTAAGAAGAAGCACTTTATAACTCATATGTAAATCAAATCAAACTTAAATTAAAAAAAAAAAATAAAAAACAAAGAATTCACTTACATATCGGTCCAAAAATAACACTAGTAAAATAAACCACTCACACAATCGATACAAACAAGATGTATTAGCAAGAGATAAAGGGGATGGGGGAAGACGGATCGCAGACACCCGCGTCTTTTCGAGGTTAGACAACGAACGTCGACCATAAAACCAACGTCAGAAAATGAAAAAAGTTTATTTCGAAAGTACAAAAATTACAAAACGTACTAATAAGCATGCGAAATACCTCGTACACAAGCAAAACAAAAACGCCGGGACGGCCCGACGTCTCGAAAATACAAAGCGGTGTACACCTCGTGAGACACAAATGAAACACGTAAAGCCGATGGCGGTGAAAACATGTGATAAAAAAAGCAAATTAAATTAAATCGGCGGGCATGCAAAGTTACTCGTCTTAAACGTTAATGTTAGTGGCTTACGGACTAAGTTAAATAATCGAATAGGTCGCCGAGATAGATAAGACACACACAGAGAGAGAGAGAGAGTAACTTTGCATTACTTTTCGTTGAACTTAGACAACTGGACTAACCTTTTCGAGAATTTGGAGCTAATTTTAGAAAAGAACGAGGTCCTGGCCGAGTGGGGCGAGTCACCCGACGAACCCGCGTAGGCTGCTTTCGGTCTCGTCTGCCCGGAATGGAAGGTGCTGCGAGACGAGGTGTTCCTGGGGAAGGCCGGCGCTCTGGTCGCCGCCGGAGATGCACTCGTGTGACTGCTACGAAGAAAAAAAACGACTTAAAATCAAAATCGACGCCAAGGTATCAAATCGACGAATTCGTTCAAACGCACCTAGAGCGAAGTGGGTCTGTCGTTGTGTCAGGTCCGCTACTACTAACAGAAGCAGACTTGACGTGACCTTTATTGGGTCTAAGGGTGTCTCCGGTACTACCCAACCCACTGACCAAGTTAGCAGCAAGAAAGTTATCAACGTTATCATTAAACAAAGATATTTTAATCTGAAATTATTATTGTAAATCGATCGGGGAATTCACATACCCAGGTATCTCCGTCGTGAGGTTCGTCTTCTCGTTGCTGCCGGCCTTGGAATCGTAGCTAATCGTGGAACGTCGGCCGACCGAGCCGCCTGAAGTTAGAGGTTTCGTGGTAACGGTGTTGCTCTTAACGACAGTTCGAGGCTTACCTGGACTTTGCAAACCTACGGAAACAAACGTTAGACAAGATGCGACGAGGTCGAATCACAAACTTACTATTCTCGGTAGCGGGTTTCGGCTGCGCGCTCGCCGGCCTCTGCGTGCCGATCCTGCTGTTCTCTTTGATGGTCGCGCTGTCCACAGTGTTCTGCCGCTTGAAGCCCGACTGGTGGTTGTTGGTCTGGGGCACCGCGACCTGCGGCTGGGGTCCTGTACGCAAAGTCTCTCCTGTACATACACAACACCAACCCATAGAAATTAGTAACTATAGAAAGTTATTATCCCCCAAGACACAGAGACAGACGCGCTTGCTAAACGACTCTAACGAAAAATCAAAACCTCACCACCATATTTACAATGCGTACGTAAAGCTCTCAAAATCGACATTGAAACCCGTCGGTAATTTTGAGATAAAACATTTATACATTCATAATAAATGTACACTTAAGAGCTAATTAATTAATTGAGATTCGACGTGTACGTGTTTATTACAAATGTAAATGTTTTATCTCTTTACGGATGTAAAGCCATTATCGGCAAGTTTCGATTCTATGCTTCCGTTGCCTTAAATCCCACACGTTCCTTTGGTTCGACATCGTAGTGCAAGAGATAAAAACAACCAGCGAAAAGAAGTGTTAGTGCACAGAAACTACGGTTAGGAGAATTTTTATGTGATCGAGTGGCCACCCGTCTTACCTCCGCTTGAGGCCCTTCTGTTTGGCTTGGCGTTTGTCGCGGATATTGATCTGTGGACGCCGCGATGCGAAGGACTTTGAGCTGTGGTCTGCGGCGCCCCCGGCGTCGGCTGGGCCGACATGTTCCGCAATGAAAGGCTGCTACCGCTGCGACTACCATCGCTTTCGGGCTGTAAAAGTACGTCATCGATAGAATCAATAAAAGTACGAACAAAAATTAAAATGAAACATTACATTCATGAATTGAACTTTTAACTGTTTCCTCGAAAACTCACAATTACACTTTTTCAGTTTGGAGCTCCTACTGTTGGAGAACTTCCTTTATAGAAGAAAATAAAATCATGGATCACGAATGACATAATAACAAACTTGGTATAAAAAAAAATAATAAAGAACGATAATATAGAAAAAGACAGACACAATAATTTAGGCAGATTAAAAGAAGAAATATAAAAAAAGTAAATAAAATTATATCTGAGGCTACTAATGACGACACAAATATCAAAACTAGCAAGCACCACAAAATATTTTACAAAAATGGAAAAAAAAACGACAACGACAAAGGCCCGATTTTTGCAACGATTAATTTTTCTTCCATTAGTACAAAAATAGTACATTAAAAATTTACACAAGCATCTGACTATGTTCACTAAATCAAAAATAAAATTGTGAAATCTATGAAAAATGTGTATTTTTCTAAGTAAAAAAAAATCTATCTAAATAACTAATGACGCCATGAGTTAATAAAGTCGGTCACCGATCGACTGAATATCAGAAATGTACGGCTGTTTGTTTACCTGGACCTAACTCGAGCCTTTGACCGTGTGCACTCATTTTTAAAGAAAACAAATCATAAACCAAAAAAAAAATCTCAATGTTAATACATTTCAGTGGGATAAAATAAAAATAAACAAAATTCTTACATCGATGCTTTTCCTTCCCAAAAGCAGGTAGGTCGCAAAGACGTCGTCGTATCTGGCAGATTCGAGAGAATGTTCGATGTCATTTCGGTTGTAGCCGAGACAGACGAGGGCCTCGATGCGCTTGTGGTCGGTCATGTCCTGCTCGGGCTCCACGTACGGCTTGAGCTCGTCGTTTTCGTAGCTGCAACAAACGAGAAACGTCTAAGAGAAACCAAACCTAACCGACGTCGACACGAAACACCAAAACGTCCATCCACATCAAAAATGCAGAACATGTGAAAAATTACGATAAACAGAGACGTTAACTCTAGGGATTAAGATGCAATACGTTTCTTTCGAGATAAAAAAAGTGCATGCACAACGCACAAAAAACATTGAAACATACGAAACAACGTGAAGAATAATTTACGTAAATGAATATTTATGGACGCCGATAAATTACGTTTCGTTGGGTTTCGAGATAAATGAAATGCAAGAAGGTTAAGCCGTAGATTTAGATATGCAAAAGTTGCTACAATAAATCTAGGTCATTCATAAGCGATTTTAAAAATTAATTTTTTGTCTTGGAACTTTTTGCAATCGCACAAAAATGAATGTGGTTATAGTGCATGCAATTCATTCTAATTTAAAATTGGGGTAACATCTAACACTAGATTTATTTAAACTAAAAATTTATTGTTTCGTCAGCCACATCAACAACAACTGTGCAAAGTGCCATCGAAGCCAAAATAGCAACGTGAGTTGGCCGATAATAAAAGTGATTTTAATTTCATAATCGAGTACATACCTAAATGCAATTTATAGCTTAAGAAAATAGAAAGAAAACATAACTAATACTACGTTTCGTTAGTGGCAGGTGGCTGTCGCATACGCGTTGTTGTCGCCTTCAGTGTTTCAATCTTTTAAACGCACATAAAAAATACAAAAAAGACTGCGCCGAAATCGAGATCCGACACACCGAAAACAACAGCGAATAGTATAAAGAAACACCTGCACTGACCCCACATACCCCATATTCATCCACTTGTCTTTCATGATCGACTCGAGGCTGGCCCTCTTCGCCGGGTTTAAAACTAGAAATTTCTTGAGCAAGTTCTCGCAGTCCGTGCTCATGTAGAACGGGATGCGGTACTTTCCGCGGAGCACGCGCTCCCTCAGCTCCCGCAGCGTGGAGCCGTCAAACGGGAGACTCCCGGACACCAACGTGTACAGGATCACGCCCAACGACCACACGTCCACCTCGGGGCCGTCGTATTTCTTCCCCTGCAAAGACACGACGTAGTACACTTAAACGACGCACGCGGTTCGTTTTCTCGACGTACCTGGAACAACTCGGGGGCGGCGTACGGAGGGCTTCCGCAAAACGTGTCCAGCTTATTGCCGGGGGTGAATTCGTTCGAGAAACCAAAGTCCGCGATTTTGATGTTCATCTCGCTGTCCAACAGTAAATTTTCAGCCTTTAAATCTCTGCAAGGAAAATATTCGTTTAGTTTTTAAATCCACGGAACAATCATTAGATCCTAACAAAAACTAAAAAAAATGACAACACAAAATGCCCCTGATTAATTAAATATAGGGTTGCAAAACCACGACTGCAATGTAGCTGAATAAATTTCATTTCATTTCCCAACGTAGTAATAATCAACGTCAAATTTACCTGTGTATTATTTTTTTTTGATGACAATACTGGACCGCTGATACGATTTGTCTAAACTTGGCACGGGCCTCCTTTTCTTTCATCCTTCCATGCAGGACGAGGTAGTCGAAAACTTCGCCTCCCGAGGCATATTCCATAACCAGGTACAAAGTTTTGTCGGTTTCGATCACTTGAAACAGCTTCACTATGTTCGGATGATCCAACATCTTCATTATCCTTACCTACGGTCAAACCGTTTAAAATTGGACATTATGGGGGGGGGGGCGAAGTCGTCGCGACTTACTTCTCTAAACAGCTTCTGGAGTGAACCAGGGTTGAGTTGGGTTTTGTCGATGATCTTGATCGCGACCTCTTTGCCGGTGGGAACGTGCTTCGCCAGCTTGACCTTGGCGAAGTTGCCCTTGCCGATGGTCTTGAGTAACTTGTATTTTCCGATCGTCGGTTCTTCGCCGGTGCGCATCCGGTTGCGCGTGGACGCCGAACTGATCCTGCTCGGCTCCACGGAGCTATCATTGCCACTCTGCAAAAGAAAAATCGAATGTTACTTACTACCTGGGGGTTGCAAACGTCCCGAACAAGTTAACCTTGATGTACATCGAAATTTGACACAAATCCGCTGGTGGTTTTATTTCGCCGCGCGGATAACCTATTTCTATGACAATGCTCCCGTGCGGACGCAAAGAGACAGTAAAAGCAGGTACGAATTAACAATCCGTCATCGGTGCAACCATCCATTAAAATGCATAGTTCATGATTCATAGTTTGCACGGCAATTTGCGCGTTCCTTTCAATTAAACCTCGAACGTAATATATTTTCGACGCGAAACTAAAACGACATTTGACTTGGTCGAAGTTTTTTTTTTTTATGTGAATGTCACATTTCGTTACGAAATGTGACATTCACATAATATACCACTTACGTCTACCTATGTAACAATGGTAATGGCGATGCATAAAATGTAAAACAACAAATTATTCATTTCCTGAATAAAAAGTGTTACTTACATCGACGATACTTTCACGTCTTTCTCAGTGCTACCATGGCGTTTCCATCGTAACGATGAATGAAACTAAATCAACGAAAATTTCAGTGACATAAACATGTTTCATAATTTCTCGCCACTATATTGGCACCTTCAGCGGCCAATCAAAGAAACGTCAACGATTGACGTCGGGTGAATTGATTTTATTTCGTCCTATATAGCTTCGTTCTACTTTTAATTTGCGTAATCTCTAATAATGAAAATTTCATATACCTCCCATCTGTAAAGCTTTTTGTGACCGTACAGTACATAATGGAAGAACCTCCCGATGACGTGAAACACTCGAAGGTACCAATGAAATCCCATCCCACAAAATGGCCCGGCCGGAGATAACGATAACTGAACGATCGCTCCGGCCGCGTAAATAATTATTTACGCCGATGTTTTATCGATCTCATCGACACGAGTCGTTTTTATTGTTCGACGAAACGACGGCGCTCGATCGGATAAAATTGAGTCGATTGGATCAACGACGTTTCATCGCCACATGTAGGAAACTTGATAAAAGAAAAATCGTACGACTTTAAATTTCCAGTTGAATTGATCAACGTGAAAACAAGTCAGTAATAGATAACGCTCGCTGATAAAGACAAGTGAGTATTTGCCTTGGTGATTTAACGCCACACAATATAACGTCTCGTATTCTCCGACGATTGTCACAAATACAAATCGCACCGACGTTAATTTGTATACGTCAAATAATTACATAATCAAGTTGCGTTTGGAACGATCAAACTGCAATGAACTTTTCCCATTCGTTACCACAAGCCGATCATGCCAACCTATAATCGAAAAAAAAAACACCCCGTTCCGGTAGTTACAAACGTTTTTAAATGCAAACGGAGTTACAAACAATTAATTTACTCGTATAATACTAACAGAAAACACGTTTATAAGTCAAAAAATAACGTATTCGTTGTTGTTCGCTAAACAAACGTTTACGAAGTCAAAACATAAAGAGTAACTACCGAATTAGTGGCGCCGATTACCCGAACAAAGAACGGCAAATGAATGTACCATCGCCAAGTCGTTGGAGTCGCCACCTGACTTCAATTGTTGACACTACGCGTTGTTTACGCTAATTAAGTTTAAAAACGAGTAATTGTTTAAAGAATTCCGCAACATTCAACAACAAATAAGTTAGCTAGTTATTATAAAAGTTCGAAAATCGTAGTGTAAGTGAAGTTCAAAGTGAAATATAACCGCAAACGTCGACGAACGAGATCATTCGAACGGACCAATTTGAATGAAACGGACAAAGTTACTACCGAGGCAACAATTTCTAGATTCGGAATTAATGCAAAAGAAATCGCGAAACTTATGAAATTGCGTCAACTAAACGTCAATTACGTCAAAATTAAACGTCACATTAATCATTATTTCGATGTAATGTAATACACGAAAATTACAATGACTTACTAAACGTGGTTTTTTAATACTATTTGGGACATTTATATTAAAAATTATTGTTTGGCATTAAATGTGGTGTTTCGACATCAACTATAAAGAAATAAATTGCACTGGGCTTTAAAGCATTCGCGCGTTGTTATAAACGCAAATAATTGACACATACGTGTTTTAGACAATTACCCCACTTCAAGCAAACGATGATCAGGACAATACACGAAAAACCAAACGATAAATACCAAACAATAATGGCCGATAGTACAGTTGCGGCCACGGAATTTCGGGCAGTACGTACATACGTCAATTTGACTGACATGAGGCGTGAAATAGGCTTTTCGTCGCACTAGATTGCTACGTAGCGAATAACGTGCCACATTTCAAAAACGTTAAGCTGTCGATAATAACCTGGCAACACTAAGCGGGCTGTTATGAAAAGAGGATCCTTAACAGCCCGCTCTTAATCGATCGTACAACATTTAGTTGTCACGGAAACAATGACATCTATCATTTTAAAATTATAAATTATAAAATTTTTCATTCCAAATTTTTACCTTCTTGGATAAGCTAGTGCGACGAAAACCGTTGTACATACCACGGGCTGTTAAGGGCCATAACGGCTCTCGGTAGCATTAAGCGGCTACCTCAGCCGTTATGGCCTTCTTAACAGCCCTTGGTATGTAAATAACTATTACGTATCCTGACCTAACTTTAAACTGTCACTGTTACTGCGAGAGTTGAAGAAGTGACACAGGCTGTTTTAAGAATTGAGTATGGGTTGTTATTTAAACTATATTAAGCAAAGAACAATGACAATAAGTAAGAAGAATTTGGATTTTGAATTCAGATTTTGGCGCTGCTAGCGTATGTCGAGTAAATGAAATTGTCATAATGACAATAAAGCCTAAGCTACATCGGTTTTTGTTAATGTGTCAGAAAATTGCTGCCCGAAATTCCGTGCTCGCGACTGTACAATAGTTTGACAGCTCGTATCCAGTGCATCCAACACAATATGTGCGATTAACTGAAATCGCCAATAATGGAATTAAGTTGGAAAAGAAAGAATTAAAACGATTTTGCTAGTCATGTACAACAACGTTTTTCTACACTACTTCCCAAAACGTCCACGATTCGTAACCGAGTTGGAAAAAACAATTTAATTAAACTGCTTACGTTGTAAACGTTGGAGTTTGTTGTTTCGAGGAAGTAATTTAAAATAAAAGTTGGCACACCGCGACTTCAAAATCCCAATTAAAGCAGGATTTGATTTTGTTTTGCACAGTTGGAAACATGCAAACAAATCTAATTAGTTATCAAGCCGAGGCGCTGATGCTCGCAATCATCCCATTCGGCTTTGAAGCACGAACTTTGAAATTTAATTCAAGTCGAATAGATCGACGTTAAGAATAATAGAAAATTTTATAGCATTGACAAACTGACGTTTTTCATTTGACATTTTTTTCAACTTGGAACGGGTTGTTAATTCGCCAATTTTGAAATTGCGTTATTCACAATTTTGACATTTCATCAATGTTTTTCTTGTTTGTAATATTCAATCCGACCCGACATGATACCGTGCCTTCAATTAAATTGCTCATTAAAGTAAGCTGTGTTTATTTTATAAAGTTGAGTAAGTAAGTGTCAATTTGACATTTCTAATTAAATAATTGATCAGTGCTACAAATTTTAGGGAAAAAAAAAACCAATGAAATCATAGCCCACATTAATGGGGAATTTAATTGAAGGCATGGTTAACGTTGTCAATTTTGCATCAGTGTTAACGTTCTGATAAATCTGAATAAAATAAAATATTTGTAGATTTTTAGTTATTATTTAGCAATTGCAACAATGTATTGCGTAATGAATTAATTACCCATGTTGGGAAATTTTGCATTTTTGATTGTAATTGAAAATTATCGAAAACGAACGGTTCATCGTCGTCGGTTGTTAAATATGCGATTGCATCGAACGACCGAAGCTAATCGGTGTCAATTGCCCCGTGACGCAAAAAAATCGCCCGTCCCGACAACGAGATAACGAAAACAAACACGCGATATTTTTTCGCCGGGCGTGACTCGCCAACAAAAGCTGATTGTTTGTGTGTGTGTGTGTGTGTGTGTGTACCTGCGCGGTGATGCGATTGTACCTAGTGGCGGCCGCCGCCGCCGCCTTCTTCTCGGGCACTTTCTTGTGGTTGCGCTCTTGGGCGTCCGAAACGGTCCGACTGAGCGGCTTCGTCTTGTTCTTCACGTAGTTGGACTCGACCTCGCTGGTGCTGCTGCGCGCCTTGTTCGAGCGATCAAACGGCTCCGCGCCCTCCGCCTCCATGTCGCTAACTCCCGGCTTCAACAAATCCTCGACTTCGTTGTAGCTCTTCAGCGGCTCGTGTATGTGGTCGTACTCCACCAACGCGTCCTGCGATTTTTTCTTCTCGTCGCCTTTGACCTTGGGCGGCGGCGGCGGCGGATTTTTTATGTTTTTGACGATGTCGTTGAACTTGGCCATGTTCTTCGACTTTTGCGCCTCCGCCTCGCAGTGCGATATGTAATTTTGCACCTGCTGGAGCGGGTTTAACGTGTCCATGGTTTCGTTTGCGTTAAAAATCAAATTGACGCCGACCCGTTTGTTGTTGTCCGGGTGTTGCATCGACGTCGCCGTGGCCTCTTTGTGATCGTTGATGGTGTATATGTTGACTTCGTCTTTCTTCTTGATCTTGATCAGCATGTTCGGCTTGTCGAAGACGTCTTTGAGCTTCTGCGAGAACTTGGACTCGGAAATCGGCTTGTAGGCGGTCAGTTGGGATTCGTTTTCGCTTTTGTTCAATTCGTGCGTCGCGTTGCTGTTCTTCCGCGACAGCTTTCCGCCTTCGGCGAGGCGATTGCGCTCGGGTGGCGGAGATTTAACTTTTTCGGGGCACGCCGCGACGGTGTTGTAGTGCGACTCGGTGGTCCGCAGGAGCTTCTCGATGCGGTCGTTCACTGACTGGAGGTGATACGGCGGCGGTGGCGGAGGCGGCGATCGCCTCGTCTCCATGACAGGGCTGTTTTTCGGCGTCAGCGGGCTCTCCACCTCCGCCGTCTCGGTTTTAACTTCGGACTTTCTCATCCTGCCGTGAGCGAAACGCGCGCTGCCGGCGACGTCCCTGCGCAGCTCGACGTCGTGCGCGAACGTGTCTTTGTACCTGTCCATGTACCGTCCGCCGTACGTGATCTTATCCCTGCGATCCTTCAAAATCTCCAGCGAAGAGGGTCCGGTGGTGTCGGACGTCGCCTTATTGCTGCTTGCCATCGCCCGCCTCACGCATCCTCACTTCATAGCACAACCAAATTCGGTGTTGTATTTGCAACGTAGGCAGAACTTGACGGCGCCTCGCGCACATACGGTGACGAATTTCACTTCACAATAAACGCCTCGAACTAAAAACGCTTATCGTTTTAGATATGATTTATATCTGCCGTTGAACGCGCACGCTACCTGATAACGGACGGCGGAATTAAAGCGGCTCTACTACCGCTTCGACCGCTCGCGAGAATCTGGGCGAAAAATCTCGGCCGCGCGATCACAATGCCGCCCGTGATGTAATTGCGGTCCATTGTGATGGAAGCGTTCGCCGTGTCGTTCATCTATCGCTTTTCAATTTGCCGCTGCTGCCGTTGCGTCACCGGTTCCGCGAAGCCGTTTCGCAAAAATTAAATTACGAAAAAAAAGAGAGAAAAAACGGCGCTCGACTAATGGCGACACGCAATCGGAGAGCAAACAAATTTACGGTTATCTCACGATATCGCGAGGTAATAACGATAATTAGCGTAGGTATCGTCAGCGGACGTGTGTCATAGACGAACCAAGGTCTCGCCACACGTATCACAAAATAAACTGTTGGCCGAATGAAATTCAAAATCTTCACGTCTAAATTTTACAAATTTCATCCGAATTAATATCGAAACGTAAAAGAAAAAATTACACATCTCTTGCACACGAATCGAATTGGATCGATTGGATTTGGGATTAGATTTCGTTCATATTGAATGAGTTAGTTTAAAAAAAAATACGTTTCATCACCATGATCGTTTTAAAAACTCCACAAACGTAAAATTTGCTACAAAAAAAAAATTATCATCTGAATAAATTCCCTTCAACCCGACAGTTTTCCTACTAATTTTCTCGACATTTCGTCCTGCTACAGATTCGATTTTCCATTCATTCGTTCATATCTCACGCCTCAATTGTCTCGTCCAACTCTTTCGTTATTACGTTTCCCTTGTACATTTTCTGAATTGCACCCCCCGCCTTCTTTCTTCCCTCATTTGTCTCTCACCCCCTTTATTATCCCGTCTTTCACCCTTCCCGCTTCGTTTTCCCTCGTCCAACGAAAAAAAAAAAATTCTAAACGTTGAAATTATAAAATATTTTGACCAATTTAGCGAAAATGAACTCGAAAACATTTCTGCATTAGCTCTCGCAAAAGTCATTTTCAAAACAATTCCAATGCTAGTTTGATTCGAAAATCGCACATACATCGGTTTGTTTTAGGATGACTGTTTCGTGTTTATTAACGCGCTATCTTATCGCGGACTAAACAATGGCGATATCAGTGACTGGCCGTGTTGTCAGATCGCCGATAGCACGCCAACGTTGAATGCGAACAGCGCGATAAATAACTTACAACCGCACATGAAATCCATTTCCAAACACGTCTCTCCCCCAGCCCCTGATTGACGCAAAATGTTAACGGCGAACGATCCGGGGCTTAAATTTTTCCGACGTCGCCGCGCATTTCACAACGACGTACGCTTTTATGAGCGTTCGGTAACATTGCAGATTAAATCTACATTTCGTGTATGTCGACAACTGTAACGACCCGTGTCGGATGTAACGATCAACGTGGTTTCGGAAATCTCAACATAAAAATTTAAGGACATGAAACTAATAATCTGTAACGCACGAAGAACATAGTTATTAAAGAATTTATTTTGCCAGTGTTTCATTAATTTAATTTAATTTATATCCTACGCATCCTTAATCGTTGGAATGTATTAACAAATTAATTTAATACGATGATCGTTGCACAATTACAAAACACCGAGAATCCAAAAATTGATCGATTGAGCATTTTATTTCTACAGTAAAATTCCAAATGACTTTGGGAGATTCGAACCACCACCCCTTGCATTACTAGTTGCGCTATACCCCACTACACCACCGATTCTAACAATTGCATGGACAATAACACTTAACTATTATCTTACTTTTGGAATTAGTATCGACAGTCAATAAAATTTCCAAGCAACCTTGATTGCGCTTTCCCGACGAGAACTCGCGAATCTCGACGGAACGACCAGCCATCGGCCAGAGGTTCCATAAAATCGAGCCGAGTTGAAAAAATTACGCAATTTCCTGAATTCGCAAGGTCGCGCCGTTTAGCGTTTGACGTCACTTTCGGCGAACGCCGATCAATTAGGACCGTCCAGGGGATCGGCAATTAGCGATTAAACGAGATAAACGGAGTGCACGCGCGCGACAAAGTCCGTTGGCGACGGCGTCCGGCGAGGACAAAAGAGGCCGAAACATATTTGCAAAATTACGTCGCTAGGAATTATGAACCAATTAAAAATTTTGTTGGAAACGAACCGAGATAAATGGGCAGATGTTTCGTCGCAAAATACGTCAGTGAAAACATCGGAAAAACTAAAATGAAGAACTCCCCCCTCTACACACAACACCCCCCATCACGTTTTTCTATTTTTTACAATTAGATATCTGTAATTAAAAATGTTTATTGGATTAGCGCCTACGATATTTATATATTAAGTTCTGCTGACGCTGTGATAATTATGACAATTAAGTTTGTTACAAATACCCATGCATTTACGTTTGTCTCCTAGTTTTAATGCAATGGTCTGTATAGCAACGTCGTGCTCAGCATCGTTAACGCTTTTCTTGTGCCTTCAAGTTAACGATTATAAAATATATTTTACGCATTACGCTTAACAATAAAAAAATTGAACTTATTCAAAGGGAAACTAAACAAATCATCTAATTAATTCGAAAAATATGAGGATACGAGAAGCAGCCTGATTTTCCACTCTACCAAATTACGAAAAATGCCAATCGACAAAAATGCAAAATTGCCAAAAACAACAAATTGTGTGGTTGCAAATTACCCAAAGACTTTAATCATGAATATCATTTTTTTTTAGATTTTTTTAAGTGAACACGAATGAGAATCGTTTTACCCATCGTGGTACGAACGAGACTAATAAAAAATACAACCGATTTAAAAAAATCCGCCACAACGTACGCTGATTTTTGCTCCCATTATACAAACATTGCACAAAAATTAGTTTCTATCAATAAGCAAATTAATTGTAAAAAAAAATCGTTAATAATTACTACCGCAGACCACTTACCCGTGACTGCCGCTGTTTTATCAACGTTGTTAGTAAGTCAATTTTCATTTTTAGTTTTGAATGTTGAAATGATCCCCAACCCAAACCAGTCTAGTCAAACCCAACCCAACCAAATCTCACCCAGCCTTCCGTTCTAAACAAGTTTTAAAATATAAAAAAATGCTTCGATGTTGATCAAACTGCTAAATTAACCTCCCCTCCAATTGAAACCTAATAATTAATTGGGGAAATAGCATTTGGCTAAAGTCTAATGGAACGGTTTCCATCCATTCCATCGTTTTGCCGGTCTCGGAATCGCAATAAAGTACGCAGCAAGCAAATTGTGTAACTACATGCATCGACAAGGCTCTTATGTGCTGCCTACTTGCACTGCTCTTCGCCTTCACTGCGCGTTGCATATTTATATTAAGCAAAGAATCGTTAAACCTAATTTAGGTCTTATATAGTAAACAGCAGAGAAAAGATATCGTTACGCGTAATTTTGTGCATGTTGGGTTGCTGCCCGAATTAATATGCCAATCGACTTTGGCGTTGTAAAGTTTTAATCAGTTGAATCCACCTGCTTATCGTTACAACGACCACGAACGTAAAACTGCTACGACTAACAAATAAACCAAACATTTTTAAAGAGCGGATATGTCAATTATTCATAAAACCACCCCAGCGCACATGAATTATTATCGAATCAAAAACTTTTGCTCTAGTGACGTACCAAACTTAACTAAGCTTTTTAACCACTTTGAGAGACAAACAAACTGTGTTTAGTGCGTTGGGGTCAATTGGACTAGGTACGTGGCGCTCGTCGACATCTAAAAAAAATCCCGATCTGTGACAAATAGTACGGTTTGGTTGGGTTGGGTTGGATTCCATATAATTTATTTGAGATTTATTTTAATTTTAAACCGCAACATAATCCATCCAATTTGAATTCGACGCGCGAGCGGTGGATCAAACCGCATCACAAACGCCCACTCAACGACGCGCAAGTCCCAATAACTTGCATCGATGCAATAACATTGCGCCAATCGCGGCGAAACGAACCCGCAAACGAACGTTTTAATTGGCCATTGTGCACATCAAAGCGTCGCGCAATTAACATAAGATAATTGGATTGCGATCTGGCGCGATTCGAAAATTGGCTGCGCGACGACGTCTCATTAAAACGAATCCACACGCCGTATTGGGTCAAGTGGCGTCGTCCGCCCGAGGCCGACTACACAGCGGTTTCCGTGCGAAACCCGCCTAAAGGTTACACGTTATTATCGCAAGTTGTAAACATCGTGGATTTCGGCGCGATAAAAGTTAATCGCTTTTTTATAAGCCCCCGGGATTTCTGATTAAATAATTCGCGAGATTGGCCAATAAAAGAGTCGGTGTTAATTAACCAAACGACGAGTCGCTCGAAATGTTTCCAAGAGAAACTGAGAAATCGAACTGCCCTAATTTTTTCCTCATCTCGCCTCGTCGTAATCGTGACGCAGGCGGCCAGTAAACAAGAGATAATTTCAACTGAAATTTTACGCCTACGGCGCACGTAAACCGGCGAGCGAACGAGCTGTTTCGGTTGCATAACTTTCGATCGAAATTTCGCCCGCCTTTGAAATTTATTTCTATTTCAAGATTTCAGATAAACACGCACTTCCTCATTAGTTGCGAGAGGAACGGGCACTTAATAATAAGAAACGACATCAAAACGCACGTCGCCGACAAAAGCAAACAGAATTGATCGTAAAAGCAAGACAAATAAACGGTCCGGGTATTTATGCGCTCGCGGTGAGTCATTAACTCGCGGAAACGACTCGGCGAAGAGAACCCGACCAAGTCGCCGCTGAAAATTGGCGCGACTGCCAATTAAAACGCACGGCGATCCTTGAGAATAGATTTCACGGTGAGATGCAGCGGCGACCGTCGGAATTGAAACGATTCTCGTGGATGTATGTTTCTTTTGATTTTTTTAAAATGGTCCTTTATTTATTTTACAGTTCGTTGTCAAAATTATTTTTTTTCAAATTCCTCAGCGAGTAAGGTGTAACTGTTGAACATTTTTGCATAAAATTTGGGCAACAGTTCAAAAATAAAGTAATACTGAAGAGAGAGGTTGGTCGGATGACTTCACAGTTAAAAGAGACTTGAGACAAGGGAACCCGTTATCCACAATCCTTTCAACTTAATGCAGGAACTAGTTTCTAAGAGAGACTGAGATAAAAACTATTTATGAACAACACTCTGTCATTAGAAGAAATGGCAAGAGGATATAGATAAAAAATTAAACAAACAATAAACAAAGTATATGGTGATGAGAGACCAAGGAGGACAAAGGGGAAAAATGTAGGCGAGCGGAGAAGGTAACAGGAAGTATGCAATAGAAAAAGTGGAACAATTAGAATATCTAGAAGTAAGGCGAAGATAAAGAAATAGAAAAAAAAATATCAAGTACTGCAGGGTTTTGTTAACAAAGGTGTTAAGAGCGAAGATTCGAGTTCGTCCAAAATAATTTCCATCAAACAGTGATAACGCCGAACTGAACAAGAAGAACCAAAGCAAACTTGAGGGAAACGAACAAATCTAGAAGAATCTACGGAGGCATTAAAGTTGAGGGAGAATTTAGACGAAGAACAAATTAGTAAAAAAAAGGCAAAAGAACCAGATCACATAGCCAGGATGATCGAAGCCATATGAAAGACGGGTGAATGAATTTTTCTGGATGGAACGGAAAGGCCGATCCAGAAAAAGATCTGAGAGAAGTACAAGTCTCGGACTGGAAAGAAGTAAATTGCAAAGGGCCAAGGGTTACTAGCCCTCCACAACCTAGATATGCAAAAGATTGGATTTATGGTAAATTGCTCGTCATTATCAACGCCAATAGGGCAATGATTTTGACGAATAAAACAACCGAGCCCATCCATGAAAATTCCAACTTAAAGTGAACCCAAACGAATTTGACCCTAACTCAACCGAACCCAACCCAACCCAACCCAATCCAACATGAAATAACTTTCGTATTATTTTCATTTCGAATCGCGGGTTATGATTTTTCTTGAAATCCCATGTAACAATAAACAAAGAAACGTAACATCAACCTCAACCGCAATCCAATACAAACCAACACAATGTTGTGTAAAATTAAATTAGCTAACGGAATCGAAGCAACGGCGTACATCTATCTATGCCGGTTTCGAAGCAATAGCTCGTCCCATTTCTAAACCATAATAGATCGAAATGTGCCGCCGGGAACTTTGGAGAATTCTCTACCATTTTATTTGCGTGAATTTTCGTCGTATCTCGCACCGTTTCGTTTATATTTTTCACAATTGCATCTGGATTTACCTTCACATGACAGTTTGACTCGACAATTTAATTTTGACAGCAACGACAATCGAACGGCATAATAAAATCATCATTTTTTTCAACAACGCCAAGAAAACCCGCCACGATTCCAAAAACAAAGCCCCGAGAACACCTCGCACGCACTCATACGAGTGTGGACTTTGCACTCGACAAACTCGAACGTTACGGAAATACTCGTCGCTCGAAACATCAGTTCGTCCGTCAAGTGCAATTGGCCAATTAAAACACAATCGATGAGAGTGCACAGATGCCGGCAGAAACTGAGAAATGGGTCGGACGCAAGGCCAACGCCGAGATCTCGCGTTTACTCCGCGAATTAAAACAGAACTTTTTTTTCGACGTAATTTTGCATTAGATCACGATTTCCCGAGACTCAATTACGAGTGTCGTACTAGTTATGTTGGCGCGATTATTACTTTCGGGGTACAACAACACTGGTTAGTAAACTAAAGGTCCAGAGTTCAAATCTCACATCTCACATCTCACTCGGATTTACTTCAACATTTACGGATGATTATGACTTGGGAGTGCACATCAAAAAAAAAAAAATAAACAATTTAAGGAATTCAATTTGTACACGTGACCCTCGTCGTCGCGTTTGCCTTGGACGGTGGCTTTGTCTCCGTACAACGAGAAACCCAACAGCCTTCGACGACGCAACAGAGAACGAACCGAACCGATGTTGTAAACAATCCGTCAAGTATAAACAGACGAAACAGCGCACTTGCTGCTGAGAATGTGTGCTGGAAAATGTCGCACGTGTTGACCTTGTTAACGTTGCGGTGCGTGCGAAAAACGTGTTTGGACGTCGCCGCTTTTCATGCAACCGCATTAAGGCCGGGGCACGTTTTCGCCATTTAATTAACGAATTCCTAGATGGCATCGCGTTGATATTCGTCTGTTTATTAGGTGATTGCGGTAATTTAATTAATTAATGGGGCGAAGTATTGGGACATAAAGTAGGTCGATGCGATGGAGGTTTTATGTTAAATTTATAAAAAGATAATGAATGGTATTGGTGAAAAAAGACTGTCACCAGGAAGGAAACGTTAGGTTTTTAGGCGATTTACATTGAAAAATGCGTAAATTTTATTAAAAATCACAATCGACTTGACGACTTGATAGATGTCGACAAATTATAGTCACATCCAAGTGAATTATGAAATTGTTGCATTTGCAGTGTCAGTCGATTTGTATCTTGCAAGGGGAACGCATGTAGTTTTGTGTTTGAAGATAATTAAGATGGAACGCAACAAGGTAAAAACAAACTGGAATCGCAAACAATTAATGAACATTTAATTCCTCCTTAACAAAGTTTCCATGCACAACGCGACGTCTTGATTTAAATTTAAATTATGTATTTAGTCGACAAATGGTCGCCGCAAGTCAAATGATCGAGCTGCAAATGTACTAAAATCCCTGTAAACGTCGCAAACCCGCCATTAGATAAACGAAATCAAGTGATTTCTATGCAAATTAAGTTTTTAGGTGATTTGTGAATTGAAAAATATGTAAATTTTATTAAAAATAGGCGAATGTTTTTTGCAATAAATCACGCCCGAACAAATATGTCGATGGATAGATACAACACGCGAGTAAGAATTTCGCGATCGTTGCGCATCGACGAGGAATTCGCTTTTGATACGACTGTTTCTTTTTCCACGCACGATAGACTAAACGTGGTGTTTATCTGTCGAAGTTTTGTTTGCGTTCGTTTTATCGAGCGTTTCATTTATTACACACATGAATAATATCGCAGAAATGCATTCGATTGGATTATAAAGTGTTTGGAGTTCGTCATAAATTCTTCTTGACATAGAAAAAAAAAAAAAAAAAATGCGATGTCGATATAATCGCAATTTTCAAGATTTTGTTTAAGTTTAGCACGGCGGGGGGATCGAACGGATGTGCGTTCGGATCATGCGGCGGCAGGGAGTCCGTTTTGCACGTATCGCTCGAAAATAACTTCCTTCTCGGTAGCACCTGTTTGGTATGCGCGGCCTTCGCGAGATTGCGCGTCGCGAACGCTAATTCGACTGAAGGTGCAACACACCAGATTCGACTTCTTCGGTTTCGGATTCTATCGACTTTGCTTGAACGATTAATTATCGTAATTATGGGGCCCGTTTCGCGAATCAATCAAAATTAACTTCCTGTCAACGAAAATGCCATTCTAGTCCACGATTTAAAAAAATACGTAAAAAAATTAACGATCTGAAAGTATATAACGATCTGCGAGTATTTGTAACAATTTATTTTGAATGCACCCCTAAACAAAATTTTTAACGCCATAAAATTTGTTTGTCAAATTTAATTATTCGTCGTTTTAGAAGTAAAAATAAACGTTAATTTCATTAGGTTCGTACCACTTCACTTCGCAATGCCCAAATATTTTTGCTGCCAGTTGCATAAGTAGCCGCTTTTGATGTCATGTCAAGTTTGTTACCCCAGGGCAAAAAACGTACTCTACTGGCTTAAGACAAAAGTGGCAACGCCGGTCGCAACTATTGATCATCGCACCGTAAACAAGTGGAACCAACGGTTTTGATCAATTCTAATTCTAATTCCACGTCCAAATATCTAGATTAAAAACAGAAACTTTCCTTCAACGCGTAAAACTTCATGAACCTGCCGTCGTCGTCGCGACACCGCCGCTTCAGGTATCCCATCTTCAAGTCTTTCGAAACCTCCGATAGCTTGTACGACACCAGAACGGCCTCCATTCCGAACCGAACCGATCACAACACCGTGTCGCCGCCGCGGTGCGTCTCGTCGCCGCGCGATCGGAACGTCTCGCACCCTTCCCGCTTCGATTCCAGGCAGTCCAGCCACTCGGTCACGTACCTGTTGCGATCGACGGTCTTCGAAACGGCCGCCGGCTGTCGGAACTTGGCGTCGGGCTTGGCCCGAGGACGCGCCAAACTGTAAGAATCGCGGGCGCCGACGAGGAACGAGCACGCGTTTCCCATGCCCCGACTCGCGAAAAACCGGAGTTTATCAAAGCGCGAGGATTAGTCACAACGCGACCGGCCGCCTCATGACTGCCGAGCGAAATTGCCGCTAATGCCTTTGTCGATGACGCGGTTCGAAGTGTAAACAGTGTATTTGATATTCGGTGTTAATTTGCATCGACGGCGACGTTGACGTTACACGCGAGCGGATACCTCCGGAGGTATTAAATGTCGACGCCGGGTCTAGATAAACGAATGGCTGGGAGTAATCGGCGAGGCGATTACATGAAATATTACACGTGCATAGGGCGGCGTTTGCACGCAAACATTCACTGTTATCGTTTTATTAAATTTTTGAACTTGTGATAAAAATTAACGATGATGCGTTAATGTCATTCTTCATTTTGTTTCCAATTGCCGTCCGAATCATTCTTATGAACACGAAACGGTGCGGACATATCAAACACATAGCAATGGAGTTTCGATGGTCACTTCGACGTTGTATATACATAGTATAAAATGATTAAAGTGCACTCATAAATCAAACATAACACGTAAAATAGGAATGTGGGTGGACGCAGTTGGACAAACAGAACGAAGGAAGTAAGAGTATTAGCAACAACGTGCTAAACATACCAAGCCGAGTGAACCGATCAAGATCAACTTGTTTATTCATCGCCGCTTACGTAGGATGTTTGATTGTCACGACAGAATTATTAACTTAAAATGTCTATGACCATTGCAAATATTTTAACCAGATGTTAATCAACAAAAATGTGCAAAGTAAAAAAGAGACTAGTTAAGTTGGTATTAGAGGAGCCAAGGAAAAGGGCGAGCAAGGGAACAGTACTGTCCAATTGGCAAGTAAGTAGAGAGGTGGAAGATGGTAGAAGTTCAGGAAAGGGAAAGCAAAATCAGGACTGCGAGGTATAACATCAAATACAAAAGTATAAAAGTACAGTGGAGGATACCAACATACTTATGGGAGGGGCGGGGGGGGGGGGAGATCGGTAGACGAAAAAAGAACATTGGCAAGATTCAGGTGCGGAAGTGAAGAGAAAGCCAACAAGTATTGGATGGAAGAGATATACAGGAGATGTAATTTTTGTGGAGAAGGATGGGATGAATGAGATCATTGAGCAAGAGGAAGAGGGTATTGGAACAACAGAAGGAAGAAAGAGGCGGTATGAGGAGGCGGAAGGTGAAAGGAACGGAGACGACGGGTGGTATAGAGGAATGAAATGTAGAACGTGAAAATGCCAATAAAGGATTTTTTTATATAAAAAAGTGGACTCTTGTATAATATCATTTTATTGTCATCATTAATTCGTTAGCAACAGTACGCCAACCCAACCGAACCCAACCCAACCAAATCCAACGCAACACAACTTAATTTTTAAAGCAAAGTTACTCACAACAATTCACCGTCCATGCAATTCGTCGCTAATTACACCCAACCCAAACAGTACTACACGTAATTATGGACCATTGAATAAATCATCAAATATTTGCACTACACTACCACATACTTGGTTCCAAAATCAACGAGACAGCGTTGTCCACGGTTTCAATCTTTTTTTTTAAACATGCTTATTTTTGTTTCATTGGCATTTTTAAAAAAATATTTACGACCCACTTGGTTGGACTTAAAAAGGACAACAATTGCACACACTCGAACCGCAAGTATTGATTATAATTTATTCTGATTGCACCCCTACAACAAAGAAAAAGCGTTCATAGTCGAAACATTATCTAAAATTACGTACAAAATGATTCAGTTCTATTTAACTTGAACACGTGCGATCAATAATTCTCTTTCGGTAATAATACGTAGAATTACGCGTAACATTTCAGTGGACCAATCGAGCAAAGTCCAGTGACAATCGTCGATAATACAAATACACCAGTGACTAACACCTGACGGCGAATTCAGATTGTTAGCCAGGGTCGTACTTTAAAAGTTTGTTTAATTTATCGACATTGTTAGTATTCGAGAAATTTTGCAAAAGCAATCCCACGCGTTTTCGTGGTTGGCAAT
This sequence comes from Geotrupes spiniger, assembly GCA_959613385.1. Taxonomy (NCBI): domain Eukaryota; kingdom Metazoa; phylum Arthropoda; class Insecta; order Coleoptera; family Geotrupidae; genus Geotrupes; species Geotrupes spiniger. Next base: position 31,588,438 of record OY390739.1, read on the forward strand.
TTTATAAAAAACAATTATTTTCATAAACTGTTCTTATCTTAAATATAAACATACCGTTGTGTATGTGCTTGGAACGTAGTGGGGTTGCTACTGAAAAATTTGGAATTGTAACAGTGAAGTTTAGAAGTTTAGAAAATTATGATCTAACCAATGAAAATACAAAATCAAGGATTACTCTTGGTATCAGAGTTTAAATTATTTTTTTTTTAATTGCGCCCATCTACGCACCCATTATATTTACGAGTTTCAACTAGAACACCACAGCCCTAATACACTCGCACATTCTGATGACCTCTCAGCAAGTCTTGTTAACGCGCGACGCAGTCGCCGCAATAACACGAAACAACAAATTTTAAGTTATTGTAATTTACACTCGCAGACAAAGCAACGACTTCCGTTACAGCTCGTCGCGCGACACCAATCGGAAATTTCGCGACAACAAATCTTAAAATACCTTCTTTTTGTTCCTGGCGCTCACCACGAAGGGCAGGCCGTCGGTTATGGCGACGACCACGCCGTTCCTCGTCGCCTGCACCTGCCTCGCCTCCGGACGGTGCTGGTGGACGTGCGCGTTGTGGTGGTTGTGCCCGTTCCGCTGGTTGTTCTCGGGCGCCGCCCGCACCAGCGACTTCGACCTACGCAGGAACCGCATCATTTGATTTTTCACGGTGACCTGCGATCGGGAGGCCGACTGTCTGATGGCGGCGGCGGCGTCGAGTTTACTTCCGCCCACGCTCGACACCTCATACATGATTCCAGATGCACTTCCCGGTACCGTCACTTCGCAAACATACTCATCCGTTCGTATTTTAAATCACTCACGTTCGAGGCTGCACCGCGAAAAGCATCTGTCTGTCACGAATCGAAATAAAAAGCGGGCGATTCGTCAGCGGCGTTCGTGACTCATCGAGTGGTTAACTAGAAAGACGATTGATAAGTTGCTAATCGCTTTGATCGTTTAACGAATTTGCTGTAACTTATTCGGTTGGGGAGAGATAAAATAATTTTATAAGAAAATACGTAATGAAGATTTCTTTGCTAATTTATCTAAACCCAAATAGATCGGCTCATAGATGCACACGTCATAAACACGAACTTGACAATTTACGAGATTTATTATATGTCGCGTTCAAATACAGTTTTCCTCGTCCCAATGACCGCGTTTGACATATGCCGAGATATCAAAGGAATGTGTTTCTATAAAAAGTATCCACCTCATTTATATGCACATTTCATACAACCGAAGATAACAAATTGCAAAAATTGAAGAAGAACCCCGATGACATCAATCCAACGACGTATTTCAGGTCGCTCTTCGCTTTACTTCAGTTCATTTACAAAAAGTGTTGCATTTTAAACGAACCTGAAAATCAAAGTTCCACGGAACCAAACCACGGTAACTCCATCGTTGCGCACCACCATAAAAAAAACGATTTGAATTATCATTAATATGCAACGCGCAATTACTCCATACCTACAGCCTGACGCAATCATTTCTTCCTGCAATCGCTTTAATTGCGCCACTCGACGCCATATACGGTCGCTTATTAGTTCCAAGGAGCATCGGAGCATTCACTACCCAAAGTCGCACTTTACACGTGCAGAGATTCTATAATTAACCCGGTGCTCAAACACAACCGGCGGTCACGTTTTCGGTGCTATTTACCGCGCCGGACGAAAATAGTTCCAATAAATAACGGCGAGCAAACACGCTTATCTTGTTCCTTTTGTTTCGACGATAAGGCGCTTTTTTGCGCGAAAAACGCGATCTCGTGAAAGTCCATCCGTTTCTGACGTCGGCGGGAGATCGCGCGGCTCGGCGCGCGGCGTTGCGCAACGCGCGCGCTTTCTCTTTGATCGCGGAGACGTCACGGTCAAACTTAAACCTGGAGGAAGTCGAATTGGCGGAGGAGCGACCTTGGATCGCGCACACTTATCAATTCGAAACGTTGTTTGTTTTCGTTTGACATCGTTCGCTCCGCGCGTCATCTTACGTCGAGATAACGCACAGAAAGATAAACGCTTTAATGACCCCTGCGATTGCAATTGAAATAACGTGATGTGTATTTTTAAACGTGCCATCCACTAGATTCGCAATTTTTGAACCAATCGAGCCAATTTCGATTTTACTACGACTTGTTTTTATGAACGATTCGTCGTTTACGTCATGTGCAGCTTTGGGTTTTTCAGAGTCGATTGCAGAGATTGCAGAGATAAAAGTCGTTCGTCTAAGGAATGAGTTTGCGCATCAATCAAAAAACCACTCATCTTCGATAGATGAACATTTCATATACACGAAGTTAACAAATTGCAAAAAATGAGTTCATTTATAACACACAAATTATAACGAAAATGTATGTACTTGGTACAAAAAATACAGCACGAAAATTTTCCACTTCATAAATACTCGACGGCAGCTTAATTTTTCTTTGGTGCTTTATTTCGTCCATCCTTCAATTTTTCTATTATCCTTTTGTGAGGAAATGGCATAGACAAAATGTATTATTTCCGTTGCGTATAATGCAATTCAGCGGCTGGCAATTTTACGGTATAAACGCCATGCAGAACAATAACCAAATAAATTGTATTAGATGGCGATCTCTGCCACTGCAACTAAATGGATCTTCTGAAGCGAGTTAAACAGCGATTCGAAGACTGCAGAAATTCCTCGATGGATTCTAGGCTCCAGAACGGACAACGGAACCGGAAAGATGGGCTACAAGTGCCAGGGCGACGTAAGAAAAACAAGTCATCGCAAGAAGACCACGGGAAGCCCCATGGCGACGCCAAGTTCGGAAGATCATATGAAGTATTTGACAAGCTCTATGTTACGGCGCGTCGTTATGGCAACCAATGAGCGATTCGTTGTTTGCTTGGTTTAGAGTCTCATGAGCATACTTGTTTACAAACACGACTCGCTTCGCTGATTAAAACCGACTTTCCGTCAAGATTCATACACATACATAATTATTTGCATGGAAACGTCACGAATTTAAAGAACCCCACCAATTAAGGGAGCTGTAGTTGGAATTCCGACTCGGAGGATGTAACTTTGCTCGATGTTCTAAGAATTTTTATCCAAAAACACTTAACACGAACGAATTTCTGTTAAAGATTGAGCGAATCTGTCCAGGACAGCGAAAACGAAACGAACCATTGCACGAACCAGTCTACGAAAATTTGCCACTTTGATTATTTATTAATTTATTTTAACATAAAAATGGTTCTAAATGTTCATGGATTTGTTTAAACGTTGTAGCTGCTGACGAAATGATCTTTTAATGAAATTTTGACGTCGTTTCTTTAAGACGAAAGAAAAAGGTAAATGGAAGTGGTTTTAGGTTTTTTGATTAAGTAATTTTAACGACACTATTTTAAGTGCAACGAGAAACATCTGATTCTTCACATTGGTAGTGAAAATAGTCCACTGTTTGAAGAAAAAAAAAATACCTGGTAACTACCATAAGCCAAGTGATTTTTAGACCTTTAAATTTTCGAACAAAATCAATTTAAAGAAATGCAATGAAAATTGGTTTCGTATTTTTTTTTTTTTGTTTGAAAGTGGGAAATTTTCAAAACTTTAAACCGCGAATATTAATTACGAAAACCATTTCGTTGTATTTCTACAAAGTTTACTTTTTATTCGACAGATGGTCTAAGACGAGTTGCAATAAATTAAAGTAAAAAAAAAATGTTGCTGGACTGTCGCGTGGTTTACATTATTCGTTTGGAAAAAAAATATCTGGTGATTAGCATTGAAAATATTAAAAGTCAAGTTCTTACTGAGTGGGTGAAAAAGAAATTGCAAAACCTTGAATGTATATATGTGTCATTGTAATGGATGTTTTTCACCGCTCAATCAAAAGGTTTTTTTTTTAATTTCAAATTTGAAAATTAAAAAAAAATTAGAATAAATAAAATTTTACATTTTTAGATTTCTATTCACAATGACAATTAATTTAAAAAATTATTTCCATTGCGTTTGAAGTTTTACTGATCGACCACGACATAACAAACAGTCAAAAATGTTAAATAAATCGAAATGAATTTTATTATCGTTTCCAAATTTCTCCAAATGGACTCAAGATTTAAACGAAAACTCCAGGTAGACGAAATGTTCAGGTAAAAGTCCCTTTGTACGTCGAAATTTGAACAACCCAACCGGCCCACATCGACCACTAGAGCAAAAAAAAAGTAACATCTGTCGTGACCAGGTGATGATTTAATCCTCAGCGACGACTTTTTTGCACCCAACGCGGAAATTACGTACACGTCGATCTTAGTAATCAAAATGAATGGACGAACGAAAATAAGTATGACCAAAACTCGTTATTTTAAGGTATTTTTTTTTTTCCGTTTCTTACGTCAGTTCGTACCCCCAAATCACCAAAACATAATATCCGAACCCCCGTCACTTGTTTATTTTGCGTCCGCGTTTATTTACGACGCAATTCTTTCGCGAGATAAGTGGCTAAATTTATACGAATAAACAATCAAAATAGCGACGCGACTTATCAACTTTTTAAAAATAATACGCTCGAGACGAAATCAAAGAAGTCGTACCCGAAAGAAAAAAAAATCACACGACGCACCAAAGACACAACACTCTCGATAATCCAAAATGCGACGTCTTCGCGGGTCGCCGGCGCGCGATAGTCTTCGGCGGAGCGCGCGCGCGATGAAAAAAACGGGCGAGAATGTTTTCGCGGTGGCGGCCGACTTGGCACTGAAGTTGCCGGATTGTCCTGGTAGGGAGATTCAAACGGCGGGCCGGGGTTTATTGACTGAGACGGCGGCGGCCGCGGTGGTTTTCCGCGCGCGTTTGTTTGCGACTTATCGCGTCCACCGAAAGAATCGGGCGCGCAAGGACGTCGTCGGTTGCGTGACGCAGAGCCGCCGCGTCCGTGCGCGCATCGGGCTGGAAAAGGTGCATCGCGGATAGGCGACGTTTGTTTTAACAGCGAGTTAATAAAATGCATTTGCGTTGAGACGTCGGATGAGGTGGAGCTTGGAGATGTAACACAAACGCTCGGATCGCGTAATTTTAACACCGAGATTAAATAAAACAGAATCACAAGAAAAAATTTGTGAAAAATCCTAAATAAATTGTATGAGATATACGATTAGGACGACCGGACGTATTTTCAGAGAAATACATATTTAAATTTTTTTACATTCATTAAAATGCAAGCTGTGTGTCACCAAGATTGCAAAAAGTTGCTCATTTAAAAAATTCTTGTCAAAACTGTTAAGTGTCAAGTTGATTTGTCAAGTGTCAATTTTATCTGTCAAATGTTTAGATGATCTGTCAAGTGTCAATATTATCTGTCAAGTGTCAAGATGATCTGTCAAGTGTCAATTTTATCTGTTAAATGTCAATTTTATCTGTCACATGTCAATTTTATCTGCCAAATGTCAACGCGACCTTTCAAATGACAAGTTAAAACGGTTTTCTTTATACGGATCTTTAACAACGACAAAGCAAACGCAAACTCTTTGCGAAACTCGAACCAAACCAACTACGAAACAAAAACTAATTCGAACCTTTCGCCTAACAGCATTAACCCAATTTAACTGCGACGTTTAATTGGATTGGGGGATTTTTAAAATCGATGTGAGCGACTCGTCGCAACGCGTCGCGAGTTTCGCTTTCTCGCCGGGTCGACCGTCCGTCGCGAAATTGCGCAACGACGACATCTGGCGAACGTTCATTCGGCAGAAATGGAAAGTTCCGCAAGTCTCTCAGTCAAACCAGCGAGCTATCATCGAAGAAATTAGCGGCGATTTGCAGAAGAAAAAATATATAATACAACTCTAACCAACTATCATCGTAAGCACAGGAAATTTGCGACCAGTGAATCTGTGTCTTTCTAAATCGATTCGACTTTAATCGGTGTTGATCTTTAAAGTCGATTGGAAATTTTTCTTTGGCGCGTACTCGCGATTACTTTTCCGCCAATCGTTGAATTAAATTAAAAATTGTTTCCCAATCAGGTGATTGATTTCGAGGAAATTCGAAACGCAAAAAAAAACAACAAAAACATTCCACGTATTATAGCACACCAGATAAAATTCCACTGCCGCAAACATAACGTTCCGGAAATTGTTATCGTAACTCCTATTGAATTTCGACGCCGGGCCATCAACATTCCGCACGCCAACAATCGACGACTACTACGGTCGCATCAAAAACGGCTCAAATATAGAATTACGAATCAACTTACCGTAAACAACAGATACGCCAAAGCGAGCTCGTGTTCGATCATGGCGAGCGGTTTTCGAAAACTGACGGACGCGAACGACCTTCCCGCGGGGCGATACGGCGACGTAATCTTCACGGCAAACAACGAGGTCGTGTTTTCTTTGCGTATCGGTCCTCAATCGAGGAACAAACGTCGCCTTTGTGCCTTCGATTGATAATTTTCGCTCCGACAGGGAACGCGATCGCGCAAGACATCATTCAACCGTCGTGTGGTACAAGAAGATCGGAAACTGCATCAAATTTTATATTGGTGGTACACGCTGTATGTATAAAAATTTTACTTCGACGAACTCGCATATACAACCAATTCTTGTTGCTGGCGTTGCAAATCAAAAAGATGATAAAACTTATTAACAAATTTCATCAATGATCCCCCAAGTTGATTTGTCAAATGTCAATTTTATCTGTTTCACAAACGCCCAAATTTGACAGCATCTGTCAAACGTGACAGCATTTGTCAAAAAATTTGTGTCGCCGATTCTAAATTACCTTTTAATAATTATTTTAATAATTACTCCAATGAAGAACTAGTTTTTGTGGGTAAGACCATTATTTTGGAAAAAATGTTTAGCATTCGAAACTCATAAGAATCGATTAATAAAAATGTGAAAATATTCAAAATAATTGACACTGACGTTTATATTTTCAATGTTCAAAATAATTTGCTAAGCGGTATTTGCTAAGTTACTGAAAGACAGTTGACCAATTCCCGAAATGCTTTTATAATAGATTGGGTTGGGTTGGGTTGGGTACAGTTGGGTATTAACCTAAATTATATCAAATCCCCACCTCCAGTTAATACGAGTCATATCCATTTGTAATCAACGCAAGAAACGTGTGCATTATCGACCAATTACAATCAAATATTTCAAACGCTATTTGCGACGACCGTACGCGACAAATAATCGCAAATTAATTCTACGACAAAATTTCATAGTCGTCTTGATCGAGTTCACAATCGTAAATTGTAAAAATCGTCAAAGTTACAACATACGCAGGCAAAGTTAATTGTGACGAGCGCGCGCCCCGTTTAATTTAAACTTTTCGCCATTCGGAACGCAACGAGCCGCGGTTTTAATTGCCGCAACTTTCCAACGAAATTGCCCAACGGCCCCGCGTGCGCGGTTAAGCGCTCCGAGAGCATTATTAATCAACCGGCAATTCGTTACTCCGGCAAATTCCCGACGAATTTTACGAGCTTTTTACGAACTTTCGCGGCGATTTAACGACGTCCGTAACGGCGCCGACCCACCAACTGATTTCTGATGATGCGGAGCGGTTTAAAACGAGTCGTTTTAATTTAATCGACGACGCATTTGTATTAATTTTTACTGATATGATCTAAGTCTAAGAAGGGCTTGTTGTGCAGATACAATGCGAAGAGTGCTTAAGCTGGGGTGCGGATCCACCCAGTCGGACGTTTTTAAGTTCGTTTCGGTCACTCGGGCTGTTCGACGATCGACATCCGGAATCGATCGGCGCGTTTGCGTCACTTGGACGCGATTAATAGAAAACGATGGTGTTTTATTAATGCGACGGTAATTATGCTCGCCGAGCGACCGGTTTCTGTCGCGTGGGCCGCTGTTATTGCGTCCACCCACGGTCCGATGCCAGAGCTTCATCATGCATTATTACGCCTCGGGCGTATTCTTATTGATTGCTTCAGGTGTGCGTTAATAGCGACGGAAATAGATTCGTCGGTAAAAGAATTAATGATTGAACGCCGCCGTCTAATTTTAGTTCGCGTGGATAAGAAAAGGCGCATCGGACGTCAATGTCATTTTATGACGAGCAGTTAACTCAATTAGTTATGATGATAAATCGTCGTGATCAGGCTCGCGATGTCGATCGAGATGATTCATGAAGACGTGGATTTGCATCCATGTAGATTTTTGGGCGATAATTTCGCCCTCATTACGAGCTCATCAGCAAGAAATAATAAACGTTGCAAAAAACTCATTAAATCCTAAATCGTCGTTATTAATTTTCTCCTCGTCGATGTTATTACATAAAAAAGCAGACGTACGAGTTCATTTAAAATTAGAGCGTATGTGAAAAAGAAATTGTAACACATCATAAAATCAACGACCGATTAATATCAATAAGTAAAACAGAAAAAAGTAATAGTACGTCGAGAGTTTTTAATTGCTCTAATGACAGACACGTAATAAAAAAAAAAATGCTTGTGAGTTTCAAGTATTCACCGATATACTGCAGCACCATTTCCCAATGGTTAACTAGAGACTAGTTAGAGAATGGTTAACTTCTGGTTGAATATTACGAAAAATACAAAATATTTTCAACGACTTTTTTTAGTTTTGATCTCGAACTATTTTTGAAATTTCAGACGAATCTGTTAATAATAAAAGCATTGTTTTCGACCCCCGTTCGTTTGTATCCACGTCGACAATAATTGAAGTACAATTTGCGACCCCATAGTATATTGTTCGCATAATATTGTGCATGTTGGGTTGCTGCCCGAATTCACATATTAGTTCGGCCTTCATTTATTTAAAATCAATGTCTGCTCGCGTTAAGCCGGAACGTGATTAGTTACCTACGATATTATGCAATGAAATTTGATAATTTTTCAATCGATTTTTATTTCAAACGATTTTCTTTCGCTGCCTGCGCCACACATGCATATTTTTCGCGATCAATCAGCACGAGACCCACGAAATTTCATTGACGCCAGTCCATCGCTCGCCCGAAACGAAAAGAGGAGGCGGCGGAGCTATTTTCCCTTTCGTCGATCGTTGCACATCCAAAGTCCCACCCCGCGCGCCCCCGTCTGCGGATTATTTTCGGTCTGTTTTGAAACACGCTCCGACCCGATGTAAACGCGGAGGTAAAAATACACCACTATCGCCATATGTTCTGGCCGGCGACGACCTTGGCAACGATTCTACTCGATTTCTCGGTATCAACTATCGCGAGTGTTTAATTATGCATTAGGCGTTCAGCGCGGCCGTTACGAAACAGAAAATTCCGCGCGCCGCCCACAAACGTGAAAATTTCGATTTACGTTACGTCCGGTGAAATATCAGTCCGTGTAAATAAATAAAAAAAAATTAAACGTCAAAACGTACAACGCTGTCGCGAACAGAACTTTTAATTACAATTAATATTTACTCGCGGTTATGCAACCCAACGTGCGCACTTGTCCGCAGAGGAGTTTCATCGGGACGCATCGTTTTCAATTGCGGACGCATAAAACTTCTTATCGCAGATAACGCAACGCAATGCATTTAAAACCGCAAGAACAATGTTCCGTTCCATTTCACCGGTCGTTAAATCGTCGGGTTCACTTGCGAAGCAACGACGGGCGCGACATCTGGGCAAAAACGTCCACTTCGCGTGGTGAAATCGCGACCGGCAGATGGCTCGATTGTCGCAATCGAAGAAACTCGAACAGGAAAGTCAAGTTGCACACGATCGTCGAATGCTAGAAAACATGCAAGGCGTTAAATGTTTGCCTTTCGTTCGTTCGAATTTGTGACCGAACGCGGTTAATTTCAAAGCAAACATGTCTGGCAAATAGAAACGTTTTAGAACGAATTAGGACGTAATTTCGCTGATGATGGGAATTTTCACGGTGTACTGTCAAGTGGGCATAATTTATGGGCGTCTGTGTGGATTTGTTAACTGGCTGGGGCTCGAATGGGACTAGTAGCACGACGATTGTTGTACATCAGAATTAATTAATTTAGGAAATAATAATCAAGATCTTATTTTTATATTCTCCATGTCAACTTCGGAAACTTATTTACTTATTTACTTTTTATGTTGCACATTTTTTTGTTATGTTAACTAAAGTACGTAACGTATCTAATTTATGATCCGTAAACATTTTATCTCAGTTACTGATAAATCTACAAACGGTTAAAAATGGACAAAAATTAAACAAAGAATCAAAGTGAACAACATTTTAAAAAAAAGTCCCGATCGCCACTTATCATCGTGAGACAGCCGCACGAAATATTTTTATATAACAAACAAATTGCACTTTGTAGCTACCTATGCGCCACGTGCATCATAAAAGTAAACAAAACCGTCAGTTACGACACCATAAACCCCGACAGATGTCGCCGCCCGAACTCGAAATTTATCAAAGGAGGAACGCGCACCGCGAAAATAAACACGGCGGCGATACGTTTCGCGGAAGTTTATGTTCGCGGGGGGACGCAAAAGTTTATTTTCGACGGGCGATCCTGACACTGAAAACGACGAATCATTGCACCCCAACACCCCACACACCGGTTGGCCCATAAAAATATTTACATCGGCGTCCAAATCGGCCAAACGTTTTCCGAATTAAAGTCGGAGATTGTGATAATGAACCGTTTGGTTTTGTGTGTGGCGCCCTTGAGGATTGACAAAGTGCGTCGTCTTCACCGAGTCTAAGGCGTGAATTGTTCGTGACCCCTACCCTAACTTTCCATCAGATTGGATCAAAGACAAGTTCCATAACTTTATTTGTGTTATTGGTCAGCTTTCTGTAGAATGAAAATTGTCCAGGATGAATGTTCGTATAGCTGTCGATGGGGAATAAATTTAGCAATCTAATTAATGCCGGGAATATTTTCTCATTCTCATCGAACAACGGACACAAAAGTCGTCTGAACTTGAAAATAAAAACAATTGTGGAGAACATGCGAAAATAATTGTGCCATCTGTAACTATAAGCAAACGCAACCCAACCCAACCCAACCCAACCCAATTCCATTGGATAACATTAACTGGAAATGCACAACCGACTGGGACTTTGTTGTAAAATATTCTAGACTTTTAATATAATCCAAAGAGATTTTGATTTTGGCCAGAAAACCCGACGTCCAAGAATTCACTCTTTTTTTGTACAAGATTTGGAGGTGTTGGCAATAACTCAAAAATATTATGCACAGTTGGAGGCGATTCTATAAATTACATTGAAGCAAAATTAAAAAAAAAAATTTAATAACAACATACAAACAAATTTTCTCGACGTGATCAGGCACGTTTTGATAAATGTTGAGATGCTTACAGAAAATCTTGAAACCCTAAAGATCACTAAATCTGCTAAAGGCTCCAACCAAGGAAGCATTCTAAAGAATTCCAGGACATTTTAGATTACAAATCTTTGATAATCGATGCTCCCGAAATGTCCTGGAATTCTCAATTAACACAAAGAAAATACATGGCCAAAATATTTATATGCTTTTTGGACAATCCAGAATTTATAAACAAATTTAGATAGTCGTAGTGACGTCCAGAAAATTGTATAAATAATTTCAGGAAAAATGCACGATAATATTATAAAATCTTCGAAAAACCACTCTCCGAAGAGCGGTGGACCGGTGTCGAAGCCATAATTCCAACCCTATCCTGGGTTGCACACGATCGAAATTTGCTCAACGTGAACACGTATTGTGAAATAGATGTGAAACATGTCAAATAAATATCACGTTGCGTAACGTTACTAAATACTCAAAATAAACCACATTTTTTTTACGTAACCATCATCTCATTGCAAACAAAAATTTGAATAAATTAAATTATCTATATCAAATTTTTATTACGAAATTAAAACAAAATTTGGTGGGAATTCAACACCAAAGATTACTTCGATTAATTCGCTTCAAAACATACAATTTTATGATAAAATACCGTTGAATGATACGTTATTGGTTATTATAACGTTATCGGGTATCGTTATCCTTTCCATCATACGTAACAACAATTACGTTCGAATAAGTTTAAATTTATTATTTAAAATCTGTTAAACGAGCGTTATCCACGTAACAATTATTCACCGCAAACATGGTATCGTACTTTGGACGCGCGTTATCTACGGTAAAGGTCCGTACGAAGATCATCCGAAATTACTACGAGCGATAACAATTGTTTACGACGGCCCATTTAATTATCTGCGTAATTGGTTTGGACCGTTTCGTACTTTTCGACACTGTTACAGTGTAGAGTCCCTCGTTAAATTGCATGCATGTTCCGATAAGTTCGGGCATTAATTGTGCAATCTGGGCGTAAGTAAATCACTCCCCGCTGGTTGCGAATTGCGCGGGCAACGCAAACGAAAAGAAAAAAAAATAATGGGTACACCTCTCGTCGGAGGGCTTACCTTGTTCGTAGCGGAAGTCGTGTGATAGCTGAACGTCGAACGGGTCTTCGCGGTGTCGGAGGTTAGCTTGACGGGCGTCTTGGCGCTACCGGTCGAGTCGGTGCCGCGTGTCACCTCCAGACTTTCGGGAACCGTCTGCAGGGTGGAGCGCATGGCAGACGACATGGTCCCCACTACCTTATAGGCGCCAGTTCACATTACCTGGAAACGAGGAGAAAAAAACTATCAATCGTTGACAGTTAAAATGCATAATAATTAATAGCTCGATGATCTACGTCAAACACGTCATTGGCGGATTAATACGGTTTTACGGTCAAAAGACGCGAGGAAAATAAATTCACCAACGGATTGACTTTTAACTATTCAAACGTCAAAAATGTCGTTAGACGTGACCGAAGCCCCGTCCGAAATGAGACGTAACGGCGAATGAACAATGGAATTGGTAGAAATGAAAAATAGCAAAAATTTTAGAAACAACGAACCCACCAACTGAATCAAAAATAAGAAAATATTTTAAACAAATAAGCTAAAATAAAAATAATCGAAAATCAACAAAACCAGATGCAAACAAAAATTGAAATGAAGCAAATAAAAATCTGCAATGGAAATGGACCAGAAGAACGACCGATAAAAATGAAATTGAAATAAACCAAATGGAATAAAAAAAATCGTCCAGTTCGTATAAAAATATTCAACGGGAGACCAAATCGATTTTATCGCACAGTTCCCTAATTTTTCGCGAAAGCCTTCACTTTCGCGCATCGGCGGCGAATTGCGCAACTCAACTTGGCGAACGATTAAAACGTCCTTGTCGATCTGGGTTAAATTAGCGCCGGCATTCTTCGGCCGTATCGCCTCGGCGTTTCCGATAATCGACAAATCGGCGCTGATTTTCATTAAGAAACTCGTGACGCGCGTCATCTGCGAGCGTCAATCCGCGCGCCGCCAGACACCGCGAATCGGCGGCCGGGCCCGGCGCGATCGATCAAATCGTCGTCGGTTGTAATTCGCGACGACGCGGGCGTAAACGTTTTGACAGCCGGCGATTTCCGAAACGGCGACGAGCGAGTCCGCCCTAAGCGGTAAACGATAAGTAAATGCGGTTTTCTTGCGTTTTATTTCGGGAACGCTGCACCGACGACGGTTGATCGGAACTGCTTTTCGGTTCGTTGGACCGAATGATCGGCGACGCGAGCCGGATTGTCGCGATTTTCCAGGAGCGTTGATGAAACGACTCGGGTTTATCGACGAACGTGTAAGGTGTCGCGGTGAAATGTGTCAAACGTCATCGATGACATGCAATTGACAATTAGATCTATTCAATAAAGGATTGCGTTTGACATTCGATTTATAAAAAAAAATCGTAAACTTAAAAAAATCGAAAATAAACTGTTAAGAATTGAAGGAATCGTAAAATCACTATAATAAATAATAAAAAAATCGAAACCGTCGAAAAATATGATAAAAATTGAAATATTGAAAAAAAGTTAAAAATTGAGAAAAAACTTAAAATAATTACAAATCGAATAAATGAGAAAAATGTTCATTCGCTGGATTTACATTAACTTTGTTATATTTCCACCCCACATCATTTTAACTAATTTCCTTTATAAACATTTCTTTTGTCGACGTTTGAGTCGGTCGAGTTTAATTTCAATTTTTTTTTTCAATGTAATTTTTACCCGAACGCAAGCCACGCCACTGTACCCCCACCGTCGTGGCCGTCCGAACCGGGGAGCCTCGGAACCTCACGTCCATTTCTGTTCGCTAGGTCGAACTCGGTTCACATGTTGACCTCTGACGTCACGCCACTTTTCGTGTGTACACCAAATGCGTCCCATTATCGATCGCGACGGCTCGGCTCTGCCTGATTAAGGTCGTCATGTCGCCGCGCGTTTCCGCACGGACCGAATCGCGGGTTTTCCGGGCGACCTTCCGCCCGCGGATCGGGTTGCAAGATCGCAATTGGAAACGGCGCGATCCTCCTCCACTTAAATCGACGCAAATTGGCGACGGCAGTTTCAGAACATTTATAGCGAAGAAGCGAACCGGTGGAAATAAAGCGCGGGAAAACTAAACTTCGTAGGACACAATAAAGATGTTGAAGAAGGATTTTTTACGTTTTATTAGCATCGACAAAATCAAGGTTTGTATATTGCGATATTTATATCGACCAAAGATAAGGAAATTAAATCGCTACATGAAAAACGAAGATGTCCACTTCGTCAATCATAAGTCAAATAAAAGACAAAAATTTTAAACGTGCAGCAAACGACGTGACGTTTTTCGAAACAATGTCAAACGAATTGAAACATCTTGGCTATAAAACACACAAGTAAAACAAACACATTATTACTGTGTGCATTTTCTAACCTTAAAAGCGCCCAGATTTTGACAGCACCGTCATACAAAATCACAAAAAAATCTCCCCACAAGGTAAAACGCCGTCGAAGCAACACAAACAGAAAACCTTGTCCCACAATTCCATAAACAACTCGAATTCCTAAACCGAACGCACGCACACGCGTTCAGAATTTGCATCGGAGAAATCGACCGGCCAATGGACGATTTTTAATTGGGTCTGAAATCGAGGAAACGCCTCAAAAACCGGAAGCGACTCCGGTAATCGCGTTAACGAAGTCGAACTTTAAACTTCTGTCGGTCCGGGACGCGAATTATTCACCGAGTAGCTGTCCGTTCCTCGTCGCGGCGCTGGTTAATTAGCCAGAGTGTTTTTCCCGACCGCTCTAATGGGATTTCGCAGAGATACGCGAGTCGGATTTTTTGTTTCGAACTTTCGTCTTATTTTATTTTCGATGGAAACGGCGACACAATGGACGATCGAAACCATTTGCATGGACGCACGCCGATCGCAATCGCGACCATCGCGACCCATTGTCTCGCGGGTTGGGTTGAATGCAAATGTGGAAAACGTATCCCTCGTGATGACCTTGCGAAGCTCCGTTTGAGCATTGGGAAAAAAATACACGACGACCGAACTGGGAAATTCCAACGTCTAATTTTAATCGTGAGGAAAGCACCGCAACTATCTTATTTATCTTGTTAATTAATTGTACACTTGTGTAAAATTTTCAAAAATGCAAATAACTACGAAGATGACAAAATATAATTTAACATTCACAACAATTACAAATTTCATCAATAACTCAATATTTTTTTTATATTTTAATTGTTTTTGAAATTGATTTTTCGTTGGCTCTTTTAATTTCAATTTTGTTCGTTTTCATAATTTTATCGTTACATACAATTGAATGAATATTTTCGATAAATCGAATCAATACACTGCAATTATTTAGAGTACTGGCGCGTTTGCAATCGCCTAAATTCTAATAGGTCCCACCGAGATTCGAACCTGCAACGCCATGATTTACAACCAGGCGACGTACCTCACTGTGCCACCAACCCCATCAATAACACAATCGACTAAATGTGCAAAGCAACCGCTAAAATCGCACAAATAAATATATAACCAAATGTCATTACGTCGGTGTTTCAATTTTTTTTTTTTAATGTAACGTCTGCGCTGACGCGTCGTTTGGAAATTTATGCGAAACACAGCAACCGTACATTTACATCTGTCGTGGATTATTTACGACGTTTGTGTAAAACTGCCACCGAGCCCGGCACATTCTCGTACCCAATTCGGAACGTCGGGGCGTCGTCGCCGTCTCGGATGTCGGAGCGAATTTTACGGGCGGTCGCCTAATTGAATTTAGTTCTCGTTCGTAAAGATCTAAATATGCAAATTTTCAATCTTGTTCATAGATCAACATACAAAAAAATATATAAATTGATTTCGCGAAGTTCGAAAATCGTCTTTTGCGAAAATAATCAAATTTGCACGACACGCGTTTCCAGGAAATTGCGCATTTCCTTGGAGTTGAGCGAAATGTGCATATCCGCGCGCGAATTCGTGCTATTGAACTTCGGGGTCGGTCGACGTCGTTAGAAAACGTCGATTGCAATTAATGGTTGGCGTCGTCGACAAAGAAATTCCTTCATAAATTACACAAAGAAGGGACCTCATGTATGCGCACAATGACATCCATTTGTTTATCATTTTTGAACGCTCGGATATTTTAATTATGCATATGGCGGTGCGATCGAAACAATGTAGCTTGGCTTTTAATGTATGTCGACGGATAGCTAGCTGGCCGTTTCTTGTTGCGAATCGCTTGCGTGGCGAATGCAGTGACAGCGACAATAACGTGACGTTGGCACACAAACCGTACGTTTTTATTAATTTAGACAAAGCTAAAATTTCCTGATTTAGGGAATAAATGAATAATTTGTAAAAAATGTCTGTTGCAAATAATTAATTTTTAGTTAATAAAAAAAATTAATTCCGAACAGTTTCATTCAATTGTGTGATGTATGTTTTTTTTTTTAAATATTTGTAACCATTTTTCTGTTGTCATATTCAACATATTTCTTACCCAACCCAACACACCCTCACCACTGTAAAATGAAATTGTAAAAGTTCTTTTTTTGATTGATTTATTTTAAGAAAAAAATATGCGACTCACATTTTTTTAGAAAAGGTTGCATTTTTTTAAATTTAATATATTTTAGTAAAAATTGTTTTTGTTAAAGATACTTCTTAATAAAAAAAATAGTATTTTCCAATGGATTTTTTCAATATTTTAAAATTTTCGTTTCTAAATTTTATTATTTCCAAGTTGTTTATAATATTTCTAAGGAATTTACAAAAAGATGTACTTTAATTTATTTTTAACGAAGATTTTCAAATTAAAAAAAAATGTAAAATAATTTAATATTCTTTCAGAAATTTTTATAACTACTAAAAATATCATTGCCAACCCAACCAACCTAACCTTTGAGTCGCCAACGGTTGTCGATTTTGTTGCAACGGTTGTCGATTTGTAAAAAATCCCTAAAATAATTCCTTGATTTTTGCCATTTATTTTTCCATCGCAGGGTCCTTTGCATTTAAAGATTTTTTGGCAGTAAATAGCGCAATAAGTATTCCACGTTTGAAAAAAAATTACTAAAATTGGACAAAAAATAAAAAAAAGATATGACGGTGTTACACTCTTAAATTATTTTGTTTCAAATCTCACGATAAAATTTTTACGTTTGACTCAATTTTCTTTTTCTAAACAAGTACGACTTCAACTTCAAACCCAATCGACGACACGACAAATCACCGCCGCAAGAGTAGGCGGACGTTATCTAAAAATAATGCACGCGATTTACGCAAATTCGCACGGCCGCCTCCGTTTGCGCAACACCGGGCGGTCCCCGATGATAATAAGGTCGTTCACCTGTGCGAGATTTATTATCGCGCGAAATTGCGCCAAAAACACGTGTGCGTGTCAAAGTTCGCGGCTCTTGGAACGCGGGCGCGCATCCGAAAACGACGACCGCACGCAAGTGCACTTCGCCGATTGAAAAGAGCGCCGCGCCGACGAGTTCGATCGCGGGAACCGCGCGCCGTATTTTTAGCTTGAAACGGGTGCGAAACGAGCGCAATACCTTAAATTTGAGATTAATTGCACGACATCGGAGATTTCGGCCCGAAAACTAGTGCGGCGTCGCACGGCGACGACGGTTTTCATTACAACTGTCAGAGAAACGTCAAATTGATAAAATTTGACAGCCTTTTAAAAATTATTCACCTTTTCTTGTACCTACGCGCTGGTTAAATTAATTTCAAATCGATGAAACTGTGCATTTTAGATTGGCAACAGTGGGAATTAATGGAATAACTCGATAAATGTGCCCGCAACGAAATTGCGAATCGGACGTCACGGGCGGCGTGGACGCGTTGGCCCCGGTTACAGCGAGAAAGCTCATCTGTTCGGATTTTTACGTATTAATCACTCTGCGTTTGACACAGTTTTTTTTTTTTTCTTTCACGTCATGATAAACTTTCACAGTCAAACACGAAGGCTACGCGTCGCAGTCCCGATTAACGCCAAATGTGAATTATTTTTAAACACGTCTCCGCCGCGGGTTCTTTTTCCACGGATATAAATACAACACAACAATAACTGCACGAAACATATGCTCTTGGGGATAAGACGACCGATTGAAAATGTGACTGCCTCGATTCGAGCCGGTACGGGCAGAACAGGTAACCGAGCTGAAATTATTGACCCCAGATAATCTCCGATTTCTGCGATGACTCATTTCGAGAGATCCGAACGAGAAATTAGTCATTTGTGCACCTCGTTTCGGGGAAAAAAGGCGACGTCGGTGGGTTTTGACGTCTCCGCACTGGGGGTAGGGGCTCTCCGGTGTCGTCGTTTCGGCGAACGTACCGCGAAATAACGTTTCGTGACCAATATGTAAGTCAAAGGTCTGCCTTATTAGGCTAAACAGTTAAACGGACGAAAATGACCTTTACGTGCACAAAGTATAACGAACCGATTTCATTGTCGACTATCGATAATTCACGGGAATGCTGCACCGTCGACGTCGCCCGTTCGTCCAACGCGGCGCTCCATTTCACTGATAAGATAGCACGCACCGCTCGTCTGCGGGATTTGTACGCGTTTTTTCGTCGTCGAAAACTCTCGGGTGAAAGCGGACCGTTTCCAAGCCGAAATCTCGCCCGATCGAAACACATTTATCGTCGCCAGGACACCGCCGCGATGATCAACGCTAAATAGACCGTCAGACTCACCCATAAAATCACCCTGGCCACTTAAAAATCTTCTAAAACTATATACACACCTCAAAAAGCATACTTTTAGGTTTTACAAAATGGCTGTTACCCCGTACACATGCATAGGCACTACTGCGACATACGGTGACTTGGTCGGCCGCACATGACGGCTCCACCGGGAGCGGCGGGTTTGTCTTAACTTGGCTCTTGGATTCGTGACGTCATTGACAAGGTGACTGCCAGTGCGCATGTTCCTGGCGTAGCTGTAATTTCAGGGTTGCTCAAACTGTTTGCGTGCCGGACGCGAATTAATTTCCTTTCTTCGCCGCGAACCCTAACATGTCCGCGAGACGAAGCTTCCCCAAACATAACATTCATACGGCCGCGGCTGATTAGATTAGTCGTCCTTATCTCGAGAGTTCATTATCTGCGCGATGAATAGGAGGACTACTGAATGAATGAAAGGTACTTTACACCTGCCCGGCCTTGCACACGGCCTACAAAAAAAAAATCGAAAAATTCCTCATAGTAAACCGCGAAAAATAAAGCGACGCATTTGATTCGTCACGTTTATGAACAATGCGTAATTCACTTATATAAATTATTTGTTAATTTAGTTGATTCCAGAAAAACGATATAATTTGACACCGTGCGCCATCTATCGAAAGTCAAGTGTTTCCGTGCACTACGCGAACTACACGACAAGTTAGGAATCTGTAACTTACTTCACGACGTGTGTCAATGGACGTTAACTTTTGTACATATTACTGTGTTCACTGTGTGATTTAAGGCAACTTGTGTCATTAAAACTAAACTGATGTTATCATATAATTTATTTTATTTCAGTCTGATTGTGGATGCAGTTGGAAGTTATAAAAGTATAAATTTACAACCCTCAAACGTTAACTGAACAAGTGGGTTATGACTTGCCGACAATCTGAATTATTAGTCGACCATTCACGGCCAGTCTTTAGAAGCTGAAGAAACCTATCCAGCGAAACGTCAAGTTTATTTCAAGAACAACTACAACACCCGGAAGATACGCGACGTGAATTATTGTAAGGGCTCCCAAAATGTCAGTTCAGAGAATGAGAGTTCAAATTTTTCAAAAATTTTAAATTTAAAAAAGTTTTTATGTTTATGAGTTTAGTGGACGTTCTTGACGTTCTTGACTATATAAAAAAATCAAAATTATAAAAACTAAAAAAAAAAATCATCTTCAACTTTCTCTTAAAATAGGCAACCAACTTTACAACGTTGCAAAGTTGCATAATTTTTACTCGAATGGAAAAAAAACTTTTACATAGAAAAAAAATTATAAAACTATTCCCAGTCCGTCGAACAGAAATCGATAAGCCAAGCCTCTCGAATTCATGGGCGTCGAAAGCCAGTTTCACACGCCACACACAAATTAACAAAACGACTAATGTCGAATTTCGCAGTTGCGTCTCCTGTGATTTAGAAATCCCACCTATTAAAATATCGCGAGTTTACGTAGAGGAGGGGCTTTTTGATTCTTGTTCGTCGGACAGAATATGTAACCGAAATTTTCGACGAATAATTACACAAACGAAATCGAAACCGGCGAGTTTCAAATTCGAACTCGTCGAAAAATACGTGGACAAGTTCACAGCTCCAATTGTCTAATTATAATTAAGTGGGCAGCTTTTATTCGGGAACATGTTTGAATGATTTAATCGAAAAGGGGCGACATGGAATTTTTTGACAACGTACTAACTAATTGATTGATCCGTTGCAATTACGTTTGACTAACGGCCCTCATGCGGCCACGCATGTAATTAAATTAGTAACAGTGACGTTTGTCTAAATGACATTTACATTTCCATAACCAATTAAATTCTTCGCGATCAAATTTAATCTTGATCGTGAGTGGGTGGTGGAATCATCACCTAACGTGGGCGTCTTCCCCGTAACTTCGCGAAGACGGTGACCCCCTCGCCCCGACCATTAAATCCGTCCACCCACGCGTCCTCGCGACGTCCGGACGCAACTGCGGGGGAAAATGTCAGTGGGACAGTTCGCCCACGTCCGCGGCGCGCGCGCATGCGCACGGTTATTGATAGGGTCCGACGCTGCTGCGTGCGGCGCTTAGAATGGATCCGTTCGGATATATCACCCCGCTCCGGGTTACATTCTAATAGTAGTTTTAGGCGGACGGGCTTCGTGCAAGTGTGTCAAATATGGGCGATCGACGGGCGGCCGTTTGTTTGAAATGTGTCGTCATTTGTAAGTTGCTTTGCGTGTATTTAGGCGCACGATCCGGTCGGGGGCACGAATTTTGATTTTTCGCGACGCGGGCGACGCGATCGCCGGTCGATTCGAACGGAGCGGATCGGGGGAATCGCGTCCCGCACGATCGGGACGATGCGGAGTGATACAAAATTGGAATTTATTTTTAGACGAACGCGTTGACAAAATTTTTTTTATTACTAATCGTCGTACGTTGTCGAAACACCGATCGTTTCGGCAATTGCTAAGTAAAGTGCCAAAATATGTCGAGCCTAACCTTTAACGTTTTTTTTAAAGATTGTTATTAAATGCTTATCTCCAGATTTTTTTTCACTAAGGGAACAATTTATGTCTAGGACTTTTTTTACTGGGTTTATAATATGTAAAAAATTGCATTGATCCCGATTTGCATTTTGCCGCCGTTACAGTGACAAATTAAATTTCGATTTAAACGACGCCAATAACTCGCAGTGTAATACATTTGCGCTGTGCGTATGAATATTTATGGGGCTATTGGTTTAGCGGCCTAGGTCGCTGCCTAGTAGCCCTATGGTCGCGGGTTCAAATCCCAAACGGTCATTTGAATTTTGTTTCAGAGATTTACAATGATTACGGTTGGGGTTTTTGGGACTTTGATAAATTTCATAAAAGCGAAAAATATAAAAATGGGTCAAGTGAGAATGAAAGGAAATGAAAATAACGAAAAAAAAATAATACAACTTGAAGAAACAAAATATCAAATCAAATCTCAAATTAAAAACGAAGACCATAAAATATAAAATACTAAAAAGTTGTAAGCGATCATACAAGGCAATAATAAATTAAAATATAATAAATAAATTAAAATAATGTGAAAATGGCTTAAATGTCAAAAAAATAAAACGTCAATCGAACCCAACCAAACGTTGTGTACATACAATTACTTCGGCTTATACATTCGATGATGTCCTTGTCCTACAACTACAACTCAAAAATAATTAAATAAAGACTCAATGATTAAAAATAACATAAAATGATTGTTTGATTCGATAATCACTCCGTATATATATTTATTTCCTTCCAGGCACGCTACTGACTTTGGTGTCGGCTTTGAATTTACCGTCGATGTCGACGACCAAACCCAGATATACGAAATACAGCTCTTCGACGCCGCCACCGGCAAGTGGGTCGCTGTTGACGCCCGCCACAGTTTCAGTGACGCCGGACAAGGGGGCGGCCATATACAGAGTGAAAGCGAGCAACGGGGCCACCTGCATACTACTGAAGACGGACGCTTTGATCGAGGTAAGCTTTTAATTTTTTCAACCCAACCCAAGCTAAACATTAAAAAAAAAATTGTCGACATTGCAGATCAAATTTAAATCGCACATCGGCGACGAAACTGGCGACTCTTATCTACCAGACAGTCCGACGGTCGAAGGCAACTGCCAATACGAAGACAGCGCCACGATGAGAATCTCATGGAGCGGTTATTCGCTGCTGTGGAATTTCGCCAAGGTACGTTATTAAGATAAACAGACTTTATTTTTTTTTTTAAATCACAATCGAATATTTCAGACCCCTGGCGGTGAAAGGTGGTACATCGATAAAATCGAACTGTCTGTCAGCACCGACATTCCACAATACCACAACATAAGAACGCACGGTAACTATTTTCAGCGTTTGGCATTGTAGTCGTCGTTTTTCATGTCTTGTTCGTTTTCCTTTCATATTTTTGTTCACATGTTCGTTTACATCAGCATCCAGTCCCTAATTCAAATTGCCCTTTTGATTACTAGTCCGGTGGCCTAGTCTCAATTTCCTTATAAATTTCAGGCAGCTCATTCAAACTGTTCCACAACCCGATGCTTTTTCCGACGCCCGTCGGAAAATCGTTCACGTGCGACGGCGAGCAAGCCGTCAAGCTCCTCCCGAACGAAAGCGACGATCCTCCGCCGGGACTGAGCGGAACTCTGTACCTCAGAGTCCTCCAGCTGCAGCCCTTCATGTACAAGGGCTCGAACTTCGGTCCGACCTTCAAGTGCAACGCACAGCTGGGGTTTAAGGACGAAACGGCGCCGATAGCCGTGGGCTCGACCCTCGCCATCGCGGTGCTCATGACCATCACGGGCTACGGCATTTTCAGGTACTTCAAGGTGAAGAAGGTGCAGTACAACACCATGGAATGAACGGGGCTACGCCCGCGATTTAACTTTTCGAACCGATCGGGTTTACTTTTCGTAGATCGCCGACGTTTTCGAGACGTGGACGCTGTCGATCAACACCACAAGATCTTAATTTGCAATTGAAAACGGCGGTTCCGTGAGTTGCGATCGGCGAGACCGCCTTTTTCAACAAATTGAAACCACGAGTACTTTAATTCAAAATTTCGTTCACGCCCTTAGAGATACGAAATGACGTAAACAAAGTTGTGGGGAATTAATTTTTCTATCCGGGTGCGTTAGGCATCTCAATCCCCCAATCCAACTCTCAACTCAAAGTTGTTCAAATTCATATCAATCGACAGTGTACTCGAATCAAGCATATCAACCGAGTCGCGAAACTGCGATGAATAACACAGCGACGACGCGAAATATAAATCAAAAATTTCATTTACCTAATCTCTAAAAAAAAAAAAAAAACGTAGACATATCTGCACCGTTCATATCTTGTCTTTTGCCGCGAGCAAAAAAAAAATCCTGCACTTGAAATTTTCAAAGTCAATATCGTGTATCTTATTATTAACAAAAATGTTGTATATAAGTGATTTTTATCGTTGGGTGTTCGTGGATCGCGAATTTTGCGCACGCGTTCTCATTTTTCGTTCGATGTGCGATTGATAAATTTTAAAAAATATATATTAAAAATGGCAATACAAAAATACGTCAAATGAACTCCGCAAAGCTTCTATTGTGTATTACGTAAGAATGCGGAGGCGCTTTGCGAAACCCTGTACACGAAGCCTAATCATTCGAAACCTGTCATCATCGAAGAAAAACTTGCCTAAAAAAAGTCGCTTCGTAAAACGCCTCTGCGGTGTAAAAATTGCCATGGTCTGTCTTCCATAAAAAAATAATTAATGAAACTAAATGTGTACGTCGTAACGTAGTTGTGTATGTGTGCAAATTGATCATTAAATATATTATATATTAATACGTATGTCATTAGAATAAAATTATTCGAATTTCGTCGTTTTATTTCGTCGAAAATGTCGGTTGAAGACGTGAAAATTTAATGCGAAATTGATTCGTTGTTTTAAATCAAATTAAGGCACAAGTTAAATTTTATTTCATGGTTATAGAACGAATTTAGGCCACAAAGTTGAAAAGACACTAGTCAATTTATGACGTTTGTGGTGAAAGCAAATTGATTGCGTCAACTTATTGCATTTTTAAATCAACTGAGCTAGCAGCTGTAACTACATCAGAAAAAATAAGTGTTTTATAACCACGACGAGAAAAAAAAATATTTTTTCATATTTTTCTTCCCATGGTCAATTCCATTTGTTTAAGATTCCAAATTCGATCGAGTTTATTTTTAACGTTGTTTTTCTGACACACGTGCAAATTTCTTTATATTTCTTATTATATCTTGCCTTCCTCATTTTCCCTTCTCTTCCTTGGGCTTCTACCTTTTTCCATCTTTCCAAGATTTCTCTCTCCATCTAATTCCCTTCTCCCCTTGACCCTAGTGTTTCCTGCCTTTTCTTCCTATACACCTCCCATTTTGATATTCTGCTTCTCCTTTTTCTCTCGTCGCCATCTTATAAACGCAATTTTCCCCAATCTCTCCTCCCCCTCCATCCACTTCCCCAACTCATATCTAACTGTTGTTCTATGTTTATAATTGATCTTGTTTTTAAAATTATTTCTTGGAAGTAATCAGAATTGACTAAAAACTTCACACTTCTTCTTACAACAATTCTATATTTTTTCTTCTGTATAATTGAAGTAAACTATCGTTTCCTCATACACTTCTAGGACTTGTTTCTATATTTTTTCCATTTTCATAATTTTTAATCAAAGAACTAGTTCAAAGACAAATAAATCCTCAAACTATTTCCAATTTCCAATAATTACACGAAACGAATTACGAGAACCGTCGATTAACAACAAATTCGGCTTCGATTAGTAATTTGGGTTGCCTATGCGTACGACAACTCGTTATTCCTACGCTCATTAAATAACATTTCGTTTCAGTCGTTTTTTTTCCTGCTCGGACGAAACTCGTTTGATTTAATAATCAAAGTGGCAAGAGACCTAATAAAATAGATAACGAGTCTCGTCGCGCTTCAACGGCGAAAGGGGACGCGAACGCGTTCGCCCTTTCGGACGCGCGACGTAAGGGCGGGTTTCGCGAGCCGGGGCAAGGGTGGAAAGCGTCTCCGGTTACACAACAAATCACTGCTCCGGGGGCGACGATAGAGACCAGCGTTGGGAAATTTGTGCTGTTCCAGATTTGTCTTGGGTTCTTACAACACCGGTCATTTGAAAGTCGTATTCTTAAAAATGTATTATGGTCACAGGATTTAAAAAAAAAATTAGCAGTGGTTGGCATTTTATGTTTTCAGCAGAATTCGTGTCGGTGGATATCTGTCAATAATTTTGTACTATAATCTGCGATGGATTTTATGGAAATTGTGATGAAAACTGTCGGGAACTAGGTGTTGTAGACATGAGTAACCTCAGATGTGATTTCATGTCGAATTCTACTAAAGCGAGTGTCAGTAAATTGTCACCTCGTTTGTCATCACTTGGGGGAGGGGGAGGGCGAGGGGTCGCACGGCTATTAACTATGAAATTATAAAATATTTCGAGACACACAATAATGTAAACAGTAAAAAAATCGAAAATTATATCTAAAAACAATTAACAAATTAGGGTCGTCGAATATTTCGGGGCACGAAAATAAAAAAAAATTCTGGTGTTAAACAAAGTAAAAATTGTAAAAATCATAAAAATTAGTAAAAAATGCTAAAAATACGTAAAATTATAAAAAATAGTAATACCGAACTATTTTGGGCCAAGAAAAAATTAAAAAAAAAAAACATAACTAACATCAAATAATTACAATTATTATAAAAAATATCGGATTTTTTTTAATTCGTAAGAAATTGTAAAATTACAAACGACATCGAAAAATGGT
The DNA here is from genome assembly GCA_959613385.1 of Geotrupes spiniger. Lineage (NCBI taxonomy): Eukaryota > Metazoa > Arthropoda > Insecta > Coleoptera > Geotrupidae > Geotrupes > Geotrupes spiniger. Next base: position 31,614,841 of record OY390739.1, read on the forward strand.
AAAACCAGCAATTGCAAAAAGCGTAAAAAATCATTTAAAAAATTGATAAACAATCGTAAAAAAATTCTAAATACTATGTGTTACATTACGTTAAGTGAGGGGGCATAGTTCGGCACATGGAAACATATATAACTGACGTCAAACAAAATTTTACATAATTCGTAACAGACAAAAATTATCAAAATAACAAAAACGTAATATAGTAAGTTGATACATGAACAACTATTTCACCGCCCGTTACGAAAAGTGTGACGTTGGGTAACGTCGGTTAATTTTGAAACACTTTGTGTGTCAACTTCTTCTTATGTTTTTGCTCCATCTGATTTACGATATCTTACGTCTCTTTTCTGCTGTATACGTTTCTATTTATTTCCTCAGTACTCCGCCCGTGTTTCGATATTTCGATTTTTTATGTTTTTTTTTATTGCAATTTAATATTCTGCGATGTTAAAGAAAATTGCAATAAGGAAGACACAACGAGTACACAACGAGCACGTGAGGATGGCACCGCGAATATTACAAGATACAGAACGTGAATAAATAAAATAAAATAAAAAAAGGGAAAGTCGCTGTGAATCAAGAGGCGTATGACAGTGTTAATAACAATGGGAATGGCATTGTGAATGTCAATAAGAATGTGTGACATTCTGTATGAGAAAACGTCTAATGAACGTGACAATGGAAATGATAATAATAACGAAAACGAGAGTAAAAAGAGAATGAAGAAAATTATGTTTATCGCAGTAACAATGGAAATGACGTTGAAATGATAACGGAAGACAAACAAAAAAACGAGATTAATAACGACAACGACTTCTAGAATGAAAAAAGGAAATGTGAATGACATTGAGAATGAAAACGAGAATCATGAGGTGAGCGAGTGTGACAAGAAGAATGACAAAGTTATAATGACAAAGTTAATGATAATGGAAACAACATGAATATGAATGACAGTGAGGGACAATGTGAATGAGAAAACGAGAATGACGATGAAAAATACAATGGCAATGAAAATAACAATGAAATGTGAATGACGACAATGATAATTGGAGATACATTGAATGACATTGTGGATGAGAATAACAGTAAACAAGTAAATGTGAATGACATTGTTAATGAGAATGAAAGTAAGAAAGACAATAAGAACAGGGCTGATAATATGAACGACAATTTGGATGGCAATGCCAATAGCATTGAGAATGGGAGTTAAAATTCCATTTTTTTTAATTTAGCTTTTTATAGATCGAAAAAAAATTTTGAAATTAAATTTTGCATAGTTTTGACATTATATTGAGACTTACGTCATTCAAAGCCCCGTTTCGATCCATCCGGGCGCATTAGCGAAATCCGGCAGCGGCACTTGACAAGCGAGGTGACAATGAACCGTATTTAAGCTTATAACAATCGTCCCACCGGGGGCCACGCCCAACGCTACAGATTTGTACAATTCAATCGCGCCCCTACCCTCCCCAGCTCCCGCGTTGTTGTTACGTGTTATCGTCCATTGTCCCCGGCTCTCGTACAGATGTAATGTTGGTAATCCCGTAATTCGAGACGGGCATTGTCGGGCGACGCAATAACGTCGCACGGATCCGACGGCCTTTCGCAGCCGTAAAATACCAACAAATTTCCCGGCGAACTTATTAAAAATATCTTGCCGAACTAAAAATAAAAAAACAAATCGATTTTTGAAGGTGGGGAGCAGGAAGATCCTCAGACGGTAACGTCTGGTAATCAAGGGGGCCACATTACACCTAACACATGTAGGTTTCGTGTGACGGCGTCTTGTACTGATATTAACACTGGAAGTCACCGAGTCGCTATCGGGTTACAAGGTGCTTTGAGATGAAGCCAACGCGCAATTTTATTAATAAGCACAATCCGCTCAAATGGCCACTCGAGAGCGCGACATAAATTTCTTGTTTACGACGTGCAATTTTTTTTATGAAAATCGTTGAAATCACCTAGACGATGTGTAAAAAAATTGGGCAACAAACAAAGCGGCTATATGAGTACAGACAGACTCACACAAATTTAACGACTTTTTACTTTTTTTTTTGTTGAATATTTCGGGGCACGAAAAATATAAAAATATTTAAAATGTTTAGAAGTTTAAATTTTTTGAATCGATTTAAATTTCTTTTTAATTCCTTTGCATCTTTGAAAATTGTAGACTTTTCATTTTTAATTCGATTTGTTTACAAAATTTCGCCTGTCCGTTCTCAACCAAACTAAACTTTTGAATTGCATACGTTTTAGCTAATTTTTTGTTAATGTCTTCATCGTCTTCGATACCATCGAATTAATTAATAACAAACGACTAATGTCAATTAATCAAAAAATAATTTTCAAACGCTTCTCATCGAACGCGCTCCATTGAAAAGATTGCATCGTAGTAAAACGATGGACAACAGCGTAACTGCGAATGAATGAAAATTGATGATCGATGTCGAAATAAATCCTACGCATTTAACTTTAACGCAACCGGCCGCCGCACAACCGGAATTTTCCAACGGCGCACCGAAATCGTACATTTTGTAGACCGTGGGAAGGCGCTTAGTGTGCAGGATGTCGCCGGTTCGGGCTCGTAAGCGAAAACGACTAATGCGCTGACGCGACACGCGATACACACACAACTCACTTACTGCATTACACCTAATCGGACATGCGCTTATCGAAAACAATCCGCAGATTGCGATCGTCCCGATAAGATAAGGCGATGACGGACGTCGTCGAAGATGCTCCGCCGCGAAACTGGGTCGACCGCGACGAAACGCGGCGTTTACCCACCGAAGCAGTTCAACAAATAATCACCAATGTGTTTTAATACAAAGGCGATTTTAAAATAAATGCGAATCATTTCTAATGGTAATCTTGCTCTGTCGAATTCCGTTTCGTGACGAAAACATGTAATCCGTGAGAGGAATTTTATCTAATCTCGTCGAGGAGACCTGCGAAAAATCCTGGGCGGTTACGTATTCATTTACCCCAATAAACCGCACTGGTATTATCTGGAGTGGTAAGTGACAGGGGGCAGAGCGGCTACCTGATGCGAATTGTTCTTTTTACGTCGAGAGGTGTTGACAGCATTTGGGGCACATTATCTTCGCCCATTGTGCCCGATTATGTGGAAAATATTTCAATGCGTGTCGCAACGTCAATAAAGTACACGCAATTGAACAATATATATATATATATATATATATATATATATATATATATATATATATATATATATATATATATATATATATATATATATATATATATATATATATATATATATATATATATATATATATATATATATATATATATATATATATATATATATATATATATATATATATATATATATATATATATATATATATATATATATATATATATATATATATATATATATATATATATATATATATATATATATATATATATATATATATATATATATATATATATATATATATATATATATATATATATATATATATATATATATATATATATAGTAACATTAAATTTCGTACGTTGGTCTTTGTGGTCTTTCAGTACCTTCAGTACTTAGCAAATATTCCTTCGCTCAAAAGTTTCCTACGATATAAAAATTATTTATGACTATTTATTTATTTATTACCATGTCTTCAAATATTTGTACAAATTTTTGAATAGTACTTGCAAAAAGTCTGATATTATATTTAACAGAAAACAAAACTCTAATTTTCTGCAAACCAAAACTACCGCAAAATTTCAATCAAATGTTGCCGTTTTATATTTTTGCATTTCTTAAGTTAGTGAATTTGGTTGGGTTGGGTTAGGTTGGGTCGATTTTGGTTAGTGGGGTCAGTCCAACACAATACATTCCAACCCAACCTGCAATTTTCCAAAATCCACAAACCACGAGTTATTTAAAAAATGTCAAAAATAAAAAATACTGAAAATACTTTTGGAAAATTCGCTTGTCAACATTTTTCATTGTGTACATATTTCGCAGTTTTATTAATAATTTTTTTTCCAGTTGGAAATGACGAAAATCGTCGCCATTTTTCAAAATTACATTGAATTATCAATTTTTTTAAATTATTGAAAATACTGTTGTCCAAAAATACTAAAATATCGAGGAGAAAAATGCCATAATTTTGAAAAATATTCAAAATGGTTTAATATCTAAATAATGTAATAATTTTCTGAAATTCATGAACCTGTTTTGCAAATTGTTTTTTTATTAACAAAATTTTATGAGTTGGAAAAAGCTCAGAAATGAAAAAATCCTTACCATTTTCAAAACTGCAAACGCGACGTTTTTCCAGCATTTCGTTTCGAATATTGAAAATGCCAATGTCAATTTTTATTGATGAAATATTTGGAGTTGCGAAAAGTCTTAACGCTAAACGAGAACCCAACCCAACCCAACCAAAATTTTGTAAACATTTTTTAAAAAATTTAAATTTAATCAAAATGTTTAAAACGTGCAAAAAAATCAAAAATTTATAGACAATTCAAAACAATTCTAACAATGATCAACATGTTGAAGAAAAAAAAAAATCATTGTCAAAATTGCCAATGATGTGACATTTTGAAAACATTCTAGAACTTGTAGACATTCGCAATTCCTATTTTACAGTACAAAAATTTGAAAATAAGTAGAAGTTGAAATTTGAATTTGCAGCAATATTTTAGTATTTTTCAATAAATTTAAAATTTATACAATGTTCAATTACTTACAATTTTTTTAACAATTTTTAATTAGTCGTCTTTTTATTTTCTGATTAATTTCAACTTCAGTTACTTGAATTTTCAACTTGTTTTAGTTATATAAAAAAATAATAAAAATTAAAAGCTAAATTTCGTATTCACAATTTTTTTCCACGTCCAAACGAAAACCAATTAACCGCCGAAAATTTCTCTCGTTCACTCAAAAAAAAAAAAAAACAAACGCCCGTAAAAATAATTTACGGCCACGAAACGATCGAATATCAAAACCGAAAAAAGTCGATCGGCCCGCCGGCGGAAAAAAATCGAGCGGACGGGACGCGGCGACACCCCGAATTTTTTACGCAGAGGTTGTAACCCCCGACGCTAAAAATAATTGGGAGGCCATAAATTTCCGAAAATTTATGTCGCCGATTCGAAGGACAGGTCGCCTCATTTAACGAACAAACGCGGCCGGGCCGAACGGCAGACTTTCGAAGCCGTCCGTCTTAATTAACAAATCTTTGACTGAAAATCCAATTCCATTTTAGTTTCTTCACTTCGATTCTTTCGATTCTTTCGATTTCATCCCGTTTAGGTTCGTCGCCAAAATTTTCGTTTGGTTAATTTTTAAAATCGTTGAGAATCATGAACTGAACTGAAGAACTTCAAATCTTACCCTCAGAACTTGGATTTGGATTAACTCAGTAAATGCATAAAATTAAAAAAAATTATTTCTACACAACTATGATTTGCAACTTTAATGATTAATCGCGCTGCTGCCAAACAGGGTGAAAATTACAACAAATTAATAGCGTTTCGTGCGGATTGTCCGTCGTTTATAATTAAACGTTAAATCCGTAGCCGGGTATGTGATATATCGAGGAGAGGGTTCGCGTTTCATGTGTCCCTGTAATTAACTCCATCGGGAGTTGCAATCATTCCAATTAGGGCCGCTCCGGACCGGAGTCCCCTTACCACGAGACGAGATGGGGCAACGTGTAACCAAGGGCCGTGACGCACAGGTGTCGGCGCATCGCGTGGAATGTTTCGGAGTAATTGAACAATTACCGGATTAATTTCCTTATTAAAGCGGGGCGATTGTATTTTTCGGATCTCGTTCGGTTATGACAGTAATTGAGCGTCGCTAACCATCGCAACCGGTCGAATTGTGATTTGTGTTTGATCTAACGATTAGGTGATGGGGAGGGGGGGTGTCTTTATTTATGTTGATGGACAATAAGTACATGACGGGAAACTAGTCGCAATATACAGATTAATTTAATTAATTATAGATGTACATAGTACACTTGAACAAAAACTTGGGCTTTTACTTTTAATATGGCAAATATTTTGCTAGCGATGTAGAATATTAATCCTCTTACAGTACAACATTATATCATTTGCGTTGAATGCATTTTGGGTATTATATATACGCAAAATTTTAACATTTTAATTTAAATTTTCAATTAAAATTGTTTTCTATTAACTATTGCACATGTGGCGTCGCGGGGACCACAGGTGTCCATCAAACGTGAAAGAACGGCGAAATTTTTTCATGACTGAAAAAATCAAAAATCGACGACGACGACCCCGGAGTCGTGTTTTTTCCCGAAAGAAAATTTCCTTTCAATTTCGAAACTATTGCAAATGTGGCGTCGCGGGGATAACAGGTGTCCATCAAACGTGAAAGAACGGCGAAATTTTTTCATGACTGAAAAAATCAAAAATCGACGACGGGGTCGTGTTTTTTCCCGAAAAAAAATTTCCTTTCAATTTCGAAACTATTGCACATGTGGCGTCGCGGGGACCACAGGTGTCCGTCAAACGTGAAAGAACGGCGAAATTTTTTCACGACTGAAAAAATCAAAAATCGACGACGAAGACGCCGGGGTCGTGTTTTTTCCCGAAAGAAAATTTCCTTTCAATTTCGAAACTATTGCACATGTGGCGTCGCGGGGACCACAGGTGTCCATCAAACGTGAAAGAACGGCGAAATTTTTTCATGACTGAAAAAATCAAAAATCGACGACGACGACCCCGGAGTCGTGTTTTTTCCCGAAAGAAAATTTCCTTTCAATTTCGAAACTATTGCACATGTGGCGTCGCGGGGACCACAGGTGTCCATCAAACGTGAAAGAACGGCGAAATTTTTTCATGACTGAAAAAATCAAAAATCGACGACTACGACCCCGGAGTCGTGTTTTTTCCCGAAAGAAAATTTCCTTTCAATTTCGAAACTATTGCAAATGTGGCGTCGCGGGGACCACAGGTGTCCATCAAACGTGAAAGAACGGCGAAATTTTTTCATGACTGAAAAAATCAAAAATCGACGACGACGCCGGGGTCGTGTTTTTTCCCGAAAGAAAATTTCCTTTCAATTTCGAAACTATTGCACATTGTGTTTAATTATAATGTAGCGCATTGAACGGGCCGCATTTAGGAAAGGAACACCACATATATTTTGTAGATTTGGGTTGGGTTGGGCTTTGTAAATTTCAAAAATGTTAATTTTAACTTGCGGTTCCTTTTAAGTTGATCTCCATTAAATGTCAAATAAAAGTGGACACGGAAAATGTTCGCGTCGTCGTCTTTCTACAAAAAAGGATTACATACGACCGTCAAGGATAAGATGGAGCTCGCGAGCAGATTTCTTTGGAATTTATAATGATGTTTTCAATGCTTAACGATTTATAACGATTTTTAACAACATTTTTCGTCATGTCATGTCGTACTATCTATTTTCGTTCGTTCGTTTTCATTCTTAGTATAATTAGATATATCTTTATGCGATGACTTACATTGAAACGATTTTTTTTTTGTATTTATTTCCAATTTAACTTATGACCAGGTATTCCCGTCGTCATCCACGAGACAATTACGCAACGATTCGAGACGTTCCCATCTTTTTCACGCGACAGGCAAAAGGACAAAAGCGTTTTTTTAGCGGCGCTGCGACACCTGAGAGCTGCAATTGGTCACCGCGAGGGGTTGCTGCCACGACAACCGTCCGCGCCGAGCACCGATTGGACGACGCGACGGAGGCGTAACCCGGGGTGCACATTGTCAACCGCTCCGCCGAGCGCACAACAAAATTATGCGCGGTTTAGTGAGCACATTATTTCCCGAGCGAACGCCCATAAACGGCGACAAATCGAACAAGTTGCGATGAATTAAACACCTCGCGAAATCATGGAAATCGACGGATCGAGCACCTCCAGCGACTCAATGCAGTTCAACAGCAACGTCGCCGCGAATTATTACGCGGAGAGCCTGTACCTGTCGCAGGGCTCGAAGAGGAGCGAGTTCGACGGCTACTTCAACAGCGTCGAGAAGAAATCGGACGATCGGTTCGGGTCGGTCAAGAAGCTGGACTATTTCGCCAATAAAAAGGACGAGTTCGGCGCGAGCGCGATCGGTAAAGTTAGGAGTGAGGACGTTAAAAAGACCTACGCGTACGGCGGTTTGAAAAAGGTAGACGATTTCGTGGACAGCATGAAGAATCAGTTGGATTACTTCGGCAAGGGCAAAAACGACGGGAGCATACACCTGAACAGCGTCGACACCTTCGGGAAGAAGCCGCTGAGTTTCTCGGCGGATCAGGTAAATGAATTAATTAACTTAATCTTCACAAACGTCGCCTTATGTTCGTTGCGATTATCTCCGACCGACTTAGACAGCCCAGCCCAGTCCACCGAGAATTCGGTTTTATCCGTTTTATCTTTCATTCATGAATTGGACTACAAACAAACAAACATCGCTTCATTGAATGTCATGTGATATTTGTATACATTGTAATTAATACAACCTGGTTTATTGTTAAAATCATTGTCGGAACTCGGCCAAGTTAAGTTCTCGGTAAAATGTTATTTAGTCTGCGCGTTTTCGTTTTCTTTTTCTTTTCGGTTGCGATACGTGGAACAAATTGTTTCACCGATTGCCGGCTATTGCTGGGCGAAGCACACGAATTACATCGAATTAAAACGAAGACGAACAAACAATCAAATTGAAATTTGTAGCTAAAAATAATAACTTGGTAAACAATCATAAGTTGGTTTCTTTGCATTTATCCTGTCCGGCTTTTAATTTCATCCGCGTCTCATTCATTTCTTCGACTTATTTTTCGTTCGTTTGTGGTTAGATAATTTTAATTTTAAAAATTTTAGACCAAGCTCCAACACCACGGTTGAAAATGTTGTTAATTGTTGAAACACAATTTGTCATGTGTCAAAATTATATCAAATTACGAAACTTTGATCTTAAAATTATGCCGTTGAACGATTTCTATGCCAACACAAAAAACTAAGCAAGTGCGAATTCCAGGTGCAATGCATGTGCGAGGCACTCCACCAACGAGGAGACATCGAACGCTTAGCCACATTCCTATGGTCGCTTCCGCCGTCCGAGCTCCTCCGAGGCAACGAAAGCGTCTTGAGGGCCAGGGCGGCGGTCGCCTTCCACCGGGGCTCCTACCACGAGCTGTACGCAATTTTAGAATCGCACGCCTTCCACCCGCGCTGGCACTCAGACTTGCAAAACTTGTGGTTCAAAGCCCACTACAGGGAGGCCGAAAAGGTCAGAGGGAGACCGTTAGGTAACTTTGATTCCAAAAATCGATCTGGTCGCTAACTATTCAAATTTTAGGCGCCGTCGACAAATACAGGTTGAGGAAAAAGTACCCCCTGCCGAAGACGATATGGGACGGAGAAGAAACCGTCTATTGCTTTAAGGAGAGGAGCAGGAACGCATTGAAGGAATGCTACTCCAGGAATCGGTATCCCACGCCCGATGAGAAAAGAGCGCTGGCCAAACGGACCGGGCTTACGCTAACGCAGGTCTCGAATTGGTTCAAGAACAGGAGGCAAAGGGATCGGACACCTCAACCACGACCGTAAGTTTTATATCCTTGGTAACTTCATGGTAAACTTCATAACTGAAATAAAGCTCAAATGTCCGCGAGTAGAATCGAACCTGTAGTAAACTTCCGATTTCAAACTCTTCCGGTCTAGACCACTACGCGCCACCGACTCCAGATTACTGACACGTTAATTAAAATTATTTTGTGAACCGAATTTGACGCAATGACGTACATCTTCGGAATGTGGAACTGTTTCGAATTACGATACAGTGTCGATGCCTAAATATTATCGTTCCGGTAAATAACAAACTGGGTAACAGGGGTCGCAGTTATTACGCTTTAAGGAGGCGATAATAAAAGGTGTTTTGTCTACGGCCGGGCAGGAGTAGCACATGCGCTATGTGGGCGACAACGCCAACTTCTCTGGCCGGTTATATTTACGTGTCCATCCACATTAATAAACCAGAGCGAGTCGAAACGAAGAAATGCTGGAACGTCACGTTCTTAAACGACTACCAGACTGCGCCGCGCTGCAGGTCGTTAAACAGCGAAAATCGAAATTAAAAAACGTAGAAATTCATTTAATCCGGTCGTTTGCTAGGGTTGGTTTATTTCAGTTCACTTTGGCCCCTTTCATTGTCCAAATATTAATGTTAGCTCTTGTGTATTTTCAAGTTCAATACTTAAAAAAATAAAAAAAAACTAAATAGTAAGGGGCAGTAACGTAAAATAAATTTTAATGAATTTCTGTTAAAATATACTCTAATTTTAGTTCCCTACATTGCCCAAGTATTAATTTTAGTTCCTTTTATTATATTCAATATTTAAAAAATATTAAAAATGGTAAATATTTACAATTTTAATATTTTTTAAAAAATAATAAAATGGCAACAAAATAAAAATACTAATATCTGCCAAAATCTACGAATTTTATTATTTTCATGGCCTTACAATTTTCGTTTCAGTGAACTGCTAATAAGCAACATGTCCCTGGGCCAAAACAACATGCTGTCTAGCCACCAAGGAAGCATAGACATGGTGGCCTTCCAGGCGGCGTCCAAACTCTTCGACCCGACCTGCAACGTGACGTCGTGCTACACAGACTACCAAGTCCCGTAGTCACCTAGGCGCGGTCTCGTCGTGCATATTGCATATTCAGCTTCATGTAGATAAATCGATGTAAAATTGTATATAGAGAAACAGTGGAATAAAATCGCTGACTTTATTTATTAAAATAGGAAAATGGAGCTGTGCTTTGCCCATTCACATTTTTCGACAGTATTCCGACGGGTAGTGAAACCGGCACTTGTGCGATTGCCAAAAATCAACGTGATACGCCGGGACGTCCGGCTCGACTTGGGCCACCTTTTTGACGAACAGGTCAAAGTCGACGGAATGTTCCGAAAAGGTTCTGAGGTCCGGCTGCAGACCCGGCGAGTATTTCTCTTCGTAGAGCATTTTGCGCTCGTACTTTGGGGGGCGGGACTTTTTGTACAAATCAAAACTGCAAAATTCAGCGGTGACGGTGAAAACGTAAAATTCGTAGGATAAAAAGCAACGAGAAAGCTGCGAAAATAAAGAAAGGAAGCAACGACAGGTCTAAGTCAAATCAAACGAATGAAAAGCGTTTAAAAAATCGTAAAAACACTAAGCAAATAAAATTCCATTGCTCAATCGTTAATTTAAGTGCCCCTTGATATTTGATTGATTTTTATTATTTTTTAAGCATTGACATTTTCCTTTTCATTTGATATAAAAAAATAGTAAAAACACCAAATATTTTACTGCCACAAAGGGGTAGTAAAATAAAATTAATTCTAACAAACCCCCGATTTTTAATAATATTTTCTATATAGTAAACATTTTTAAATATTTTTTTATATTAAAAAACAGTAAAAATACTAAATATAAAGGGGTGGCATAAAAAATCTCATTGCTTATTGTTAGCGCCCCTTGTTAATTAATATTTTCATTATTTTTTAAAATAATGTTTAAATTAATTTTAATTTTTTTAATATTAAAATTTCTAAATAATACGCGATAATAAATAATCTAAATGTCAAAAAATATACATAGCAAGCGGCGATAAAAGAGCAAGAAGCAAATAAGCAACCGACAGATTACGTCATCTAACATCACAGGCAACAATAAAAAAAATAAATAACGATCATAAGAAAAATTTAAACCAAATCAATTAAATGCAAAACGTGTAAGACGATTAATGCATTAAATATTTTTAATGAATTTTAAAAATTATTTCTTTTTCAAATTACATTTATAAAAATAATATTTATTGTTTTAAAAAAATTTAAAAATTATTTACAATGAATTTCTGCCAAAATACGTCCACGAATTATGTTTTTATATAATTCTCAATTTGGAAAAAACCAATAAATTTCATTTCTTTTATTCTTTGATATTTTTTAAATACTTTTAAATATTTTTTAAATTTTTAAATAACCAATTGCAATAAATTTATGCCAAAAGATAATTGAAAAAAAAGAAAAAGACAACATGCAAAGCAAATATTTTTCCACTTACCCCCTTTTATCCAAAATCAGCGACTCGTCGCTTTCCACCACTTCTCGCGTCCGATCCCTGCGCCTGTAATTATCCTCCAGCGCTCGATGTCGTTTCTTCTCGAATATGTACCGGTAAGTGTCTCTGCCCACGTCACCGTTGTAGATCCTCCTCAGCTCCAACATGTAGTTCTTCATCGGGATGCCCTTCATCCACCGCTCGATTTCAGACAGGCGACTGCAAATAAATGAAAAAAAAAAAAAACACCGTAACCACGACCCACGACGAAACGATCGCCGCTTACGTCTCATTGTGGTTGGAGCACACACCCTCCGTGACCTCGGTCCTCAGTAAATGATGCGTTTTAAACAAAATGTACAAAACCCACTCTTTGCATTCCCGCCGCAGTTTCCCCTCAACTTCGGGCGAAACGCGCGCGCCATCTTTCCCCATCTCCTCGAACATCCTCTTCAACTTCACCTGCATGTCGTCGTTCACCTGCCTCAGTTCCGACCGCCTCCTCAATATATCGGCGATGGATATATCCATCGAACGCCGGACCTGAAACGTCGAAATAAAAAATGATTTCAAGCTGCACGAACGTCGAAACCTTGAATCCTTTCCACAGCGCCTGGATTTTCGTCGCCTGGACGTTGTAGCGCTCCATCCGTATCCTGTACAAGAACTCTAACAAAATCCCCGGCAAACGCCACCTGAGCAGCCAACCGCGGACGTGCTTTTGTATCACCGTCGCCTTTTCGTTCCACATCGAGATCTCCTTGCGGACCACGTAGCCGCGAAACAATCGCTGGATCTTCAGCGCGGCGAAGTGTCTTATTTTCGTCGGGCGTTCCAAACGGCTAAGAAATGCGATGAATGAACGTCGCGTAAGCGTCGGTTGTGTAATCACCTAGATTCCCTGATGATCGAGTGCGTGATGTGATTCGCCGACAGGAACAGGTGAAACACCGACGCCATTGCGCGTTACGGAACAAAAATTGTTTTAAGAGAATTTTGACAGAAAAAATTATGCAACGATGCAGACGTCATGATTGAAAAAATTTAGGCCACGCCTACTGACGTGACGCTAGCTTCGTATAAATTTGGTTACAATTAGTTCATAAAAATGCGCTAGATGGCAACACTTGTATCAATGCAAATGGCGACGTAATTTCCTATTTGAATTTTGTTTGAAGCGTCGTCTAATTAATGACACATTATCACGAATTGAAATGCAAATAAAATTATAAAATAGGCGTTTACAGGTTTGGCATCGATGAAGAGAGTGTCATCGTTATTCGTGACTTTGACAAAATCAACGACTTTATCATCTCAATCTCTCGACACAAACATAAATGAATTAAAAAAAGCAAAGAACTCACCTCGAAGTGTCCAAAAACGCTCACGGAAAGCGAATCTATTCGAAAACTCGACGAAAACCATTTCAAGGTCCCCGGGGGACGCCAACATTTTCGAACGCGCAGAAGGACTTCCACCGGCGAAACCGACGTAATCTTCACTCCAAGATCGCTCCGCGAACAAATCGCAACTTTTACGAAAAAACCGCCGCGTTTACATCGAAATTTCCACAATTAACGCCGTAAAATGCGGACCGGACGCGGGCATTCAAAACGACGCACAACACAAACAAACGCTGGCGTTGAAGGAGAAGAAGAATGCGCAACCGGCACCCTTCGATCAAAACATCGCGTTCGATGCTTCTTACAAGTTCGCTAGAACAATTGAAAGAACTGAAAATAAAACGAATTGTGATTATTATCAGTCATAAATTACCGGCAATAAAAAAAATTGGAAAACGCGATAAAAACCGCCAAATTGAAAGACGCGTACGCGGCTAGATCGAAACTTCATGCAAATTGTTTATAGGTTAGCTCACGCGAAAACTTCGATAACATAACAAAATCAAATGACGTACCATTTTTAAAGTAAGCGAAAACGTCGCGATTCAATTTTCTGTCGTCGCTCGTGGATTTTTTTCTTGTCGATTAATTGCATAACGACCGTGAATTCGTCGCCGTAAATGTTTGCAAATATTTCGAACGAATCAGTTGGCCAAGATTATTGTTCCAATCGTTTCGTGTCCTCCAGGTGGCGCTGCCTTCGACACCGGCAACTTACGAATAAAAAAAATTAAATGTTACCATTCCGACAACTAGTAAAATGAAATAAACATTTTTCGCTTCAAGTTAAATCTAAATGTACCGTTTTCTTCAGGGATCGTTCAAACTACGCAACGTTAACAATGAACGGGCGTTTTTGACGCGAGTTTGCCGTGAAATTGCACACGATTTGAAATTACGTTTTTAACTTTGAAAGAACGGTAACGTCGAACGAAGATCGATTTAAATGTTTAAAAAAATCAAATAACCAACCTCGAAGTATCACAGAAAGCGAATCTATTCGAAAACTCGACGAAAACCATTTCAAGGTCCCAGGGGGACGCCAACATTTTCGAACGCGCAATAGGACTCTCACCGGCGAAACCGACGCAATCTTCACTCCAAGATCGCTCCGCGATCAAATCGCCACTTTTGCGAAAAAACCGCCGCGTTTCCATCGAAATTTCCACGATTAACGCCGTAAAATGCGGACCGGACGCGGGCATTCAAACGACGCACAACACAGAAGACAAACGCTGGCGTTGAAGGAGAAGAAGAATGCGCAACCGGCACCCTTCGATCAAAACATCGCGTTCGATGCTTGTTACAAGTTCGCCGGAACGATTAAAACAATTGAAAACGAATCATTGTAATTATTATAGTCGTGAAAATAATGAAACGAATTATTGTCATTGTCGTCGTCATAAAAATACGCGCCGGGCAAAAATGGGAAACGCGATGAAAACCTAAACACGACAAATTGAAAGACGCGTCCGCGGCCGGATCGAAAAAACACTTTCACTTTTCAATTGTAGGTTATATCACGCGAAAAGTTCGATAACGCGACAAAATCTAGCGACTTACCGTTTTTGAAGTAATCGAATCGGCCGATTCGATTTTCTGTCGCTCGTGGAATTTTTCTTGTGGATTGAGTGCCTCGGTAATGAATTTATCGCCGTAAACGATTGCAAAAAATATCGTTTCGAACAAATCAAACGTCTGGGATGGTTGCAGTTCCGATCGTTTCGTTTACCGGTGGCGCTGCCTTCGACACCGCCATCTGTGATTATAAACCTTGTCCTTAATGTCAACATTAAATGTTACGTTTTCCCTGCTAAAATTAATTTAAGTTATTTTAAGTAAATTAATTTTGTTAAATAGTTAAATTTATCACCGATACCCGAAGAAATAAAACAATTACAACTGACTATATATTTATTCAAAACAAACACATACAGTACCTCGTTCACATTTCGCAAGTATTCAAAAACGATACTCTCCAAACGAAAAATAAATCGCGTCTGCTAGAATATAACTCTCGCAAAAATTCCGCGAAACAAATTAAAAACCGTTCAAACAATCAAACAATAATAATAATCGCGATGCGAACGTGCTCGTCGACTTGCCGACACTTCCCATTCAAAAACGAGTCCTCCACGTATAAAAACATTAACTATTCTATCATTTATTATCATCAACTCGGAGTATTTACATAATTGTAATAGAACTCGTTGAAACATTTGAGAATATACTTATTACATAATTTAGAAAAGACTTATATACAATAAACAAACAACTCCCGTCTAAATTATTCAGGCACAATTTTCAACCATGCGTCTTCTTCTTCGCCGTCGTCGTTAGGAATGCGCACCTGCACCAGCTGTATGGGGCCGTCTTTGGTTTGGATGATCTGCGTTTCGCCGTTGGCCAAAGCGGCCGACGTTATTAACCTCTCGTAATCCACCGTGGTTCTCAGCTCGTGACCTTCGCCGTCTTCGTTCTCGTCGACTTCGTCGCCGTCTTCTTCGGCAAATTGAATTTGCTGTGTGGAGAACGAAGGTAAAATTTACTTCATTCGAAATCAAATTAATTAAAGAAAATTGTGCACAATTTACAATATACTGATATCCCTTAAAAAGTTTTATCGATAACAATGCCGTTAGTTTTTATGATAGTTCTGTACATTAAATTTTTTTAAATTATGTCGGCTATTTCCATAAATAATTGCAATGGTTCCCTAATTTTTCTCTTCAATATTTGCATTTTTGCTCTGTCATCGTATTGGTACAAGTTAAGAATTAATAAATGTTTCGCAAGATAATTTTAAACTACCTGTCCGTCGATGATGATGTGCTCCACGGCTTCGGAATCTTCGACGTGATCCTCGTCCATCTGCTCTGCGACGATGAGCGAACCTTCCGAATGCCCAAACACCTTACCACCCTCCACCAACATGTGCGGTTTTATATCGGCGATGAACAATTTCGATTCTTCCGCTTCCTCCTCATCGTTCGGATCTATTTGTTCCAGTCTACTTACGTCGCCGTCCACGATTTCCATTTCACCATCGGCATTAACCTTTAATTATAAAAATTGAATTCGAGTTTTTCGTTGAAATTAATATAAGAATATAAAATGTCACCGATGCCCTGAGAATCGACTTTAATTTATTTCGATTCTTAGCAAGTTTTATCAAACAAATACGTACCGTAATAATCTGATCGTCGTCAGTAGTCAGTCTCGGTTGGTTTACCACGATGGTATCGTTCAAGTGACCTTGCGTCTGCATGTGCTGATATAACAGGGGCTTTCGCATAAATCCAGCGCCGCACACCAAACACTCGTACGGTTTCTTGTCTGAGTGCACGAACCTGTGAGCGTTGCGATTGTCCCGGCTGTTGAACGCCTTCCCGCACACCTCGCACAAGAACGGCTTTTCGCCGGTGTGAATGCGTCTGTGTTTCTTGAAATGCTCGGGGTAGACGAAAGTGGCCTCGCAGACGTCGCACTTGAACGGTCGTTCACCCGTATGAGCCGCCTTTATGTGATAATCCAGCAAACTAGAAAAAACACCATTGCATTTTAAAACCACTAGGATTATCAATATCCTTAAAAGGAAAGAAGACGAGGAGGCGAACATCGACCTGGATGGCCAAATAATGTGGTGCAGGCATGGCAGATTAAAGCTAAATAAAATTTCTAATTTAATGAAACTTTAAACGTTGTTTTCCTGTAAAGCACTTTTCCTCAGAAACTATTGCATGGATTTATTTAAAATGTTCAGTAGCTTCATAGTGTTCTCTATGGAAGTACGTAGCCGTTTTTTTTATCATCAATTTATCACTTATTGTTACGGCAAAACATCTATATATTTCTTAAAACCTTTTACAAAAAAAAAAACCCCTACATACTTCCAAAGCCCAATGTACATAGATTTTAAATTTGCTTACTTTTTTATTCCATGACTCATGACGCAACTGTTCTTGAGGACTGGCTCACCACACCACAATTTTTAACAAAAATGACACTTGTACTTCAATATATTCTTAATGAACCCTCTGAGAAGAATTTCTATTCCATTCGTCATACTGACGTTTATGACTATTCGTCATAATTAGTATTTAAGTTTAGTAGTCTCACCGTCTTCTTTTGAATCCTTTTCCGCAATCTTCGCACTTGTATCTCTTATCGTCGTAATGCGTGGCCCTCTTGTGCGACTGCAAGTTCGACCGTTGGCTGAACGTAGCGCCGCAGAACTCGCACTGGTACGGCCTCTCGCCGGTGTGCGTGCGTTCGTGATCCCGAATCTCCGCCTTTCGCGCAAACGCCTTGCCGCACTGCCCGCAAATGTACGGCTTGTACCCGGTGTGAACTATCGAGTGCACCTCCAAGTTGTGTATCGATCCGAACTGCTTATCTAAAAAAAAGTTCGCCAAATGGAAACACAAACGTAATTTTTTCACAAATCAATATCAACAAGGGACGACTTTTAATTAGTCAATTAATCAATTTAATTTCAAATGCAGCAGAGTTGTAGATTGTGACCAAACGAACTGGGGGTGAGTTTGTCGGCGACTGGTGAGACAAACTGTGTGGGAACGCGTTCGAAAATATACAACGTCTTACCGCACAAATGACACGAAAATTCTTTAACACCTGAATGAGTACGTTCGTGTTGGGTTAGGTTTTGCTGGCTCAGGAACGACTTGTTGCATTGCGAGCACTGAAACGGCCGCGGCCTCACTTCGTGCGTCTTCTCGTGCGCCTTGAACGTGTACTTCGAGGCAAAGTCCTTGCCGCACTGCGAGCACACGTACGGACGTATTCCCGTGTGCGTGTTGATATGTTCGTCCAGTAAATTTTTCGAACTGAAATTCAAAAGTTTAATTAATTAAACTAAATTAATTAATAGCTCAAGATAATAACACAATCATCTCAATCTCAAATTGAAACAAACTTACCCTTACCACACAGTATACTGCTGAAGATGACAACATTGTTAATAAAATGCTGTGTGGTAAGTTTATTTCAATTTATTTGCCAACCTCAGTCTCCAATTTACTACCTCAATCTTATAAAAACTTATCTACCAACCTAAAGTAGAACATTACGTCTTACAATGTTTAAGATTTATATTTAAATAACGTTATATTAAACAATTTGGAATCTTTTCAAATAAACTTATTATAAACTGTATACAAGTTATCCCTATGTCTAGTGTTTAATAGGAGTGTAATTCTAAAGTAAGTGACTGGGGGGGGGGGACACTGAGACATGTGATGCAATAATTTGTGAATTTATATTTAATGTGTTTCACACCAAGTTTGTTTAAACAATTAAATTTCATTCATATGATTCTATAAATTACTTTTATTTTTACTTGTTATATGTGGTACGCACTGGAACCATTCTATTATAATTATTTGCTTCGTAGGTTCAATTGTGTTACCTGTATCTCTTTCCGCACGTGTCGCAAGTCCAGGCCTTGTTCTGCGGATAATGCATGCGTTTGTGGATGCGAAACAGCCGTAAATTGCTGAAAATGCGATTGCAAACTTCGCACTGGAAGTCGCCCTCTTCAGTGGCGACGTGTTCGTCCAAATGCGTCGACAACTCGTTGCGCTTTCGAAAATCTTCCCCGCACACGTCGCAAATATACAAACGTGACTCGTGAACCGTCTTCACGTGCTGCATGATCGCCTTGGCCTCGCCGCAGACCGTTTCGTCGCCTTCGCACAACAAACACGTGTACATGTTACCGTCGCGCGTCACCGCCTTCACAATTAAAGAATGTCATCAAAAATTTTACTTGCATGCAATTCAAACTTACCGGTGGTAAATACTCCTCCTTAATTTTTTTCGGCACAAACTTCTTGTTGCTAGTCGGAGGAGCTTTCCTCTTTAAAATGTTGGGCTTGTCGTCGGCATCGGGTTCCGGTTCGATTTTAATATGCACTTTCTCTGTAAATTAAGTAAAATTCGATTTTATTTGATCAAAGACAATCGAAGCAATCGAGACGACTCCAACCTAAATTTTTCTCGGCGATGGCGGCCGCTTGCAGCAAAGCTTCGGTGTTGTCGTTTCCGGGCGGTTCGTAGTCGGAATCCGAGGGGTGATCCACGGCCCCGTCGTCGACGATGTCCTGCTCGAACCCGTGGAGCGGTTCGTTCGAGTCGTCCATTTCGACGTCCTTGGGATCTTTCGGGCTCTCGGGTTTATCCTCGCCGTGGATTTTGACCAACTCCATTTCAATTTCCTCCAACGTGTGCATTGTGGTTTTCGTCGCGGGCGTCTGCTTAAAGACCTGAAAGCAGTGCGTGAGATCCGGCGATGAAATTTGGGGATTGGTTACCTGTGTGTCGTCGTCGGAGGACGGTATGTCGAGGATTTTAAGGAGCTGGTCGTCCTTGCTCGTCTCCTTCATCTTGCCGTTTTGCATTTCGTGGTCGTCATCGTTGGGCAAATCGTCCTCGCCGTTTTTGTTCCTTTGAATGGATTTCTTGTAAGTGGTGACGATGTCGACCTTGATTTCCAGCAATCGTTTCTCCAAGTTGTCGACCTCGTTGAACACCTTGAAGCACTTCTTGCAGATCAGTAATGTGTGCACGGTTTCTTCTCGCACGTCCTCCCCCAGGACTTGCGACATTATGAAGCTCAACGGTCGTTGCGAACATGTTTTCGACTGCAATCGACGTTTATGAAGGAGATATTTTCGATCGCGATAAGAACGTACGTACCTCTTTGCTGAAGATTTGCACGGCGTTTCGAGCGGAGACGCCGACCCTCCCGTTGCATATCAAGCAGTGCGGATTCTCCCTCACCTCTTTGGTAGTCATACTGCAACAAACGATCCATTACGTTAGATTAAACCGCGTCGTTTACTGTACCATGCCCGTGGCGCCGAGTTACATCACACGTCACGAACGCAAATTTTACAAATTATTTCGGTTTAACGCAAAGTGACAATTATTGGACTAATTTGACAGTAATCAACAACAATAAAAAGTTCCCTAGGCGAAAAATAAAATCGTTCGGAGCGGGCGAAATATGTCCGACGCGAAAATCGCGAGCGGCCGTTTCGATCGACGCTCTGAATTACGACGGCCCCGGAAACTTCTCGTGCTGCGTCAGTTAGTAAGTAAGTGGGTTACCTTTTCAAATCGGAAGATTATTTTAGGGAAACATTTCGTTTTTGAGAAAAACAGGGCTGACGAACAAATGCTGCCAAGCTACAGATATGACGCGACACAAAAACGGAGCAGGTGACGCGATCAGCCTTTCCAACGCGCAAATGCCGTCGGAGCGCAAGATGGCGGGCTCGAGAAAAAAAATCGTTTATTTTTGGATTTTTTCGCGGCGGCGTCGACGCGCCTCTCGACGGCGGTTTTATTTCGCCGATTCGATCGAAGAACGGCAATTGTTATCGACGTGATCGATGCGATCGCAGTGTTCTCAATTACCGAATTGAAATTACGGTCGCGCATGCGCGGCCCTCGCAAACGACAATTTTGAATATTGACACGAGATAAACACGAAAATAGGTAGCGATATTATTGACAGTAAAAGCAAAATACGCAACGAATTTAATTTCATGTCGAGTAATTTCTGTTCGTAATCAGGAGTTCAGATAACATTCGCGACATATTTCGCGACCCCGATCGCGCGGACGTTAAGCTCGCGCACTCGTCCTTCAAAATCACGCGAAACGCGCTCGCGTTTTTGAGCATTCCGAAAATAATACCACTTAATAATAATGAAATTTGTTTTGGAAGACGCCACTTCTCCAATTTAGACGTTGAACATTTCGAAATATTAAAAATAAATTGCTAATAATTCGATTGACGTCAGCGCCATCTATTATTAATTCGTCGGTCTGAGTAAAGTAGAAATGTGCAAATTTAAAAAAGCCAATGTTCCTTTCAAAAAATATTGTGCATACTTGTGGGGCGTTTGGAAACCTCAAAACGAATAATAATAGACCAGTCTTGGGCTCTCATTAGCTGCCATTTATTGCGGACCCTTTCAATTTTGTTGCAGTCTCTTTTCCATTTTCTTCTTGTATTATTTCGTTGATTAATTAGTCTGTGGGGGTTTGTCAGAGTGTTACTTTAGCTTTGTGCAAGTTCCTTTTCATAATGTGCAAGTATTTGTCTCCACAAACACAAAAGAAAAAGTACGTTTGCGGTTCTATTTCGTTTATCGTGACGTATCAGTCGTTTTTATGTATTTATTTATTTACTCTATGTCTCTATCTTACATAGGTCTCTTATGTATTTTATAACCACACTGCAAACATTGTTAAAAACCAACTTTCCAGCTGTATCCTATTGTTTTAAAAGCCATAGATGTAGCAGTTTAAGGATTTTTTTGTTGCTGTATTGCAGTTTTGTTTTACTTTTCTTTTCTAAAAAGCATTTTAATAGTTTACACTGTAAAAATTAATTAATTAATTAATCAAATGTATCTTCAAAAAAAAATTCTTATATTTACAATTAAAACTAATGTACACTAATGTGATACCAATTAGCCTATAAAATCCGCATACAAAATTCTACATCTACATATCTTCAGTGCTCCACTTGTAAACGTCTTCCTGTTGCGCTTTCCTCGAATTAATGACCTCGAAGAATTTCTTTTCGTACTCGTTGGATCTGTCGACCCCATCCCACCTGTGACCCGGCACGATTCCGTACCGGTTCGGCATAAACTCGCCTTCATACTGTGGTTTCACTGAAATTGAATTAATCAGATTTTAAACATCGTTTACCTTCGATCGAGTTACACAGAAAACAAGTCTGTGAAATGAAAGTACTGAAGTATTTTTACTTTACAGATTATTTTGATTGTTCCACAACACATGAGCATGATAAGTTAATTAGCAATTGCAAGTTTACAGTTGCAGTTAAAATTTGTAATAAAATTTGCAACAAATAAAATAAAACTCACTAGGTTTCCCCGATACGATTTCTTTCACCTTCTTCTTCTTCCGAATGTACGCCAACATGGGATCGCCCTCGCGTTCCTGCTCCTTCAAGTGCCTCTCCAAATCCACGTCGTCGGCGTATCTAGCCAATGGCTTGCTCATCTCGTGAAGATCCTGCTTGAGTTTCTCGTCGTACGCCTCCACCTGCTTCAGCCCTTTTCCCCAACGGTCGTATTTCTCCTTATTTTCGTTTTCCTTCTCCTTTTTCTTCGTCGCCTCCGCCGCCTCTTTCTGCAAGTCCCTCACCTTCCCGGTTTTTCGATCTCTGAGCACCGTCTTCGCGTTCACGCCGGACATTTCGGCCGACATGTTCTTGAACAGTTCGTCCTCGCGATTCTTAAAGACGCGAGTTTCGCGCACCAGATCCTCGGCGTTCTGCAACCCCGCCGTTTTTCCGTCGAGAGTTTTCGTCGCTCTCGCCTCGAGGACCTCCGGTTCGATTTTAATGTTCTGCAGTAGTGTATCGTGCGTTGTTTGCGAAGAGATTGAATCCTCGTCAATTTGCGCCCATCTGCTTCGGTTTCTTTTGGTGGATTTTGCGTCGTCTTTATCGGCAGATTCTTTGCTTCGACGATGCACTTCGTTTCTTTGTCGGTTGGTCTCTGTGTTGTTTCTTTTTCGTCCAGGACTATGATTGTGCTCGCCAGCCCTTTTGTCTCTTCTCGTCGGGTGAAAATTTCGCGGTGAACTCGTTCGCCCTCTCCTGTTGTTGAAATCGCTGGATTTGTGCGCGTGACTTGCGTCGCTGCTTCTGCGTCGTCTAGGTGGACTAAAATCATCGTTGCGCTTGGTTTTTCTCGGGGGACTTGCGTCGTCCTTCCGCGACCTTTGAGTCAAACTGATCACTTCGTTGTACTTTTGTTTCCTCGGCGGACTCGCGTCGCTATCCCTTCGCCTCCTTCTAGGTGGACTAATATCATCTAACATAAAAAAATTACCACACGTGCAGATTAATTAAAAATTTGACAACAAAAATGACATACCGCTTGTTTTCTGCTCGTGTTCTCCACCTTCGCTTTTAATCCGACTCGGACTGTAATCGTCGCCGTTTGCGTTTTTCTTCGCCCTCGCCAGGACGTTCGATCTGGAAACTTGCTCCGCCACCAGGTCGTACGCCTCGGTCGCCCCCAGCGGCTTCCACTTGTCGCTCTTGCGGAAATCGTCGATGCGCAAGGCCATGGGTCGGTCGTCGATCACGCCGACGATTTGCGGAGCGTCCTCGTTCGTCTGCAGGTCTTCTTCGACGGCGCGGTTGAAAGTTTCGGCGTCCAGGTCGTCGTCTATGATTCTTACCCTGGAATTGATGCGAATTAATACGTGCACCTAAATTGATTGTTACGTACCTGTCGGAAATTCCGGTGCATCTTTTCTTTTTTTTCTTCTTCTTGCCGAGCTCCTTGCCCCGCGATAAATATTTTTTGAGGTATTCTTTCTGATTTATCGTTTCCATTAAATTAACGTAAATAGGTTAATCGCAAACGAACATAACCTATTTGATTTTTGTTAGTTTGTATAGATGGCGTGTGGCGGTGTTGTCGTGATCGTCGCCACAATGACGGAAAGAAAGTAACTGAAATTGATGGAAATGAATTTATAAAGTAGCATTTAACTTAATTTCGGTAATTCTTCGTGTTTTCTCATCACAATATTTATCTTCCGAGTGTCAATAACTGTAAATAACTGTCAATAACTCGAAATACGAATTTAAGGTTAAGAATTTACGTTTTATTGTGTCAATGTGTCAATGCGTCAAATCATTACAACTACTGAACGATTAATGGCTTTAATTGCTTATATCAGCTTTGGGGAAATTAATTGAGATCGAATAAATTGAATCATGTACTTTGATCTGGTCGGAGATAAACTTGACGTTAGAGCGGTTATGTTTACGTGCGGGGTTTGCGTGTAGAATGTTGGTGGAAAAAAATCGGATTTCGTGCACATAATGGCAGTTTCCGCGGAAGGTGCGGGAGTTTTGCGCGAATGGGCCCCCCTAACGGACCTGTTCAACAAACTGCCGACGAGAATACAAAACGGAATCTTCAACAACGAAGTGAAACTAACGTGCGTCGACGTCTTGTCCGATTTCGTGGCTTTGGGGACGAACTTGGGAATCGTGTACTGGTACAATCGGAAAAATCACGATTTACAAAGGCTCCGCTGCGAGGTAATTCGTTTTGATTGTTTTAGTAGTTTTACGTTAATTAATTTTTGACAGAACTCGAATGTACCGATAACCGTCGTTAAAGTGATATCGACCGTCGATTACATGCTGGCTTGCGGTAACAAAAACGGCAACATCAGCATCTTTCAAATCCCCAAATCGCACCCGGACAATTTACCCGAGAGTCTAAAGCCCAAGAATAAACAGGTCGAACGGTACACAGTCGCCGACATGCACAAAGGACCCATATCGGCGATTGAGTGGTCGAAAAACGGGATGAAGTTATTCTCCGGCGACAACTTCGGCCTAGTCGTCCTAACCGAGATCGATTTTTACATGGTAAGTGTAATTTTACGTTTGCTTGTCCTCGATTTTAATTTGAAACTTTCGTCGACTGATCGATTTAATTCCCGTAGCACATTTCCAAGTCGGTGGAGATCCTAAACGAAGCCTACGAAGTCGTCCAGCTCAGTTACCACCAGCAGAATTTGTTAATATCGACGACGTTTCGAAGCATCGTCTGCCGAAAAGAAGACAAGTGGAAAATCTCCCAGGTCGGGAAAAAAGATCGCAAAGTGTAAATTAATTCGCGTCAACGTCGCCACGTCGTTTAAAACCGCTGTGTTTAGGTTCGGCAACTTCGGCGGCGTTTTCCACCACAACAGCGAACGCCCCGGCGAAACCGTCGTGTACTGCGCGCGTCCCGGCTTGCGGATATGGTCGGCGGACGCAACGGGATTTGTCAAACAAACCCTTTTGTTTAAAGTAATTGAATGAGTCGGTGTGAAACGGATTTTCACGTTGTCTTTGCAGGAGGTTTTAAACAAGGGGTGCGTGGACGTTCCGATCATAAATCCGATTTCCGGTCACTTGCGGAAGCTCAGGCCGACGAAAGAGGCCTCGTTCGGCGTCCTGTTGCGGTTCCGCGATGATTTGTTGGTTACTTACGGCTCTGACGTCGTTTATGTGCTGAATCCCAAAGATTTGACCATCGTCAGCATGGTGAACAACTTGCGAGGGTGGGTGTTGAACGATTGGAATTGCGTTGAGCGTTAATGTGAGTTTTTATTTAGGATATTGAGCGTGGCTACGACCAAGGACGAAATATTTATTTTAGAAGAAGAACGGAGTTTGATTCGGATCGCGTATCAGCCGGAGTATTTTAATGGTGGGTTGTGTTGTAATGTAATGATTTGCATTGATTACTTCGTTATCAAATAATTAGTTATTAATATGAAACATCCTAATGAGGTTAAGCCTCTTAATTATTGCCTCATTGTTTTTTTTTATCACAAAGAAAAAATTGGTGAGGTTTTTCAAACTCTTGAACATGGTTGTCCAGCAGTAGCTTTTTCATATAATTTGGTGTTCATTGGGCATCTAATCCAACATTCTGTTACGTCATTGAATTTCATTGTGTTTTAGATAACGTGAAGTAGGTGTCTGAGTCCTTACTGTCATGATTGGATGATTGGACCAATTTATACAATTTTATATTTATAAGTTAATTTTTTTACAGAAATGAAGCATCCTATTCCAACGGCGAGCGTGTTCACGCCCTTATCGTCGTCTATCCGAGAATTAACGAACAAATTCCAAAACTCCGGCATAATGTCGGTCATTCCACCGATCGTAGAGTACCCCCAGAACGCCTTCTGCATACACACCGACGTCACGTCGGTCATCAGCGCCGAAGAAGCCGTCGAGTCCCCCGCCAACACCCCGCCGAAACGCATAGACACCAGCGAGATTAAATTAATCGACGGGAGCGACGACAAGGCCAAAAAGGCGGAGATATACAACAAAATATCCGAGGAGGAGTTCAACGACACCATCTTGTTTAAGCACCACACTCGCAAAAAGCACTACAACATGAGCACCAGTATTACCAGCGTGAGTTCGAGCAGCTCGGACGAACGCGAAAGCATCTCGAGACCCGTCGCCATGAATCTAAGCACTGTTAGTATTTATCCCGATTTGCGCAGCCCCGACACGATCATGAACGACATCGTCGAGAAAGAGAAGTTGCTGGCCGACGTGCTGAATTTCGATAAAATTAAATTAAACGTGAAGTCCCGCGATGTTCCAAGCACGTCGAACGGTTTCAACGGCTCCATTTTTAATGGAAAATCGTCGAAATCGACCACTGTCGATGTAAACTTGAAAGACGAAGAAAAACCGACTGTTGTGGACGTAAACTTGAAAGACGAAGAAAAACCGATTTATACGCCGATTAACGTTTGCAATCGTGGGTCGTTTGAAACCGAATCGAAATCTGCAATCGTCGCCGTTAATACTTTGCAGATACCTGGTGAGTCGCTTTTGTTGTTTAAAATCGATTTGTCGAGCTATTTTTTTTTTTCAGCTCTCGTGAACATTCCAAACGACTGGAATTTATCCAAAGTGAAGTTGAGCGTGGAACGAAACACCAGCGAATCAGACATCTCGTTGACGGATTGGGAACTGATTTAATTAGGGGTCGCGCTCAATACGATGATGAATCGATGCGAAATCTTATTTTTGTAAATTCTAGTCAAATTTCCATTACAATTCGGCGACGATTTTTTTTATTACTTTTAGTTACGCGGTGTGCACGTGGGTGATATTTTGCAAAGCGGCTTTTACGGCATCGATTTATGAAACGAATTTAATCGCGGTTTATAATTTTTACGAGGATTTTTGTGCACCACGACATAATTAAATGAATTGGAAGAGAATTAGATCTGCGAATGCGAATTGTGCTCGTAAATGTGCGTTTATTACGAAATTGTATTTTACTCTGCTGTATGTTTTAAGAAAATAAAGTTATCAAGCTCGGATTTACTAATTTTACATCTTTGCATCAATATCAAATTACTGCTATTTTATTAAACACAACAGTATATGTCGAGAGGTATTGTGTTGGACAATATGGATGTTTGCAATAAACCACAACCAGATACGAAACATCAATCAAAATACATTTATTAATAAATCATACATCGGTTATTGAAAATCAGTGCACACTTAAACCGGTTTATAGTCCAGTTTGCTTTCAAGTTTCTTGTTATCGGCGACTTTCCTAACGGCCTTCATGAAATCTTCTTGCACGACGTATTCTCGCTCGGCTCGAATCGCAAACAGACCGGCCTCGGTGCAAACGTTCCTGTAAATAAATCGATTGGTTTATTTTGAAATCCCATTGCAGTTATCTAACCTCAGATCTGCGCCATTGAACGAATCCGAAAGTTTCACAATGGCCTCGTAATCGAGCTCCCCGTGTTTCGCGATCGGTCCGGCGTGAATCTTCAGAATTTCCAGACGCGCCTGTTCGTTGGGCAGCGGAATTTCGATTTTTCTGTCGAGACGGCCGGGTCTGAGCAGCGCGGGATCCAGCGTGTCCGGTCTGTTAGTGGCCATGATCATTTTCACCTGTATATTGAGAACCGTGAATTACAAATAAAATTCGACTTCATTGTTTGTTAACATTTGCTACACGTTTCACAATGGGAACTTTTAATATTTACATCATTATTGAAATAACTCAATGCAATTATTTTTCATTTACATTTTAATTTGAATTTGTCTAATTGCATTTTTATGTTGTGTCCAAATAAATGTCGAATACCTGGGTTCCTTACAATGATTTTTTTTTTATATACTCAAAAAATTACCTGTCCTAGTGAGTCGAATCCGTCCATTTGATTCAGCAATTCCATGAGAGTTCGTTGTATCTCACGATCCGCCGACGTACCTTCAGAAAATCTCCTACCACCTAATAAAAACAAACTTAATTTCCTCCAATCAAACCAGCAATTAAACTCACCAATGGCATCGATTTCGTCCATGAAAATAATGCAAGGTTGGTGATCTTTCGCGTAGTTGAACATTTCCCTAATTAACCTGGCCGATTCGCCGATGTATTTATCGACGATGGCACTCGATACAACCTTCAAGAAATTTGCATCTAATTGTGAGGCAACCGCCCTGGCTAGCAACGTTTTACCCGTACCAGGGGGGCCGTACAACAAACAACCTGTAAATAATAATAACAGATGTTAATGTTTGTTACTGACAATCGACGAGGTCACCTTTCGGTGGAGTGATTCCAACTCGCATAAACAACTCGGGGTTCAACAGGGGAAGTTCTATGACCTCGCGCAACTCTCGTATTTGCTCGGATAAACCGCCGATCGCCGAGTAAGTGACGTTTCCGGGATCCTCGTGACTCATGTTGTAGACTAACGGATCGACTTCACGCGGTAAATAACGCATGATGGTTAACGTCGTCATGTCCAGAGCGACGCGCGTTCCCGCCTTCAATTTCGTCTTGTCGAGTTGTCGGCGACAACCGACTACGTATCTGGGTCCATTGGTGGCTTTTACAATGACTGAAATTTTTTAATTTAGACGGAGTTTCGTCTCCATAAATTACTCACATTTTTCTTCGGTTAGTTGTTTTAAAACTTCGCCGACTATTTGGCCGACGCTCTGCAGGGCTTTGAGATCGTTTTCGGACTTGTCGTACTGCTTGGTTAGGTCCTTCAATTGCTCGCGCACTTGAAAGAAACGACGGATAAGGTCGGGGGCGAATTAAATTAAATTCGCAAATGCTTACTTTCTTTCAGTCGCGATTCCACTTCCTTGTGCTCGAGCAGCTTTTTCCGGTAGTCCTGGAGGCTCTTTTCGCGATCAACTTCTGTCGTAGTCATTTTGTGAATTTTTTACGTTGCGATGACTTGTGTTTGCGGACAAATAACTTAACCTCAATTAGGTGGATAAAATCGGCGGTGCCAACGTAAATTTAGTTTTAATTTCATGTCGTCTTTAGGACAAAACGTCGCAGCGGGATCAGCTGGTACAGTTGGCAATGTCCTTTATTATTATTTCGAATCATTGAAGTCGTTATGGTTATCGTTGCAACATGGAGAGAAAAGTAGCCTAGGAACTTCACAACGTGCCTTTTAAAGATGCCCAAGTTTAAATTCAGGTAAATATTTCGTCGCGATTCGATAATTTTCAGCGCGGGCAATTCGAATGTTTGCGATTCCGCCTTGCGAATAAACGACGCATGCGCGTTTTAAATGTCAAAAGCTAACCTTTCGTCGCGGTGAAGTTTCCAGTAGCCAGCGGTATTTTCAACGAATCGCGCTCGTATCTAATTAACGACCGACAAAATTCAAACTTAATCCATATGCCTTAGTGTTCATTTCCGAAAAACGTAGTATTTTATATTTTCGCCGCGTTAACCTCCCAATTACCTCAGGGTGAGACACGAGAAGTCGTTTGCGGTTCGGTCGTCTAATTCACGCCGTTTCCTTTCCAGAATGTTTTCAAATGGCCTGGCCTGCAACCTACCTTTCAATTGCATGAGCGTCACGAGGGACTCCGGCTCGGACGAGTTGCTGCCGCATAAGATGGCTCGGGAGCCCGTCTTGTTGAACGTCTACGACATGTACAAAATTAATGATATAACCTCGAACATAGGATTAGGTGTTTTTCACTCAGGTACGATGCGATGCGATATACGTCGTTGGTTATGTAATTGAGTCGAGTTTCGTTTCGTGCAGGTGTAGAAATATACAGTACGGAGTACGCCTACGGCGGTCACCAGTTTCCCTTCACCGGCGTATTCGAAATAATGCCCCGCGACGAACATGAATTAGGTGAACAATTTAGATTTAGGTATATTTTGATTGGGTGGATTTCGTGCGGCGTTTCGTGACCCGTCGTTTGCTTTCAGACAGAGTATACACATTGGTTACACAGATTTTATAGAAGACGATGTTAAACGGATAATAAACGAGCTCGGGAAGGAGTTCCGCGGCGATCGGTACCACCTCATGAACAACAACTGCAATCACTTCTCCGGTGCTTTCACGAAGGTAAACGCAAACAATTTTTTTGACATCGTCAATGCAAACGATTAATTTTAGATCCTGTGCGGTCACGATATTCCGCCGTGGGTCAACAGGTTGGCGTACTTCAGCAGCTGGGTGCCTTTCTTGGAGCGCTGTCTGCCGAAAGAGTGGTTGATGCCGATGGCCCTGCAGCATTCGCTGTCTCACAGACACGACTCGACCTGCTCGGACGCGTCGACACCGCCCTACTAGGGCGGACGTTTTAAAATCGCGGTTGTTTTCTCTACACACACACACACACACACACACTTTTGTTCCGTCAAGTAAACCTCATTTGCCACTTACTCTTCCAGCTTTTTACTTTTGCGTGTGATTTTTCGATAAATTGATTGTTTTGTGGTCGTCGCGAACGTGCGACGCAACACGGGGGGCTCATTCTACAATATTGTTACTTTTATATAATTAATTTATACAAATTGTTAAAAAATAAAGAGGTTATTACAACGAGTGATTTTCTTGAGTAATCGTTGGCGTTTCTTTAATATTTTTTTTTGGGTTGGTTTGATGCACCGAAACGGAAAAGACTGTCTCATTAATTTTAAGCACGTCTATGTCGTAGGGATGAGAAATTTAGACAATAATTGTAAGTTCTTATCGTTTCTTTTTTATTTATATTCGTCGTCGTTTCCACTTATTTTTAATGTGTATTTATCTTTATTTGATTGTATTTATTATTATTGCTGAAATATAAAATGTATACTTTTATTTTTTGCTTTTTTCCAATGCGGTGTTTTATCAATTGCAGTGGTAAACAAACATACATTTCAACATATTTGACAAGCGTACGTATCTAAATAAAATGCACATTGCATTGTATGTTTGTTTACAGGAAACATTATCTTTAACTGAATCATGCAGATAAGCACGAGCTATCACTCAAGTCGTGGTATTGTCTCAGATATTTTTATATGAATCACATTTCAAATTTCGTTTAAAAAACCAGAGTATTTCAATATCCAACTCCTTTATTTTTTATTTTAACGCAACAATGCAAACTTCTACAGTAAAAAAACAGACTGAAAATTCACCATTATTTATTGTAAACTACGCAAAGTAGCACGTTTTATAATAAGTCTGAAGTCGTATTTTACAGAAATCGGTACCCTTACCATCACAAAGTAATTACGGTTAATCGTAGAAACAGACGAGCGGGAATTTCAGCTCAAATCCGCGTGTGTGTGGTCGTCCAAGAACGACAACTGTGTTAAACATGCAGATTTGAGCCAAAACTCGACGGCTATATTTATAAACATAATGGCAAAACCTTTCGGCTTATTCAGTTTAACAAATTTAGAACCAATTTGTCGTGTGCACTTTCTTCGTTTGCGAAACTTTTGTGTTGGTTTTAATCGGGGGGGGGGGGGGGGGGGGGGGGGGCGACGTCCATGCCAATTTGCAATGACCAGTTTTCGAAATAAAGAAATTGCAAGTGGATACGTATATAAATATGACATGAGCCCTTATCAATATCTATAAACTAATACTGTTATATACACTTGTATCTGAAAAAAAAAAAAAACTACTGAACATACATTTCTACATATATATCAAAAAAACTAAACCGTTCCGGTTACGAAAACGTGTCGCCGTATCGGATATATTACAATTTTTTTTTGTTATTCACCCGGTGTGTTTTTGTGCCAAATAACACGAATGTGTAACAGGGCCACCTCCCACTGGCGGAGAAAAGGCCCGGCCGAGTAAATTGTTGCTTTTTGTATGGATTCCATGGG
Organism: Geotrupes spiniger; assembly: GCA_959613385.1. Taxonomy (NCBI): domain Eukaryota; kingdom Metazoa; phylum Arthropoda; class Insecta; order Coleoptera; family Geotrupidae; genus Geotrupes; species Geotrupes spiniger. The sequence continues at coordinate 31,647,092 of OY390739.1, forward strand.
AGGTCGGCGTCGATTGAAATAAAAACCATCGTAAAAGTAAATACGCATTTATTTTAAAATAGAACAAAACAGTACAGATTTGATCTCCATAAAATTTTGTACAAAAAGCAACAAATGTAGTAGACAACTGCAAATCGTTTTAATGCTACGGGGAGGGCTCCGTTACACAATTTCGTATTTATCGGGGAACAGAACGGTTTCGACGGTGTACTTAACCGGGGAATCGTCGTCCACCAGCAGGACATCGGTCGACTGAAACAAAATAAATTTTTTACAATTATTAAGAATCATAACAAATGTTAAATAAAAATGTTATAAACAATGAAATAAAAACAACCCAACCGAATACAATTTTAAAAACCCAACCCAACGTAACTGAATGCAATTTTAAAAACGACATAAATGAAAATGCGAGTATTCAAATAAAAGGTGAAGGAAACTAGCGTAGCATTGATAAAAATTGTAGAAATCGTTAAAATCTCATTAAGATTCGAAAATATTATTTAAAATATGGTAAAAAAATTCACAATATTATAAAATCTAAAATCTACAGTTTCGCACAAGACGTAAAATTCTTAAAAATTGTAACAAAAATCAATCGTTAAAAAACAAAAAATTTTCAAAAAGCAATGACAATGACAATTTCTTGAATTTTTTTACAATACAACTTCGACTCAAGGAAGTTCAACCCTAACTTCATGTAATTACTTTAATGTTGGCGTAGGACGTCTTGGACGTGAAATTCAAAGTGAGCGGGAAGAAATCGTTGGGAATGGCCTTCGGCGCGGAGAACTCCAACGAGCCCGTCTTGTTGCTGGAATCTATCAACGGCAACGACCAGACGAGGTGGTTTCGTCTTGCCTCGTGCGAATAGTTCCCGTCGCATTCGGACACGACCGGCGTGCACCCCACACTACAAATAAGAAGAGAAAAACAATAATTCGTTACGTCGCCATTTCGCGCGACTTACGGCAGAGGAATATGTATGTTGACGTCTGACAACTCCAGCTGTTGATGCGCCAGCTCGTATTCGATGTTGACGTCGCAGCTGCCATCGCCCGCTTCCGACGGCCAGCAGTTGATCAAAAGAGGCACAAAACTCTCATCGGTGCCTTGGAGTCGCCATTTCAACACGCCGACGTCGGTGTGCAGAGGAAACGGCTTCGACGGCTGCTTCAACCCGATCTGAAAAAGTCAAAAAATTTAAAAAATCAGTTCTGTCGAAATTAAATTTTTTGTCCATTCTTTTACTTTTAATATACAACTTTAGTCCACACAATGCTAATTATAAAACAGTTTCTTAATAAAGAAAAAAAAACAACACCCGAGTGAATTAACCACACGAACCTGTGATCGCATTTTGAACAGCTCCTTGTCGACGTTCGGATGCGTCTGCAGCTGAACACCTTTGGTGTCCTGGTTCTCCAGCTGCACGCGAATACGTCCCCATTTTTCGTTGCCGATGTGCAACGTGATCAGCCCCAGGAGCTCGAACGATTGTACTCCGCCGTCGCGTCCCATCCTCACTATCAATTTCTCCTCTTGTCGCAGAAGCACGCTGTGAATTTATATAAAAAAAAAAATCAACAATGTAACGAACGAGGTAACAAGCGATAGTTCACATAAGCACGCTGTGAATTTATGAAAAATATATCGATGTAACAAGCGATAGTTACCCCTCGATGTCTTGCTTGATGGCGGGCGCTTTGTGTCCTGGCTGCGAGATGTTGTTCGAAGTTTGGGTGACCACCTCGCCTTCGGATTTAAGCTGGTCGACGAACGACTCGACGTCCCTCGATTTGCCGCCCAGTTTCATTGCGCGATTGGACGACGGCGTCGGTTTCCTGTAACCGATTGCTTTGTAGTATTACACGTGCATCATGAGTTCATTTATTATAACAATAATTAGTAGGTTATATAACCATAACAACATAGTTTTAGATGTCAGAGAGAGGAGTATAATAGAATATCAAAAAATTCAAAATGAACCAGTCCTTGCTGTGTCTTTGATAGTTTTTACTGTGTCTTTGATAATCTTTGCTTGCATGCATTTGCTGATGGTCCTTGCTGGCAGTTCTTTCAGTGCCAACTTCACTTTAACTTAAGGATGAGTTTGCAGTTACAAGCACCAGCCATTGGATTAAAATTGTGGCTGCACTGAACACGAAATACGTACATACTTTTCCAACAATTACATTTAAATATAATTATATTTTGTTAATATTTTTCTAATTATTAGTTGTTTGACTGGTTAAAGTTCCACATTGGTGTATAACTGACAATATTTTGATCAGTTAATTTGTAACAAAGTAATTGCATCAATTACTCAGAGGAGCTCACTTTATAGCTTTTGGTGAAATTAAAGATGATAACGAAATATCCAAAGTCTTTGAACTGTCGTTCTATGCGCTGCATAGAACCTAATTAAAAATCCAACTCACTGTATTGCGGTGTACGACGGCGGCTTTGTTTCATTGGTCGTGTTTGCGACGTCGCCGACGACAGGAGTCGGTGTGTAACTCGTAGAATTGCCAAAACCTCCGCTTCCGCCGAAACTCGCCTTCCCGCCCTTTTTGGCCGCCTCCATCCGTTGTCGCTGCAGCTCCTTAGCCTTCTCCAACATCTTATTTCGAGCCTCGCGTTCTTGCGACTGAAAATGAAATTACAAACAAATCGACTCCGAAAAACACGACACTCACCTGCCTGACGGCTTGGTACACCTTCTCCTCGTGCGAGTCCATCTCGACGAACGTCCTTATCTGCGACAGGTTGACGCTCTCCCTGTAACCGAGCGCCACGATCTCGTCGAACGCGAATATGAGATTGAAGGCGTTCTCGGCGATTTCGTTCTCTTCGAGCGAGCGGCAGTACTCGGGGATCTAAGGAACCAGACGTGGGAATGCGTTTGCGAGCAAAAATAATCGATACTTACGACTCGCGCGAATAACCGCAACGTTTCCAGGTCTTCGAGAATGTTGCTGGCCCTCGTCGTTATCAACAGCATGTACAGACGTTCCAGCGGCTGGTAGACGTACCTGACGGAGTCGGTTTCGACGAAGGTGTGTTGCGTGCCGGCCGGGATCAGTTTGGGAAACGCCGCCAGCAGGCCCTCTATTCGCGCCCTTGTCATCTCCACGAACTGCCGCGAAACGATTGCTGAAAAACGTCACGACGTTAGAGCGGTGTTTACGCGATTTTCGAAACTCACTTTTCCCGGCTTTGGTGCACACTGCTGCTGCTATTAGCACCTGGAAATTAATCGTGGTTTATAAACGTGTTTTGGATCGCGTCGGCGATTTTTTGTTAGTTTCGGGGGTGCGATAATAAAAAAATATGTAGTTACCATGGCGGCAGCTTTTAATTAAGGTGGCTTGGAACTGATGTATCGGTTATATTATCGTATTTTGTAAAACATTACACCCATCAAGACTCCAAAGATGACGTTGACATGTATTTCTGTGTAGAACCACGAACCAATGACGTGACTGTACGACAGTGATTAGCGACGATTCGTCACAACGATCGGCAACACCAACATAAAAAATCAAAAATTACCAATCAATATGATTTCTTGAGCACGAAATCGTAAAATATAAAAATTACAACCATATCAAGATCATAATCGTACACACGGAAAAATTGCAATTGCCTTAACACCAACAATTTGTTTTATTGACAGTCCAATAATTTCTATTTAATGATAATTTCCGTCTTATATATTGTTTATAACTCTGTTTAAGTTCAACAATGTAAAATCAATTTTTTAATTACGAACAATTTTTAAAAATCGAGAAATATAAAAGTTTTTATTTTAATCAGTTCGTTGCCAACTTAAAACTTTGTTTTGAAATTTTGCAGTTGCCGGCTCGTACGTGTCATTTACGAGTCGCACGCCAATTGATAACCGAGTTGATATGAGGGATGGCAATAAACGGAAAAGGTATTTGTCGCATATTTTGAATTAAAACCATTTCCGCCGATTTAACCCGCGTAAATTTTCCGTCATCGGTGTGCGATTTACACCGCTTTGAAATTGCAAAACATCGTCATTTATTAAGTTTGTGTTTGTATCCTCTTGATTTTTAGATATATGGAATGTAATAGTTGCAATGGTTAAAATTAAAATGTCACTTGTGCCTACAGAATGTAATAGAAATGTTACCGTATTTTTAGGGAAGACGAATCTTACTGCGTGCAAAACGTAAGTCGGAGTCACGATTATCAACAACATGCGACGTACGCGTATCAAACGTCCTCCGCCGAGCAAACCCCGCAGACCGTATTAGTAAACCAGCCCGTGTTACAAAATCAATTGTACCAATTGCAAAGGACAAACGACCAACAGCAAAACTTGGTTTACCTCCTAGTACCGGAGAACCTGCAAGTCGAACCTTTCTCGATTGTACCGTACGAAAGTCAAAAGATCGACAAAAAACCCACCGTAAATTACTACGAAAAAAATGTGCAATATCACTTAACGACCGAAGCGCACGTTTTGAGCCAGGGCGGCAATGCGTTCAAGCAGCACTTGTACCGTTGCGATTACAAGGACTGCTCGGAGAGCTTCTATTCGCTGTACGAGAAAAAATTGCACCTGGACGCGCACATCTTCCCCGAGAACAACGAGTTCAAGTGCAGCATCTGCAACATGATGTTCGAAAAAGCCGTCGATAGGAACAAACATGTCGAGTCGCATTCGATCCCGGCGACGTACCAGTGCAAGCAGTGCCGCAAGTATTTCACCTATTACACGGTGCTGGTCAAGCATCTGGAGGAGACGAAATGCTCGTCGAAGAATCCGGTCAGCTGTTACTTCTGCGAGATGAAAATCGTTGACGGCGCGTACCTCATCAAGCACCACCAGCTCAACATGAAGCAGTGCGCGTGCGGATTGAAAGTTTGCGGCAACCAGGCGTTTGAATTGCATCGGAACGCCGCACGCGTTCCGATGCATCGATGCATCGATGCGTCCCGCACGGACGGCGAAAAGTATGAGCGTGCATTACGAGAAGAAACGGGCGAAGAGTCGAAAAACATAGTGAACGTTTTTTTTAATGTTTGTGTGACGTTACGTTTAACTTATATTAGTTTTATATTTTTGATATGTATTATTATTGGTTGCATATTTTGTGTATACATTGATATCGAAGTATTTTCGTTTTATTTACGCGCAGGATGTCTTTAACTCAATTTTATTATTTTATTCGTTTCAAATGCAACCGCAAACCTACAATCGTGATCAAAAAACCTCTGTCCACCTGCAATAAATAAAATAAAATCACCTCAATCACGAAGCCGTTATGCATGAATTTATTGCAAAGCATTCCATCGTTAATTTATAACCACTTTAGCAAAATAAACAAAATTTTTAGGTTAGATATAGATATATAAACCTGTCCAAATTTAATCCTCGTAGCAGGTGAGAGCAGAAACTTCATGAATACTTCAAGTTGCCATTCACAAACGAACAACCACAAATTAATTCGTATCGGACAAACGTACGCTTTTATTCGTAATTCAAAAACTACAAACTTGAACTTGACAACAAACAAACGTTAGAAGTAACCAAGATTCGAGCTGGTAAAAAAAACTAATGTCACTAGAATAATCTTTCGTGACGTTTACGTCAAAGCAATTTTTACGCTGATATGAACTTGTAATTTTACAAATGGACAAGCCCCCTTTCCACCTTCCTAGTTCAAAGGTTAAACAACGTCGCGACAATTTTATAGACGTGTATGTACAGTATATATAACATTATTTATTTGGTCTATTATTTTTATCAAAACAAATTAGTTGTAGTTGTAGCAATTTGAGTTGCTATAGATGTTTTCGACAATATTACAAAAAATCGCGTTTAACGGAGCCAAAAGTACACACCAAACAATCCTTTAACTGCACTTTCTTAACTATTCGCATTTTTTTTCAGCAAATTCCGTTATAATCGCAAAAATGTCTTCGATCGGGTCTTTCGAGTGCCTATCGGTCACCGTACCAAAACCATTTGTGTACCACGTAGAGCTGAATCGGCCCAGCAAAATGAACGCAATTAACACGACAATGTGGCACGAAATCGGAAAGTGCTTCGAGCAACTGAGCGAAGCGTCCGATTGCAGAGCCATCGTGCTATCAGGAGCCGGAAAGATATTCACCGCAGGTAAACGATGCGTTTAAATTAAACGGTGATTTCACAACGACTTTGCAGGCATCGATCTGTTCGGAATGATGGAGACGGCTGAGCGCCTGGCCAAACACGACGATTTGGCGCGAAAGGCCAACATTTTGCTGCCGATGATTCGACAACATCAGAATTGCATTTCGGCGTTGGACGTGTGCTCGAAGCCGGTGCTCGCCGCCGTGCATTCGGGTTGTATTGGGGCTGGTGTTGATTTGATTACCGCCGCCGATATGAGGTATTGCACTGGAGACGCATATTTTCAAGTGAAAGAGGTAGGTGCAAATTTTGACAGAACAAAAAACACTACTGGCAAAGGCCAATGTTTCTTATAAACCAGATGGGCAATAGCTAGGGCATTGCTGATAACATTTTATTTAGTTAACCCAAGCTAAATTTCAATGATATTAACAATTAGGGAAGATTTTGTTAGTTTTCCAGTTCTTTTCCACAGCACAAAGAGACGCATCATTGTTCCTACATAATTATCTTTCTCTTGCGAATTTCAGGTAGGCATAGGCATGGCCGCAGACGTTGGAACACTGCAGAGGTTACCGAAAGTAATAGGCTCGGAGAGTTTAGTTCGAGAGTTGTGTTACACCGCCCGTAAAATGCTCGCACCTGAAGCTCTAAACTGCGGCCTGGTATCGAAAATTTACGACAACAAAGAAAGGTACGTCCTCTACATCATTCATAAATTATGTTGTCATCTTCAGCAGAAATATGGAGGGAAAGACAACATATTTAATTCAATTCAAGTTGGAGACTGGTTGGCAAGTAAATCGAAACAAACTTAGCCTTACCAGACAATATTTTATCAACACTTTTCCAACCACAATCTCTGATTTAGTCCCTAATTCAACAAATAATTTATTACGCGACTCATTTAATTTCAGTTTAATCGCCGGAACAATCGAAATCGCTCAACAAATAGCCGAGAAGAGCCCCGTCGCCGTGCAAGCGACCAAACGGAGCCTGACGTACTCGCGCGACCACACCGTCCAGGAAGGGCTGGACAACATCGTGAGTCAAACTAAAAACGACGTAATTTTCTTATTTCCGTTGGTTTTTTTTTTTTTGCAGGCGTCGGTGAATCAGTTCCTCCTGCAAAGCGAAGATTTCGTCAACGCCACGACGGCGCAGGCGACGAAACAAACCGGCGTCGTATTCGCAAAGCTTTAAAACTTAAAATTTACATTTTAAACGTTCGTTTTTTTATAATAAAGGTGTTTTGTAATTATTGATCCTTAAGTATAATTCGAAAGAAATGATAATGAAGTCGAGAAGGCGATAGAAGTTTTGGGAAAATTAAATCAACGTAGGGAAAGAATGATGAGAGGATTTAATTTCATCGTTTATTAGTTAAGAACTGCAAAGTGTGGTAACAATTACTGTTAGGACTTAATGCATTAATACAATTTTTATTAAACAAAAATTATAGTCTCATGCTCAAAAACATTGTAAACTCTGCTGGACAGGAGAAGTAATTAAAACATTGTTTTAGGAGATTTATACAATTAACCATTTTTTATATTTAATGTTTTTCTAGAACAGATTTTAATGCTACACCTATTTGTGTATATGTGTGTGTTTCACATTACCAATTACTGACTATTTACCACTTGCAATAAATAAATCGTTCAGTTTCCATTTTGGGAAAGGCAAATTTAATGAACAATTTTTCAAAACGTGTTAGCATGGTGGCATGACACGCATGTATATAGTTGTCACACACTACTGTGTGTTTGGTTGCATAAATAAATAGCATCTGATAATAATATGTAAATATTCGTGAAGATAATCGTCATGATGATTCATCATTTTATTAACTTAAGGCAGACGTACACGTATTATTTTGCCCAAAAATGCAACAAAATCGACAAAATTCAAACTAAAATAAATCACATCAAATTCTATATTAATTCGAGGGAAACTCACTTCAGTTGATCATTTTCGAAACGTTTACATGATCCGAAATTGTTGATCAAAATCGATTCGTGTGAATCCGTCCTCAATTTATCATTACAAGCAAAATTGTATTTTTGTACAAAATCAAAGTTCACAAGTTCATAGTACGAACATCGCATAATTTTTAGGTAGTTGTCAGCTACTAGTTGATGTAGTTTATCATTAACATCCGGTAGTTTTTATTTATACATTTCGTGGAATTCTTGCAAAATGTTTTCGACAGCTCTACGAAAAAATGCTGCATCTGCACTTCAACTCGCAAAAGGTAAATTAATAAATTCTAAGCAAACACCTTAGTCACCGTACATTTATATTTTAAGCAAACTCCAAGTTGCTTGCAATCGCTAACATGTCGTCAACCAGCAACTACGAAACTCTATCGGTCACCGTGCCGAAACCCTTCGTGTACCACGTCGAGCTGAACAGGCCGAAGAAAATGAACGCCATCAGCACGACGATGTGGTACGAAATCGGGAAGTGCTTCGAGCAGCTGGGCCAAGCGTCCGACTGCAGGGCCATCGTGCTGTCGGGAGCCGGCAAGATATTCACCGCAGGTAAACGACACGTTTAAATCGGACGGTCTTAAGACGACTTTGCAGGAATCGACTTGCACAGCGTGATGAAGCTGGGCGAGGACACGGCCGGACTCGACGATCTCGCGCGGAAGGCCAACGCACTGCTTCCGACTATTCGAAAGTACCAAGAGTGCATCACGGCGTTGGATTTGTGTCCGAAACCGGTGCTCGCCGCCGTCCATTCGGCCTGCATTGGGGCCGGCGTCGACTTGATCACGGCCGCCGACATGAGATATTGCACTGCAGACGCATATTTTCAAGTGAAAGAGGTACGAGGTATCGATTGTTTATAAAAGACAATGAATTTGTTTGATTTTGTATACTTTTATGGTTTTGACTGCAATTACCACAACTACTTTCATCCAGAATCTCATTATTAATTAATTTCAGACCGAGATAGGAATGGCGGCAGACGTGGGAACCCTGCAAAGGTTACCCAAAGTAATAGGCTCCGACAGTTTAGTCCGAGAGTTGTGTTACACCGCCCGTAAAATGCTAGCCAACGAAGCGCTCACCTCTGGCCTGGTATCGAAAACCTACGACAACAGGGAAAGGTACACCGTCTAAAATTATTCTTTTTCGTTCGTAACACGTCGTCCATCATTTTAGTCTAATCGCCGGTACTATCGAAATCGCCCAACAAATAGCGGAGAAGAGCCCTGTCGCCGTGCAGACGACCAAGAGGAGTCTAACGTACTCGCGGGACCACACCGTCCAGGAAGGACTGGACCACATCGTGAGTCAAACGTAAATTGCGTTGGAAAATTTCACATCTGCGTTTCGTTTTTCAGGCGTCGCTGAATCAATTCTTGCTGCAGAGCGAAGATTTCGTGAACGCCACGATGGCGCAGGCGACGAAACGGACCGGCGTCACATTCGAAAAGCTTTAGATATACTTAGTGTTTAAAGTTTTAAACGGAAATTTAACTGCAATAAAACTATTTTTTCATAACTTGCGTTTTTAGTGCAGTGACAACTAAATGTAAATTAATTTAAATTAATTTTGGCCTTAAAACTAGGTATCCATCGGTGGGACTCGCCAGTGGCTTCTAACGTTTATAATGTTCACTCGATCTATAAAGAAATTTAATGCAAACATTTTGGTGGTGCGTAATCTTAACACTTAACACCAAGTTACACAACGCGTGATTTCATAAACTAGTTCTTGCATGAAATGCAACTTTAGCTAAATTTTAATTCATGCAAGCAAAACAAATCAAATACCGTGCAATTAATTTACTATATAATTTAAAAAAAAATAACATTTCAACGTTTTTACAAAGCAGCGGCTTGCATGGTGTGCAGGACTTCCGAGAAGCGTTTGGGAGGTGGGGGCGGTGGCGGTTTGGCCGCTTCGATCTCATCTGCCAAAGCGTAGGTGTCTTCAGCGGACGGCGGCTCGTGCTGAGAAAATGCTGTCGTGCACGTGCAAAGCGTAAAGTCGTACTCACCATCAATTGGTTTATGTAATATTCGTAGGGGACCGTCTGGGTGTGCGGGTCGATGGCGATTTCGAGCATTTCGTCGAGTTCGTCTTGGGTGAACGGCTCCCCGTCCTGCGTCATCAGCGTGGATATGTAGTCGAGCGTCAGGAAGCCGTGTCCCTCGGCGTCCAACACTTGAAACGCTTCCAATAATTGATCGGGCGTCGCCGGTTGATGTCTATGAAAATCGTAAAAGAATATTAAAACAAATCAGTAAAAATCGATATTAAATTTACGACAAATTCAAATAAAATATTTCAATGTCTGGAAATTGTAATACGATGTTAAATATAATTAAAAATAAAATCGTAAGAAATATTAAACTTATGCTCTAATTTTCGAATTAAAAAATTGTTTAGAATTTCGATATCATTTATAAGAACAGTTATTCGAAAATTCGTACCACTTTTGAGATGTGGAAAAGTTGAGATTCTGGTTAAGACTTGGGTGCGCTGAGCTCCGCTATCTTTAGGGGTGTCCTAACCGGACTTGCACTTATCAAAATAATAATAAAAGTAACAACTTTGCTTTACAAAATGACACCTGCTGTCAATTCGACGTAAACCAACTGTCGCAGAGGTTTAAATTTTAACCTAGTCGTAAATTAGATTTTTCTGACGTCAACAAGTGTCTCCCTCTTTCAGGGTATGCAGGATGCCTCAAATATGTAATTTTGTGTATAAATTGGCATTGAAAACGTCCATTTGATGTTTTCATCGGTTGATTGAGGTACAACGTTATTGGAATATCTCACCTTGTACGATCTTTACGATTAGAAGCTAGACGAGTGATCATTTTTAAATTTGACGTTTAAATTCAAAGCCTCGGTGCAATATGGCGGATCATATAATTAAATCAAATAAAATGGATAAAAACGCACTTACTTGTGTTCGGTTATCATTTGAGCGACGTATGGCAAAAATTTCACTAGGTGTATACTGCCAGGCAAAGCGGGGTCTTCCATAGCCACCAACATCTCTTGCACTTCAGCTTCGCTCGGACAGCATCCTAGTGCACGCACGATGGTCCCGACTTCCCGCACGTCGACGGTTTTCGTGCCGGCGTGGTCGAAAATGTCGAAGACGTCCGCGATCTTCCTCTCCAAGTCGTTGTTGATGGGCACTGCAAAAAACCTAAAGTTTCAATCGAATTTCCGACGAGTAAACCAATCCGCACCGATAATTTCCTCCGGCGGCGGATCCATTTCCCAACCCAACCGAATCGACCAAACAAGTCAAATTTCGTATCCCGGCAATCGCGACCAATCGCCGGCGAGCGACATCTGCGCACGCGTCAAACGCGGACGCCATTTGCAAATTTTGCGCGTGCTTTTGCCTCTTCCCAAAGTGTTTATGCGCGCTGACTTTCCGTAATACGTCGAAGAAACGCAAAGATCGTGCGAGATGAGTTCGGAAATTGATCCGGCGAAGCTAAAGGTCGTGGAATTGCGCGCGGAGCTCAGCTCGCGCGGCCTGGACAGCAAGGGAAACAAGGCGGTTTTGGTGAAGCGTTTGAAAGATGCTTTGGAGAAGGAACTGGAACAGGGTACGTGATTTTCGCAAGTTTCATTGCTTCCAAACAACGCACGCGGATCTTTGAGTTTATCGCGAAAAAGGCGATGTTTTCAGCCCGGTTGATACCATTGCCACATTTAGCGTGTGTTTACTATCAACACGTCACGCCGATTGTTCGTCGATCTAATCGACGATAACATCCGACGTTTTATCGTTTCGCGAAATTCGCGGGAAACTAATTTCGTTTTCTTATAGAGCTACCCGACACGTCCATAGCCGACACTTCCACGGAGGACCTAAACACGTCACAAGAAGTGCCTACGGAGACTCAAGAAATTAAAACGGACAAGTCACCCGATCCTAAACCTCCCTCGGAGCCGACCGATTTAAAAGACGAACAGGTAACGTCGTTAATTAAATCGTTTTTTACTTACTAACTCCGTTTTGATTAGCCCGAAGTCATTGAGGAGAAAGCGACTCCGGAGAAAGTAAACGAAAAAATTGAATCGAAAGTTGAGGAAAAATCCGACACCAAAGAGGAAAAATCCGACACCACAGAGGAAAAATCCGACACCGCAGAGGAAAAATCAAACACCGCCGACGAACCCGAAGCTTTGAAAATCATCGAAGAGAACGGCGAAAACGTCAAGGTGAGTTTCAATCGCGAGTTATTCAAATTTACATTTGACGTTTTTAAAGGATCGTAAGGATGAGGAGGCGGAGCCGAGGAATAAGAAATCGCGTTGGGGCGCCGAGGAGGTCGTCGAGAAAACCACCGACGACAAGGATTGCGTCGAACAAGGAGAAGAGGCCGAGGCTGTTGAAAAAGAGCCGGTCGACGAAGTAATCGAAGAAGAAAAAAAGGAAGAAGACTCGGAGATGTTGGAGTGCGAGGAAAAGAAGGACGAGAAGGCGGCGGGCTCGGAGCCGGGGAGCGAGCAACGCGGGGACAAGCGGAGGCGAAGCAGCACGTCGCCGACCCGATCGCAGAGGAGGCGCAGCCGATCGCCGATTAAGGAAGACGAGCCGGCCATCGATAATAACAAAGTGCAACTAAATTGGTGTAAGTAGTTTCAATTTATAAAAATGTAGTTAGTTAGCACGAATTGTCTAAGAATGTTACTTTTTTCTTTTCGCTTTTATTATTTGAGCGACTGTGAGAAATTGTAAATAATGTACCACCGAAAATTAACTCAATAAAAAAGAAATTGTTACATTTGGCGTCTTTTTCTACACACCTGATAATTTCCTTTTTTTTCGGTTGATTTTAAGTGGAGTGAACGATAAATTTTCCATTGAAGTGTTTACATTAGTCATTTTTGTTGCAGACGACTCTGACCTTCATCTACAGATTGATAAGGACTCGTTCTTATCAGCTCGACCTTATCATGACGGTGCATTTGGTTACGTTTGGGCTGGTGTGCGTGCATCGCATGGCGCCAAATCTGGGAAGGTAATGTTTACTTCCTCATCGGTGACGGGATTTTTTTATGATGCGAAGAAGGATCCTTTGTGTTTATTGACGTTCTACGTACACTTCATAAATAACAACAGAACACTAAATCTGAAAATAGTTTGACATTAATGAACTCGGTGAAAGAAAAAAGTTAATGTTAAGAAGCAATCCCTTTCAATTTTATGTTATTTACTTTGCAAATCAATTGAAAATAAATTCAAATGCAATATTTTAATTCTACATAATTTTCAACTGCAAATTTGAGTTGTGTTGTAAATGAAACAAAATTATTACAACTTAAGTCTATCGATTAAAAAATTTTTAAATACCATGAAAGAATTTAGTTATAATTTCTGAGAACAATAAACAATTAACTGTATTTACATTTCTGGTACTTGTCCCAGGACTTATTCCAAAAATCAAATTACGCAAGTCGTGGGTTTCACAATTTCCCGTTTGTTTACCGATTTAAGTTGAATTTCGATCGTCGTTAGTATTTTTTATCCCATTGACATCTGTGTTGTTGCACAGGTTTGTTTCGAGGTGAAAATAACAGAAGAGTTAAAATGGGACGACATCATCAAACAACAAGAACGGTCGAGAAGAGACCGAGATCACCGAGATCGTCGGGACTCCCGTCGTGACCGCAACGACAGAAATTCAAAATCCGAACCGGACAGTAAGAAAAAAGACGGCAGAAAATCACACGAGGAATCTGACACCGTCGACGTGAAGATCGCGGAAGCCGAACAAGACACCGACGACATTCCCAAAGAGATTGAGAAAACAGACGACAAGCCTGAAAAAATGGACGACCAGCCTGAAAAAATGAACGACGAGTCCGAAAAAATGGACGACGAGCCCGAGGACACAGTCGAGAAAGCCAACGCACCCGACGCCGAACCTGAAGATAAACCGGAAGAATCAAAGAAAGACGAAGAATCAAAGAAAGACGAAGAATTAAAAAAAGAAGAAACTGCAGAGCCCGCCAAAGAAAGCGAAGAGGTCGACGAAGACGAAAGAATGGAAACCGACGAAAAAGAACCTAAAGAAGAGACGGATGTCGGCGAAGCCAATAAAGAAAAGGAAGTTCAGCTCCCGACGCATTTGATCAGAATCGGATGGTCTATGATCAACACGGACCTGCAGCTCGGCGAAGTCAAACATTCGTACGGGTACGAGTCCAGCGGGAAGTTCTTCAACGACAAGCAGTTCGTCGAATACGGGAAGGCTTTTTCGGTCGGTGATGTCATCGGTGCTTTCGTGGTACGGCTTCGTTGGAGCGTTTTTTTTTTTTTTTTTTTGGTGTTGATTAACGCAATTTTCTCTCAGGAATTCGGTGGTGAAAACGTCGTCATCACTTACGCCGTCAACGGCGAGGAATTGCCGGCGGCCGTTGAAGTTCCTCGTTCGGAACTGCCGGATGATTTTGCTCTATTTCCGCACGTTTTGTCCAGGAATTTCGCGTTTGAAATTAATTTGGGTAATCGGGAAGAGGTGTGGTTTCCTAAACCTGGCGGTCTCGATGATTACGTTTATGTCGAGCAGGTTGAGGAGAAAATCTCTGGACCGATTCGACCGGAAAGTCGCAGCGATTGTGAGGTGTGTGACATGTAATGTTGTCATGTTTCGTAGATATTTTTAAGTTAATAGTTTTATTATAGTTTATTTATTATGTAAATTGAAATATTTACCATTGACGAAGAAATAATTATTATTGTTTGTCACATATTCATGTCTATTTTTCATGAGCCTTTGGAAATGGAAGAAACTGGATTTTCTGTTTTTATTTTCTGTCATTTAACATTATCTACTTTATCTTTTTCATGTATAATAGTACATCTCATTCCGGTACATCTAATTCTACAACAAATTAAACAAAAGTAACCAATTATAAATAATCTGATTGAATAATTTAATAATATATTACAATAGATTTCAAATTGTCGAATTGCTTAACTTTACGTATTGTAATAATTAAAACGACGAAGCCTGTCGCACTATATGTAGTAGTTAGGGTCACTATTTTTTTTTTTTTTACTATCTGAAACTGATTTTGTAATCTAGATTATAATGATGTGCGGCCTGCCCGCTTCCGGTAAGACCCACTGGCTCCAAGAGTACGTCAAGGAAAACTTAGAAAAGAGATACACCGTCATCGGCAACACCCAACTGCTGGAGAAAATGACGGTAATCTTGTGCTCTTGGCGAACGAATTTTTTTGGTGAACGTGTGCGTTTTGCTAGGTCAACGGAAACCCGTTGAGGAACAACATAAAGGGGCGTTGGAACGTCGTGCTCGAAAAGCTGTCCAAGTGCTTGAACAAGCTGGTGGAGATAGCGGCGGTGAGGAGGAGGAACTACGTCATCGATCAAGTGAGTCAATTCGTACGTAGATGCGGGTGACTATTGTAGCTTTGTTCGAGTCTATGAGAATATGTGTTAGACTTTCAGTTCTTTTTTTTTTCTCTCGTTACGTCTTGTGTCGTTTTACTTGCGACGTTGTTAAGAAAATGTTCGCGAAAGGAGATTCTTAGTTTTAAGATTTGATGATTGGAAAAGTAATTTCGGTGGTTCATAGAATAAATTCCAAAATGTTTTTGATGCATAATTGTTGTAAATTATTGTGTAAAAAAAAAAAATCTTTCAGAATGATTGCTACTGTTTGAAAATTGAAAATGGTTTTTATTTTGATTGCATCGATCAATCAATCAAAAATTTGCTTTCAAAGTCTTTGTAACGATTCACCGTCATCTCTTAAATGAATTTAATTAATTTGCCGTACTTATCCTAAAATATAAAAGAGGCTCCAAGTTTCTAAAATACAGTCGTTGCATAATAAATATATATTTGAATAAATCTCCTTTCGTGAATTATTAAACTCGCAGGCGAGTAAAACCGTACAACGTACTGAATCGTTTGTTAGTAGTCATACATCCTTTTGATTTTCCCCAACAAACACAAACAGATACTAGTTCTGTAATTGCTTAACAGTAAGTACAAAGGTTTGTGTACCGACGATTGGCGGCTTTGAAACCGGTAAGTATGACCTTTCAGGAATGTAAAGTACCGGAACGCTTGTAAAAAAGTCAGGTACGGTGACACCTTCTGTTATTTATTCTCTTTCAGTGGTACGTCTGTTTAATTTAAGTGTCGAAGGTCAGTGTAGTTTTAAGGTTAGGGGGCAATGGCACACAAACCAAGAGGATATCTAATCACAAAATGACAAGATACGAAAGAAGATCACGGTATGAACTACCACCTGGATTTATGTGTGGGATTTGTAGCCGGACTATGAGATTCAAACAACAAAGTGTGGGATTTGTAGCCGGAAATGTGCGACTGATGAGATTCAAACAATGAAATATTGTGTGCCGAAAAATTGCCCAAAATTCAAACGATTTAGTTTTAGTTTTAAGATTTTTTTTCGGTATAGGTCCGTCGGGGGCAGGTATGTTATAGTAGTAATGTATGCGTGAGTGTGTGATTATACAGATTTATAAATTGCAGCTATTTAATGCCCCGCTCTTGTTTATTTAGAAGGATTTTTAAGTCGTTGCGCAAATTTATGGCGGTTGCTAACTTTAATGATCGGTTTTGTCCACGTAAACTAATTTATTTGAAGAAATCTACAAGTTTTTCTATTAAAATGTTAATTTCATTCGTTTCCATGAAGAGCAAGTATTCGTCCCAGTTTTTACTTTAGGGATTAATGAAGCGAAGAATTTTATTACAAGAAGATTTATCGTCGAAATGAAATAAAGATACAAACTTTCATCGATTGTGTTTTAAGTTATCGGTTTGCAACCGTCATGCGTTTGTGCGGTCCGACCTTCTTAACACATAAGTCACCGTTTGCGAAGTATCTGTGAACATAACTATAATATTGAGCGTTGTGGCAGACAAACGTATTCCCCTCGGCACAGCGCCGTAAAATGCGGCCATTTGAGGGCTTCAAACGACGTGCAGTCATTGTAGTATGTGGGGACGAAGAGCAAGCTAAACGTCAGGCCCTCCAGGAGGCACAGGACGGTAAAGACGTTGCCGATATCGCCGTGCTCGAAATGAAAGGTACATACCAAACTTACAACGTCCTCTATATAAAAAAAAAACAAACACACAAGTCTCTCATGTTTTACGTTATTTATTTTGTGTACACGTGCTTAATAAATCCCATGTTTCTCGTATCCCGTCCGCGTCACCGCCGCCGCCATCATTCCCCACCACACACGAGTTCGTCCCGTATCTGATTGTTATCGTTAACCACATGGCACTTCTTTTTATTAACGCGCGTATTTTACCCGTTCACCCCAGTCGTTTTCTATACTCGACCCTCATAATGGTTTTAACAATGTTTTGCCATCAAAATTTACTTTCATTTCAAAGTTGGATTTCAACGGGTATTGTTAAAACCATCGAACGACGTGCAGATTTTGTTATTTTCATTTATCGCAGCGAATATGTCGTTACCGCGCGTGGGAGATTGGATCGAAGAAGTGACTTACGTCGAGCTAAACGAGGAAGAGAGCAAGGCGATGGTTCAGAAGTACAACAAGCAGGGAAAAGACGCCGGGTTCGGGCCCTTCTTCCAACGGCGGGACTCCAGGGAAGAGAAGAGATGGCACAACAGCAGAAGTATGTGTACGAGACGAAGTCGGCGCTCGGTTTAACCTTGTTTTTGTCACAGGGACGGATTACCGGGGGGGCTACCGAGAAAGGAGCTACCAGAGATACGAGCGAGGTAGTAAACACGGCGGAGGCGGTTGGCAAAATAGGTCGCAGCCGAGCGGGTGGAGTCGAAATGACCGTAGGGACAGTCGCGGGTCATCTGGTGGTTCCAGAGATTGGAGAAACAATAATAGAGGAGGTAAAACGAGTCTTGTTTTAACTTAAAAGAATTTTTGCAACAAGAAAAATTATAGGGAGTGCTCCTAGGCATCAGGATAGAGGTAGAGATCGTGATCGTAGCAGTCACGGAAGCAGAGACACTTACAGCAGAAATCGCAGCCAAGGCAGCAGTCGTGGTCAAGGTGGTAATTGGCAAGGCAGTGGTAATTGGGGCGGGCAGGGTAATTGGGCCGCGCAAGGTGCTACCTGGCAACAAGGCCAAAGCGGCGGTGGCGGCGGCAATTGGAACCAAGGCTGGTCGCAGCCGCAAGGTCAAGGCCAGGGAAAATGGAACTACAACAGTCAAAATTACAGCCAACAAGGTTACACCAACTATCCGAACTGGAACTATTACGGGCAGTACCAAAACTGGAACGCCCAGGTAGGTACAGTCCGTCCGAATTAGTAATTTGTTTTTTTATTCATATTTGTGTGTTAATAGGGCCAACCACACCAACCGACCGGAACAAATAGTGGTAGTACGGTTAGTAACAATGCGCCATGTTGACTTTAATGTATGCTAAGATCCCGAAATGTTTACAGCAGGCCTGGGCCCAGTACGCTCAGCAATACGCCCAAAGCAACACCGCAAATCAACATTCGTCGGCGCAAAAATAGAATTATTTATGACCCGGAATTAATTTTAGAATGATTTTCTTTACATTTGTGAACATAATGTGTAGTTTAAGTTGATATTTTAGCGATTAAAAATATTAAGATGGCCGACTTCAAATCGGACGCCAAGAGTCAAAGGACGGCTCGCTTCTTTGCGTTTTGGCGTTTCTTGTATTTCAAGTTGGTTATCTTGGATTGTTTTTAATTAACTAGTACATATTAATAAGTGTGGGGAATATTTGATCTCTAGGTGTGAACAGCGATTCATTGATTATTGCGTTTCTTTTTGCCGTTTCATGGTTCCATACGCTTTCACTTTCTGTACATTTGCTCTGTGTATAAAAGATGCGAGTTCTGTTTTTTAAATTTTACGACTTTCCGTGTTACTTTGACGAGGATGATTTTTCTGTCTTAATTTACGTATTTATTGCATCTGTGTGGTCTTTATTTGAATTGAGGAGGTGAAGATTGTTCCGACGAAATTTCAGATATTGTACAATTTTCGTGCTCTATGTTGAAGGTTTTTTTTGCATATGTACATAATGATAGTACAATATATTTGATGTGACATTTTTTTTTAATATGATTATTAATTTTTATGTACAAGTTAAAAGTATTAGAAATACTAGAGTAAGTAGGTGTATGTGAATTATAAATGTAATATAAAATATTACTTTATTTGATGATGTAGAGTTTAAATAAAGCGATTTTCTAATATATATTAGCAATTTGGAGTAATCTGTGTTACAAAAATATTACCAAACGTTGTTCCTTCGTTAAAGTGATTAACGAAGGAACACGAGAAAACTCTTTGATAGAAAGAAAAGAATTTTTAAGTAACTCATCCTCAAAAAAAAAATTTCAATATAGCTATTTTATTCACATAATGAATAATTGATATTTTTATAATACAATACATTAACTAAGCATTTGTGGTTTAATCCCCAATTTATCTATAACACTTTGCGGCATGCAATACGTCGGATTAACTTCCTTAATTGTCTTATATCCCAATAAAGATAAAGCGGCCAAGCCGAATAAAGTATGATAAGGATCAGAAACGTCTCCAGGTCGATCGCTGATGCCTCCGGTCTCCGTGTCCTGACACGCCAAAATAAAATTCTCCAAATCAACCGCACTGATCCAGTGTAGTCGCCCCAAGATTTTCAACGACGACAACACCCACCACGAGTAACAAACGTCTGGTAGTTTCTCGGGCCTGCCGTTCAAACCCCCCGACGGCAGTTGCCTCTCGCACAGCCACCACGCCAACGAATCGCGATCGACCAAATCCAAGCGATTGGCGATCGATAAAAATGCAAGACAACAGTAAATTAGTCCGGCGTGGCTTTCCGACAGCGGACGCGACCCGAATCCGCCGTCGAAATTTTTACAGGACTCCACGAACGTGACCGCTTTGTCCATGTCGATCGTGTCCAGGCGCTTCAACAACGACAACGTAGCGACGGCACAGAACGAAAAGCGGGTGTCGATTTCGCCCCACTTGTCGCCGGAGAAGCTCCCGTCGGGTTGCTGCAGCGACGAGACGTAATTGACGACGCCGTCGACGTCGATCGCGTTTAGTCTGTCGTACATGCAAAGTATTTGAACGGCGCTCAACGTGTGCAATAAGTGGGGATCGTGGTTGATGCTCGCGCTGATGCCGCCGGAATCCGGATCCTGGCACTTCGTTATAAAGTCGAAAAGGCTGTCTTTTATTAATTCGTCCGAACCTCCGATTAATTCCAACGTTGTCAGCCCCCAGTACATGCCGGACATGCGTAAATAGTCGGTAATTGCGAATTCGTAATTGTCTTCAGACTGGCCATATTTTTTTATAAAATTCGAATGTTTGTCCAAAAGGAGCGTCTTGGGCCTATTTTCTTGAAGTTTCACGTCCTTTATTAATGTAGTCATGTTCACATGCAACTACGAGCAGCCATTTATAACACCGCCAACAGTACCAAACATTTTCTGTCCTACTGTGCACAAACCATTGAGAAAATAATCTGCATTACCGTCTGCAGTGTAGTTCAGCTACCGTCCGTAAGAGGGCGCCAAATATATTTGTTAATGTAGACTTGATGTATACTGTAATAATTAAACATAAATACTACAAACTAATCCTTATTATATTACACTCGAAGAGTTATTATCACATGTATTCGCAGTAAATTATATTGTGTCGAAAACGAAATAAAATCTTTAAGCGTTCGTTTAAATTTTCTGCGATCCGTATCAGGATCACATGAACGCGAGGAGGTGTCCGATGTATCGGGAGCAATATATTTGGCGCGAAAACAGAAATAAAATCATTAAGCGTTCGTTAAAATTTTCTGGGATCCGTATCAGGATCACATGAACGCGAGGAGGTCGCCGATGTATCGGGAGCAAATTATTTGGCGCGAAAACAGAAATAAAATATTTAAGCGTTCGTTTAAATTTTCTGCGATCCGTATCAGGATCACATGAACGCGAGGAGGTCGCCGATGTATCGGGAGCAAATTATTTGGCGCGAAAACAGAAATAAAATCATTAAGCGTTCGTTAAAATTTTCTGGGATCCGTATCAGGATCACATGAACGCGAGGAGGTGTCCGATGTATCGGGCGCAAATTATTTGGCGCGAAAACAGAAATAAAATCTTTAAGCGTTCGTTTAAATTTTCTGGGATCCGTATCAGGATCACATGAACGCGAGGAGGTGTCCGATGTATCGGGCGCAAATTATTTGGCGCGAAAACAGAAATAAAATCATTAAGCGTTCGTTAAAATTTTCTGCGATCCGTATCAGGATCACATGAACGCGAGGAGGTGTCCGATGTATCAGGAGCGAATTATTTGGCGCGAAAATAGATATAAAATTTTTAAGCGCCAGTTTAACGTTTCGGGGATTCGAGCCAGGATCGCATGAACGCGAGGAGGTAGCCGAAGTAAATTATTTGGCGCGAAAACGAAATAAATATATGAAACAAAAATACTACAAACTAATCTTTATTATATCACAACACCCGTATAGTTAATTACACAACACTTACTTATCAATATTCAAACATAAACAATTATATACACAAACACAATATTCTAGCCTTTCTTTTGATTATCTTCTTTTCATCATCGACTCAACTGTACTGAAGCTAAATTCATCTTTCATGCATGTGTAAATACAACAGCGTAGTTTCGATTTGAGGCTTGTCGTCGGTTCTGGTTTCGCATTCAAATCGGTCATTCGCGAAGCGCCATTTATGTTTGATTCGGTTGAATTCGACGGGAGTGTTGCGTTGAAGATGGGACAGTCCGACGATGTTTGGTAGCTGTGGACATTTAGGTTAACAGGCAGATCCGGCGCGAATTAGTATCCAGGACCAGTACCATTCGTGATTCGAAATATTTCGAGCAGTCGTCGGGGTTGGGTAGAAACGTCGCGTTTGTTGTTTTCACTGGGCACTCATGACTCGATTTGGTCCCCGACGTGTCGATCTATTGTGGGTAGAAACGATGTATATAAATAAGTTTAATATTTGTATTTTTTTAATAATAAAAAAATTAAACCAAATGTAACTCACTGTCGATTAAGTGTTGATTTAAACAAATTTCAAATTCATCTCGTTAACCAGCAACCAGTACAATTTAACAAAATCACAATCGACGGCTCGATGAGAAAGAGAATCCAAAGTGACTACTTACTTCTGTCCTTGACCCATTCAGCACTGCTGTGGAATTAGACCCAGAGTAGAAGTGGCCAAAATTGTGTGCAGGCATCACCCGTGGGTGAATTCATTCTGGAAAGGTTCCATGTCCACTCTGTTGACAAAGTGAAGTAAACATTAACTAAGGCCGTGTTTCTGGGGTCGATTCCCCACAATGTGTCAGTTTACATCACCCCCCCCCCCCCCCAGAAAGTTCACCTACGATTGAAATTAACCCGCACATAAAATATACGCATACCATTGTTGCCGAAGGATTGAAGACAATTTCAGCTCTATTCAGTGTTCAGCCATTTCGTACGAAATTGGTAGCATATTCGTAACAGTCGGTATGTTTCCCTGTGGAACTCTAACCGTTGTTTTACGGAGCAGTGTTGAATTGAGTTCGTCAACGTCATCACTTGTAGATGGCACTTTGGTTCCTGAAACTGATTTCGTAAGACTTCGAAGACCTCACAGTCCCAAATTTCTTCGGAAGTACACTGCCAACACTTTAAATGAAGCATCGACGATCCTTTGGGGATAGTAGCGGACGTGAGGCCGAAACATCGGTGATGCTGTTTCCTCTACATCATAAGCCCGTCGACATAATTACAATCTACAACACAGTAAGCCGAGTTAGGTGTTTTCCTTGACATACAGACGAAAAACTGACTGGCAAAATTGTCGTTTTGAAATCGTGGAAACGATTTTTGAAAGCAATATCCACTTACGCCATGCACGTCGATTAATTTATTCACAATTTCCCCGGTTTGTTTTGCAAAGTAACGATTCGCATAGTCTTCGTCTAATTAACGCCGCCATTACATTGAATTTATAACGACATCGCGTCGGTAAATTCAGATTCAACAAATCACTGCGCCATCTGGAGGACTTTCACAGAACACACCCGGTGTACAAACCTTGCAAGGCAGTATACGCAGTGTAGTTCAGCTATTGTCCACAAGATGGTTAACATCCGCCGAAATGTCGACTTATCAACGAAACAAAAATCCATTCAAAAAGAATACCAGTGCCTTATTTTATACTTGCCGCATCATTTTACATGTCCCGTTTATTTTACACACATCTGTGTATAACTTCCGATAAATTTAAACATCACTAGTACGTTGCAGTTAAAGATCCCATTAACATAACCTTATTCGTGCTGTAAATCGTTGACGAACTTGGGTCTTTAAAGCTTTATCAGTTACCAAAGTTAACAACTGTTTGATTAAACGTACATCACTTTCAAAATTAATCACAAAGACGCTTTCAAATAAATCACTTCGTAATTAAAAACACTGAAAAACTGTCGTAATGAAACTGCAGGCAACCAAACATGCACGGTTGGTGACAGAAAGCGCCATCTAGACGCAAGTTGTGTTCATAATTATGCAAATTAATAAAATGATTTTTATTCAAATATTGTTATAAATATTAATGTTAATGGAACCATAAAGATTAAGATTTTTAAAATCGAAATTTAACTCCGTCGCTTGTGGTGGGGGATTATAAAACGCTTCACTTTTCATAACATTTTTCCTACTATATATTTGTGTCCCACGTTACATTAGATTGTCACAATAAATCTGATATTGATGCACATCGATTTTAGGTAAACTACAGCGCACGATCAAAGATCGACAGTAACAAAGCGCCGCAAAACATTCCAAACAAAGCGAAGCCCAATTTCTAAATTAATATTTACAATGAACACCCTGTATGCTCCAAGTTCAGGTGAATCGCCGAAATTCCGGACGAAACGTCCATTGCGCTTATCACAGAGTCGCAAAATCGCAAGATACATTAACAAAATAGACGTGAACGCACTCGTACATGACAATAACAAGTATATAGTCAACAAATCAACGATTACAAAATTACACGTTCGTTATTCAGCTATTACGGTCCTTAAATTAACGTCGTCGGTGCGACATTTACAAAAATAAGCAGAATTTCACAATAAATACGCTACAGAATTATCTAATGTTTCGTTGATGAATGTCACACATCAACGGTGATAACCTCTTTGCACATCGACGTTTTTTTTTTTTTGATTATTAATTTACTCGTATCTAAAAATTAAATTATTAAATTCATTTTAATCTAAATAAACCGATCTGTTCATTTTGAATGTACCAGGTTTAGGAATTCTTCTCGCGTCTTCGGGTCGTCCCTGAACACTCCCAGCATCGTCGACGTCACCGTTTTGCTGTTGATTTTTTGCACGCCTCGCATCACCATGCACATGTGCCTATGGAAGAAAAACAAATCAGTTTTGTCATCACGAATATGATAATCCAATCGACGATGAAACGAACATTTAACATTTATTTTAAAGAATTCTGTGTTACGTTTAACAACTAAATAATGTGTCAAAGCTACGTCTAATCTGAACTTTTACGACAGAAACGTTTTTCTCGCCAAATTAGACAAAAAACACGTTCGTGACCAATTGCTTCTGAATAAAACTTGACGACACGTACTTGACGTGACAGATGCCATAAAAATCATTCAAACCAAGAAGCAAACGCGTCACGAGGCGCCGAACAAATTCTCGTATAAATTTCAAACGTGACGTTTAACTGACAGAAGTCGGAACCCATCCTACGCGCGAACCAATCAGAAACCGAAAAGTATGATTCGCGCTTAGCTTGACGTTTGAATAAATGACAAAACGAAGCCTGACATCATCGGCACAACCTGCACGTTCTTCTGGCTGACTGAACTTCGATTTCAACGTCCGAATAGGCCATGTTCCCAATTTTAATTAAATCTTCAAAACTTACACTCCTTCCACGACGACGGCCACGCCCGCCGGTTGCACCGCCTTGGTGACGGCCAACGCGATTTGTTTCGTGAGCCTCTCCTGCACCTGGAGACGCCTCGAGTATATCTCGACTATCCGGGCGAGCTTGCTGAGACCCAGGATCTTCCCGCAGGGCAGGTAACCGATCGAGACTTTTCCGTAGAAAGGAACCAGGTGATGTTCGCACATCGAGAACATCTCGATGTCTTTAACCACCACCATTTCGTCGTGATCCTCGTCGAAGATGGCGTCGTTCAGCACCTCTGAAAAAATCGAAATATCCATAGAAACGCGTAAAATTTCAATTTTAGTAGTTTTCGTCGTTAAAACTGCGACGACATTGTGAACGATTTATTGCGACGATAACGCTGTTATTTTACAATCGACCCGTAAAGTGCCCCCGACGACAAAAAATACGGTCGAGTATATTGTGTGCGGCGAACAGATATCGCACAAGCTCACAACTCTAAAATTCGACATTCATTAATTCGTGTGTCGCCCATAAATTCGAGAGGCGTGGCTTCTCGATTTCCGGAAAATATTAACTCGGAGTGGTCGTAAAATGGAATCCTTGTCCGGGAGTAGTTAAAACGCCGGCGGTAAGCCGTCAAGCCCCGTCACGCGCACGCCAATGCGGGGGCAGCTTAAGCGGAAAAGTACTTCCAACAACGCCACTTCGGCCGCGTAACGACCGAGATGAAAACGAAACCGCATTTAAGAATTTCAAATGATCCCACTTTTCGATAATTTAATACACCCGAGTCCGCAGATTCAAGTGTCTAGTGCGGCGCACCGTCGACGACGAGCGGCAATCATCGAACCCATCAAAAATAATTTGTAACAGAAATGTTTTATAAAAAAAAATTACGAAAATGATAATTTTAATAAAGCCATAACCTAAATCGTCTAATTAAAAATACATTTATTTAAATTGACGTACGAACGAAAAGAAATCGATTGAAATTGATGTACGGAATAATTTCTTATTTAGGTCGATTTTTGCCGCTCTCTACGTACGACGCACCAAAGTTCGAGGATTAAACAGAAGCGCTCGGGCTTTTAAGCTGCGGAAGCAACAGTAAGGCACAGGCGACGCGGACGCATTTCTTTTCTTTCCATTTGACCGTGAACGCTGTTCGCACTTTAGCGGCTCGCTTGATGCATTATTCCATTCATTATCGCCAATTTATCACGGCGGCGTCGTACCCAGCCGAGTTGAAATATTGCATCGGTGTAACGATTTTTGCGGCACGAGAAACACCAAAACAATTAACATCTGCTTTACCGATGACGGCGATTGTCATGAACGACGACGAGCGTAACGATTAAGGAGCGATCGCAAACGTTTTCGTCGGTAAGATGTGCCGTGTCCATGGATACGATGCCCCAGGGGCCGCCGTCGCGGAATCGTTACAGATTGCAGCATTGTCTCAAACGTCTGTTCTAGATCAGATACGGAACAGATACGGAACAGTCACGGGACATTACTTTCAAATGGCATTGTGGCGCTGCTCGCACTCTTTGTCGTACGCAATAATCCTTGGACCGCAAAAACAGCGGGCGTTCGAGATTGTACGCACGACACATGCAACGGCCAACGACGCCCGTAACGAGACCAACTATTTGCCCTTCGCGTGTTTTCGCAAATTCTTGGGTATCTTTCAACGGTAACCTTACGTATTCGACACACGACCGACCAAACCTCCCGACACAATCACGTTCACGTTATTTCCTCGACACGTAGAAAAGTCATATGACGCATAACCGACGTTGCTAAGCATCAGACATGAATCAAGTTTGGACCAATCAAAATTTAAATTTACTCAGAAACTCAACCTCGCCCCATCGGTGACATTTAAATCGTCGCTATCACGCCTCCTGGCGGACATCTACAATATTTACTAAATGCATTCGTTCAACGTAGGCGTCGCCACGCTCGATCTTCCTAACCTAACCAAACCAAGCCACTGTTTGTTAAAACATCATATTTTCAAGTAAATCCGATCAACAACAACGATCAAAAATTTTAAATCGGACAAGCCGTTTCGAAGTCGGTCAAGTAGTCTTTGTATTCAATGTGCTGATTTTAATATGACGTAGAAGAAAAATCGAAAATAAAAAATATTCGAGAACAAGAATTTTGCCCGTGACGTCCGTGACGAGGACATTGCAAACCGAAAACTTACATTAAAGTGACAGTTCCGAATGACGCTACTGTTAATTTAGAAAAACTTGAAACTTGAAATCCGAATACGTGGTCGGTCATATCCATCAACGCCTGCATCATTTAAATCAAAAATCGCCAAACAATTCAAATTAATTTCGACGATAGAGTGACTCGTCCTTTTGATCAAGAGCCCGTGCATCGGACAGTCCCGACGAGCACGCGTCATAATCCTGTTGTTTGGCGGACTCGCGTCGTTTTTTAAGTGTCCGAGCGCTTGAACCGATTCGCTCGCCCGTTCGACCGCGACATTTCCGAGCGGAGCTATCTATTATCCATCGACCAATTGCTGTGAACGAGTCAATTTGCGGAGATTAAACGACGCCTTGATCGAATTACTGCGATTAATTCAACAACACAAATTCCAAGTTGGCGTTGCATCGAATTGAAAGCCAAGTCGTCGAGTAAGTACAGTCGAAGAGTACAAAATCAATCGTCAGGATCGTCGTTTCCATGACGATCGATAAACGAATCCATATTTGACAGGTGACGTCGGCCTATTTAATTTCAAGTGAATCGTCAATGTTCGTAGGTAACCGTGAATGTTGGTGTCACTTCGTAACGCCAGTTTAATATAATTTTTCGTTTTAGGCGGTATTCATCCGTCACAACGATTCTCCAGATCCGCGAGTCACTCAATTCTAATCGTTCTCGACACGGAGACAATTTTCGAACGACTTTAACGTCAACGTAAAAATCTCGCAATTCTGACGCAAGAACAACAACGATTGCAGATGTCGGTGGACGCAGTTCCGTTGCACCGCTCACTTTCAAATTTATCGCTTTAAATTCATCGTACGCCTGACTACCGTACGATCGTCACGTAGACAACTTAAAAATCACTTTTGCAAGCGGGCGAACCGACGGAGCGAGACGGACGGAGGTTGAAGAGCGACGGAGGCGATCCGGGCGCGCACAAAGTTAAAAGGTTTCCCGTCTGCGATGGCTAATTGGCGCTGTAATTGAGTGAAGAGGAAATTACTGGCGCTCCGAAGGCTTCGTTCAACTCGATCTTCTCCCCCATTCAACAGGTACAACTCGGTTAAGCGCTTCCAATCGAATTTCGACACTTTGACGAAGTTCTCGAGGCGCCGCGGATAGATTTTCGCCGATTTAATTAAACGAAACGGAAATAAATACGAAGCAACCCTGACTTATGCGATAAAAAGAGTAAACATTTTTTTGTTTAATAATTAACATTGAAAACGCATAATTATAAAATAACGAGCTGATACAAACAATCAATTGCTCGGAGCAAAATGCATAACAAATGACGCAGGTTTCAATGTAAATTTCTTACCTTCGAGGCTTTGGTCGTAACCCTTCGTGAAGAACAGCATGGCCTTCGCCGCGCGTTCCGGCGTCTTCAAGAGGCCCTGCCTGTCGGGATTTTCGCCCAGGGATCCCAACAACAACCTGTAGGAACGGGCCATGTCCGGCAGCATCGCTTCTCTGGTCGGCGGACGGTGGTCCAGTTCCAGGTCGTGGTGGAACGTGCACTTTTCGTGACCTGCGAAGAAATCCACGCGCTGTAATGAGGTAGTAAACCACCGGTACGTGCGAGTTACAGTGCAATGATGCAATGTTCGATTGAAATAAATAATAACATCTCCCACCACCGGCGATTATCAATGTTCGAATCCTATTGTCGACGTGAGAATACAGGGAAAATGCCTTTCATTTTTTTTTTTTTTTCTTCAACGAAATCGTAAATCGAAATCAAATCGACATCGAAACCGACCTCAAATTTAAATTCCTAATCATCTCCGCCAACAAGATTCGAACCTTGGACCATATGGGACTACTAGCCGGCGACCGAGACCCCTACACCAATAACCCCCACAAGGTTGTGCTGTGCAAAAATATGGCATACACGCTTTCGACGACATTGTAACAAATCACAAGCGTTTTCTTATCCGCTTGCATTTCACAGATTTCCCGTTCGAAAGCCGGCGGGAATTAATTCGCCGTCGATTGAAAAAGGCGTTCAAGGCTTTGGTTAGATTTTGTCTTAGATCGCGCTTTTTATGCTCAACGCGGGAGACCTTGCGACGTTATTTTTAAGCGAGGTGTAATTAGCCGACGTGTAACCTCATTTTAGACAGATACGATAATTGCGTTTAATAGAAAAAGGCGGCATTGAAACGCGCGACTGGAAAACTGGGAGAGCTTTCCTGTTCCGCGTTTCAAGTGACGTTTTATTGTCGCGGGAATTAGAGGTTATGCGGATAGTGAATGTTTTGCTGACGGGCCGCGCGCCGCGGGATCGAACAACGGCGATGACGATTTAATTCCAAATTGACGTAAACGTCAAAGTTGTCAAGCGTCAATAGTTTATTTCAAAATGCAATTACGTGAAACGAAAATTAAATTACAAAAAGGAAAAAATGTCAAATGTCAAATTTAAAATAAAATAGATTAATTATGAAAAATAATTAAATTTGTTGACCCAACCCAACTGAACAAACGAGAAAATTCAATGAAAGAAGCAAAAACTAAATACCGACAATCGAACAAGAAAAATTGAAATAAAAGAAAACTTAACAAAAAAATTCAACGAGTACATGAAACAAAATTCAAAAAGAAAACAATTTAAACAAAACCAACAATTAAATGAACATGTCGTGATTTTCAAAGAATTTATCATTGGAAGTAATTATTTTCTTTAAAAAAATCAAGAAAATAATATAATAGGAAATTATCATCAATTGAGACCAAAAAAAAAAACTGTACCCGACATGTCCACCAAATAATTTTTATTTAAAATATTTGAGGTTTTTTTTTATTGTATTGAGAATTTTTTAATTAATTTAAACTATCGAATCATAGATTTCATCGCAAATTCGTCCCGACGAAAATAATAGAAACCTAGTCCAATTTACCAACAAAAACATGAACGCGGCGGCAAATCGAATTCACAAAACCGGCGTACGAAACAATTATCTCGACACACGGCACACGTTTAAAGAATTTATATCGTTCCGTTGTTTGTCAACAAACGACGAACGTTCGATTCTTCTTCACCGTCATATAATTCAACGATAGCGCGCTGTCATTCCGATAGCATAGACGACCACGATTCAGCGAAACTTTCGGGGCGCCCGAAACTCGTTTATTTCGCTTCGAACTATCTACCTGGCGTCGTCGAAGTGCGCGGCGTTTTCGGGGTCCCGGGTATCTCGACGTCGTCGTAGGTCTCCGACCAGCTCCTCGCCAGCAGCGGCTTCGGCTTCCTCAGCTTGTACTTCTCGCCGTTGGTTCCCATGTCGACAAGTTCGCGTGCGTGCCGGGTTCGGATTCAATGCAGGACGGACGCGATCGACGCACCTTCACCGACCATACTGGCGGTTCTCGAGGCGAACCTGGATTATATAGCGCCAAGTGGCAGTGACAGAGTATCGGTTTTTTGCCGGCGGGAGGACACGCGCGGATTTCACGCATTTTCCGACGCGGCACGAAAATCACAAACCGCGATTTGTAGATCACCGCGGGTTTCGGTTTGCGGCGACGCTATCCCGGACATTGTCGTTGCGACACTATTTAATCTCGACGCGTGCGGCCCGGTTATTGTACAATTGGTATCGCGTTACCTACTTGCGAACGATTCGCTTTATTAAGAAATCACGATCGAAACAAAAAATTAATTAAAACTTCTGTCATTGTTAGTTACTTAACCTTACTTTAGTAACCTCACATAAAACTTTATGAATTGTATTCACATTTCTAAATATATCGTCTCGTTACATTTTCGTTGCAATATTTGATTGACGTTTGTAATTTTACACTCGACGTCTTTGATCCTCATGATTCTAACAATATGACGTTTCTCGTCACCAATGTGACCAATATAAAATAAACAAATAATACAAATTCGTCGTCGAAGTTATGACAGTTATTAATTTGACATTTGCGCGACGTAATTATTCCACTTACGTAAACAAAATCGAAACGAAAAATTGATTAAAACTTCTGTCACCGTCACTTACGTTAACCTTATTTTTATAATCTCGAATAAAACTACAAATTTGAAGTTATTATTAATAATATATTTGCGCGACGAAATTATGTCAGTAAAAAAACCCAAACAAAATTCTCGGCAATCAAAAATTACAACAATTCGAATGGAATAATTGCCACGGTCTTGCGGTTTCCACCGATTCACGTCAAAGTGTTGCAATTAGTGACTCACCTGTTCCGATTTCGTCGAGGTAATTCCCTGGCGCGCTGTTAATGTGTTCGATTTAATTTCGTCGGGAAATTCCGACGTACCGAGAAATTAAGTAACAACCAGTCGTTGAAGACAACACATGCGCGACACCGGTTGAATCTCGACGCCTCGGGCCGGGTTCACGACCGTAAATTTACGTGCAGTGACTTGTGTGTTTTTGTTTCAGTTGTTTGCACGTTTAAAAATTACGAACTGTCAAAAATCAAATGAAGACGCAATCGACTGTCAATCGATGTTGCGCCACTGGAGCACCGCGTAAATGGACGACCGAAATTCCTGCGACAACTGGGTCTTGTTGTTTACGTCGAAGAGTGAGGTCGCTCCGTTCATTTTCCTTTGAACGGATTAACCATTTGATTGGATCGACGGTTGGGATTTTAGATGGCACTGTGGGTTCGCCAACGCCAACGTCGTCGTCTTAATCCGCGCGGCATCAAAGCCACCATCGAAGTGAATAATCAACTAGGCGCAGATCGATGGTTACTTTGCATCGCCTACATATTTTTTTTGTTTAAGAAATAGTTTGATTTAGACTGGGATAAGAAGACTACGACGACGACGACGACGACGACTCGGCGCAGAGGAAATTAACAATCTTCGCAGATCAAAGCAACCCCGCGAGACCCGTCAAACGCACGCGGTACAAAATATTTTTCGAATAAACGTTAAAAATATTTATCGGCGATTCTCGTTAACAATTCGTCGTTCATTTTAAGCTGTTGCGCAATTTTCCAACATTTAAAGTCGACCGATCGCGTTTGTTGAATATTTCGAGCAAACGATTTGCATTAAAATGCGCCGAGTTTTCCTCCGTTCCCGCGAGCTGAAAACGCCCGGCGTTTTCCGCGGGGGAAAACCGGTTTACGTCAGAAACTCGCCGCCGATTCCGATATTATTTACATTCGAAATTTTTATAGTTCGCAGACGCGCACGCAATCCGAAGTGAAAGGAAATATTCCGCAAATGCGCCACGTAAATCGGCGACGTGCGATTTTTACGCGACGCTCAATAGCACGTTTGATTTTTTTTTAATCTAAATGGGTCGTCGATGGATAAGAACGAGGTAAAAAAAATTAGAGCGTATAGAAGGAAATGACGACGTTCGAAATCGTTGCATAATTAGCATTGCACGGACTAAAATTGCGTATTATTTCCATTAAAGTAAACTAAATAATTTTTTATGGTCAAAAATTGCTTATTTACAAAAATGTGTGGCGGTCTGATGGGCGAAACAGCTGTCATCGCCTTAGAAATAAAAATGTCATAATTAAAACCACTATTGTAAATAAAACGAATTTTTTAATTTTAATTTTTGACAATTTTGATATTTTGCCCTTTTAAAATTATTTAAATTATAATTTATTTGTTTTAATTACAATCGTGCAAAAGCTATTAACGATTCAGTTTTGATTTTCGTTGCTAAAGTTACGTTTTGAATGCACAGAAATGTCAAATTTGACTGACACAAGAAACGTCATTCATCAACGCACTATAGAAACGACATCAGCATTTCATTCGGCGAAAAATAATCACCAACTGTCAAACTGACATTTAAACGATCAATTATTCTTCTTAAACGACAAACTTTTCGATCTTTTCAATTCGCAGCCTACGCCGAAATCGCGACCTTGGCCTTGCCCGTCTTTCGAGGACAATCTCTCGATTTACAATTACAGCAAAAGCACGAAACCCACGCAAGTAAATATCGACGATTGTCGCAACACGTACATCTAATCTGACCTTAAATGTCGTAATTCGATAAATGCGAAAAATACAGACTTAACCCATTGGTACCAGTCGACTTAAAATCGTCGATTTCAGCGACGATCGCGCGAAACTTCGCCCGCGCTTACCTTTGCATTTGCACAACATTTGCTTGTCGTCTTCGCACACTCCGTTTTTCGTAATTTCCTTCATGATCGCACCCTGCGTCTCGACGGTCACAACAGCCCGATTGATACCGGAACGCAAAACCGAATCCTTATTGCACCGCCCGGTTGTCAATTGCGGAAATCTGACGCAACGCCGATTCGTTAACTCGAGTGAAAATAATAATATTGGTCGAGATGCCACTGCACACCACTGCTAGCGAAGTTTCCGATCGGCTATTTTATTACTTTGCACGTGTGACGTCACGACATTGATTAACTCCGCCTATCAATGATTCCTAATTATCCTTGCTTTTTATTCCGTTTGCCGTTCCAGTGTCTTTCTTCGCGCAGATTTACGACAGCCGGGGAGCGTTGCGGCTAGAACCGACCGTTCGACTTTTTCTTTTTGTTTTGATCAATCGCAATCGTCGACGATTTCTGGCGACGGCCGGGAAACGGGGATTTGTGTGGGGTGGCTGTGATGCATCGAGAACAATTTATACGGAACGCGTCTCGGATTGAAAATAACGGGAGGTGGAATAACCTACGGTGCGATCGGCAACCTTTGACCAAACGCACGATTTCGTAGTTTCGTGGTTTCTTATCGCCGCTTGTGCATTTAAATTGGCACAAAAGTCTCGGTAACAACGGCATTTAATTGGACGCAAACGGTTAGCTGATTAAGGCGATAGGAAGCGCCGCAATGTTGTTGTTTTAAATTACATTGACGCTACAATTTTTCATTTTTACCGCAACCGCAATTTTTCTTTACAGTTTTCAATCCAACTTGGATTGCGAAAAACCTCCTATGCACCACAGCACAAAAATATCCCTTATGTCCCAACAAGCGAAAGTATTAAAATACAACGCTAATTAATTATTGGCAAAATCCGCGGTTTTAATTGCAAAACTGCGAACGTAATATTTATTTATAAAGTAAACGTTTAGTTTTAATGCGA
Source organism: Geotrupes spiniger (assembly GCA_959613385.1). Taxonomy (NCBI): domain Eukaryota; kingdom Metazoa; phylum Arthropoda; class Insecta; order Coleoptera; family Geotrupidae; genus Geotrupes; species Geotrupes spiniger. The sequence continues at coordinate 31,681,543 of OY390739.1, forward strand.
TTATTAAAAATAAATTATTCAATTTGTCCTGCAAACAAAACACTTACACATATAAAAAAATATCGCTACAAAAACGCCCACACTTTCCAATTTAGTATTCTTCCATAGTTTTCAATTCATTTTTCCATTGCACACAAATCCAACGCGATCAAGGTCGCCGCGAGATTTTATCAACACACACACACACACACATGCAGAAATCACCAGCGCGGTTGTTCAATATCCTCTGGCGGCGTTTTGGCCAATTGGCTCATTTCGCAAGAATCTTAAATTACGCCGGTTGCGCGCAACGATTCACGGTTGAAATCGCCACGCTTTTTCCCCCATTAATTTCAGCAATTTTGCCTTTCAAGGATCGCTTTTTGCATCTAAACATTGCAAAAGGTAACCTCGTTCCACGACCGGCAACCAAGTGTAATAAATAAATTAATTACCCGGGGTCGTTCGTTTTCCATCTCCGCATTTAGACAAATTCGCCGATCGACACCGACATCGACTTTGAATCTTTTATTTCCAGTCCAAGTCAATCGACGCCTTGATCGTTTCTCTCATTAAACAACGGTAAAAGTTTAAAATTGACGTTGAACAATTTCACGTTTTATTTCGACGACGTAGGCGACGTCTACGAGTCTATTGGTAAAATTAAAATAACACGCGTCGATAAGTTAGATTTCTAAATCGACGCAATTTTAGTTTACAGCATTTCCGCCGATTAATTTAATGGCGCTTCAGTACAAATGCACGCCATCTATTTATTATACCAGAAACTTTTGATTGACAGACAGACGTCAAAGTTAACGTGCTATAACCCAAAAGAATCTATGTTTAAAATTTCAAAAAAATGAACGGGCAGGGCGCCGGAAGACCGTAGCCACGAACAATGGCGTTTTTCGAGGACGCCCTCATCGTCCTAGTTTCGCAAGTAAGTTCGACGAACCATCCGGCAGTCCGACAATAAAGTGACCGTTTCAGATAATTTTCTTCGCCGGTGCCTGGATATTTTTCATGAAGCAGGTCTTCAAAGACTACGAAGTCCGACAGAAGCTAGTCCAAATTATTTTTTCCATAACCCTGACGTTATCGTGCACCATGTACGAGCTGATCATTTTCGAAATCATCGACTGGCTCGACTCGAGGTAAAAACAACCATACGAACGCACGCCTTTGCTAATTTTTTCATTTCAGTTCGAGGTACTTCTTCTGGAGCCTAATTTTATACCTGCTGCTGTTCGTGGTGATTGTTCTAAACCCGATTTACATCGCCTACTGTAGCATAAGTAATATTCCATTCGGTACGCTTTGATGTTGCGGACGTTTCTTTGTTTTTTAACGATCGTCGTTTTCAGTTAAGGTCGACTACGTTAAGCAACTGACAGTATTGGTGTGGATGGTTTTTATAATAATATTCTGGAAAATCGGGGATTCGTTCCCGATTTTGAACTCGAAAAAGGGCATATTGTCCATCGAACAGCTGGTGTCTCGAATCGGCGTCATCGGGGTCACGGCCATGGCGTTGCTGTCCGGTTTCGGCGCCGTGAACTACCCGTACACCTCCATGTCTTATTTCATTAGGTTTGCATTTCGTTAAATTAATTAAATTAAATTAACAGTCGCATATTTAGAGACGTGTCACAAGCGGACGTAACAAACACAGAAAAACGGCTGATGCAATCGATGGAGATGATCGTGATGAAAAAGAAACGAATCGCCATCGCCAAGCGGCAAACACTGGAAAACAAATCTGAAGAATCGGTTCGTCAACGCCAAGGACTGTGGAGCATGTTGTACCCCGTAGGCCCCAAACGAAGCTTAGAAAGTAAAATTGCACATTCACGACCGATACCGACTAACTCCCAACATTTTCAGACATATCCCAATTGAAATTAGAAATAATTGGGCTCGAGGAACTAAGTCGGCAGTTGTTTCTCGAAGCGCACGAGAACCACAACATGTTGGAGCGCATCGAGTGGTCTAAGACGTGGACGGGACGCTACTTTAACTTGCTGGGTTATTTTTTCTCCATGTATTGCACGTGGAAAGTTTTCATAGTACGTCGTCTGGAAATCTCCCAGATATTTTTTTAATCGGTTTCGTTTTAGAGCACAATAAACATTGTGTTTGATCGGGTCGGCAAGAAGGACCCCGTCACGAAGGGGATCGAGATCGCAGTTATATGGATGGGGCTGGACATTGACGTTAATTTTTGGTCGCAGCACGTCTCGTTTATATTAGTCGGATGTATTGTCGTTACGTCGATCCGGGGGCTCCTATTGACATTGACGAAGGTGACTATTCCAATTGATTGCGAATCAAAATTTAAATCTTTAAATTGCAGTTTTTTTATAAAATTTCGTCGAATAAGAGCTCCAATATAATAATATTGGTGCTGGCGCAAGTGATGGGCATGTATTTTCTTTCGTCGGTGCTGCTTTTACGCATGAACATGCCCCCCGAATACAGAATCATAATCACGCAAGTCTTGGGAGATCTGCAATTTAATTTTTACCATCGTTGGTTCGACGTGATATTTTTGGTGAGCGCGTTAACGAGCATAGTGACGTTGTACCTGGCGCACAAACAACCCGCACACGAACAGCTGTGACCGTCAGAATGAGTAATTTACTTTTATAACACGCTTTTTTATCGTTCCTTAAGATTCTTATACCTTTTTTTGTATGTTTACCTATGATAACTCAATAAAACGTTGATGATTTTTATTATTTTCTATCTATTAATATAAGACGTCAATAGAACGAAATTGTCTCGGGTAAACACAAGTCATTGATATTTCACACAATCGGTGTACGTAAGCAACTAGTACACCTGAAAAGAAAGCTCGGGCCCCATTTTACACAAACATTTTCAAATTTTAATTACAACGGCCATTTTGTGACGCCGAATTAATCAACGTCAACGGCGTTCTTCTTCTTCTTCTTCCTCGCGACTTTCGAATACTTTGACGGCTTTTTGCGACGCCGACGAAAACGCGATTCGCGATCGGGAAATCGCAAATTCGTCGCTTTCGCGACGAAAACGAGACGCGCATAAAAACGATAAGCGTACTTACATTTGGCTTAACCTTGAAACGGTGTTACTGGCGTGCCGCGCTTCCGGTCCGCAAATTGAATGTTGGTTGCGTTCACGAAATTTACCACCGAACCACTTTGTTAAAGAAAAACTCGAACGGAAATGCGTCGTGCGTGCGACTCGGTTGAATTTTCCACTGCGACTGTTTGAGGACGGGGGACGCTGCGAAGTTCAATTGTTTTTCGTGGTGCGTGCGCGTTGAATTAAGCACGAGATGCTTTTCGGTTATCTTCGACTATTGGCTATTTTGGCACGCGTTTCAACGGCTAATTAGATTTTGATTGGATTATTACCGGCTCTCATCAACCATCAAAAAATTCCTACAAGTACGAATTTGCGATTCAAAGTCGCATAACTAGCGGCGTAAGCTCACCGGCTCCATCTACGAAACTAGTGCGAAGACAGTTAATTTTAAATTTCGTCGCCAGGATTGTTTTTTTTTTTTTGACACTTTAATTTATTTGTCATTTCGAATAGCAAAATCGAAAAATACGCGCTTTGAGAAAAGGCAAAGGTTTAAAAACGACGCGTGAATATGTACACTGAACTCCGGTCATGGTGATAAAGAAAAGGCCGTACGCAGCGTCCTATTCTCAATTTTGGTCGGCCAAGACAATAAACACAAATTTGATGAATTATCACTCAGATTTAAACGTGGCTAGGTTTTACGAGCTTGGAGCATGCGATTTTTGAGTTACGGAAATGTAATTCAATAATGTAATATCTGTGTTGAATGATAAATATAATTTTATAACCTAACCTACCTTTTTCGAGATCGTTTCAAGACGACGCGGCGTTCGTGTGGAATATTTTCAACATCTGATTCAAAAATCGGAATGTCAACAATCTCGTACATCTTGTTTTTCTTCATAAAATAACTGTCAGATTACACATAAATGCATTACACCTCAGATATTGATGGAATAAGATTAACACCACTTATTTTAGTTTACTAGATTTACACTACACTTGTTGAACCGAGTCTTACTACAAGGGCGGCAATACTAATTGTCATAATTCGATTCTATTGCTAATTTTTGATTTATTTAGTTGGCAATTGACGATTGTGTGCATTGTATCATATAGTTTAAACGTTGGTTTCGACGAAAAAATGGCAAACGTTATCTTTAGGTCAACAGCCTATGTGATGTATGTCTAAAATTGCCGAATAAAAATATACTACTGCAATATGTCTTCTGTATCAAACGCCGCGTAACGCACGCTTTGATTTCAGCCATTGCACGCAAAAAGAGAGAAAGTGAAACACAGCCATCGTTTGTGTGACGGAGATGGCGGAACTCGCGAAGCGATCATGCGCGTTGTTTATACGTCGCGTCCAAACATAACCTAAAATCCCAGTTGACCATTAACACGTGTTTTGTCGGTATCATGGCGGAATTCAGTAAGTTTCAAACGACGCATTTTCAATTCGACACGAATCCTTTAATTTAAAATTCCGATGCGTATTTTTAAGTCATTGACATTAGATTCGCCCGCATTAACCGCACGAGACGTAAAAACCTCGAAAATGTGCGTTAGTCGGCGTTACCCAAACACCACCACGTTATTTCTGTATTGTATTTTTCGTTAAGTTAAGAGCGAACCGGACGTCACCAAGGAGAAAAAGAAGAAGAAAAAGGACAGGGACCTCGGCGAGATCCAAAAGTCGCAGCACTTCCAGGTGGAGCCGTCGGCCAAGCTGGTCAAGTTGGACACGTCCAAGTGGCCGCTGCTGCTCAAGGTACGTTGTTCCGCATCGCCGGGTAGATCTCTACTTTACTTTTCGTAGCACTTCGACCGGCTGAACGTGAGGACGAGCCACTACACGCCGCTGTCGTGCGGGTCCTCGCCGTTGAAGCGCGAGATTGGCGAGTACGTCAAGTCCGGCTTCATCAACTTGGACAAGCCGAGCAATCCCAGCAGTCACGAGGTTGTCGCTTGGATTAAACGCATTTTGAAAGTCGATAAGACCGGACATTCCGGCACCCTCGATCCTAAAGTGACAGGTACAATATTTTTCCGCCTGAGCGGCTTCAGAGATTGGATTTCGTTTGCCATTTTCTGGAGCGTCGTTTCGACGGTCTCTCGGTTGTCGTCGAAACGACAAATTAGGTACATTTCGGCTAAACAGAGTTTCTTGAACTGTTTCAGCATTCGTTCCAAATTATATTTTGCAAATGCAAATGACAAGTGTAACGTTTGCTCAGATAATATTCTTGTGGTCAAAGTGCAAAATGAAAAGTTGGCATAGTTAATTGGGGTCGTCTCAATTATTTTATTTCAGGTTGTCTGATCGTTTGCATCGACAGGGCGACGAGATTAGTGAAGTCACAACAGGCGGCCGGCAAAGAATACGTATCAGTTTTTAAGTTGCATTCGTCGGTGGACGGCGGTGCCATACGAGTAGTACAGGGTCTGGAAAAATTGAGAGGAGCGCTGTTCCAGCGGCCCCCTTTAATATCGGCGGTTAAGAGACAACTGCGCGTCAGGACGGTGTACGATAGTAAATTGTTCGAATACGATGAAACTCGAAACATGGGTGAGTGTTAATCGCAAAATGTAACCGAAATTAATTGGGTGGACTGTGTACGTGATGATATTGTTAAGTGTCTGAGTCTTACATAAAATAATAACAAGAAGAGAAATCAGTGGATGACGTCGGGTGTTAATGCAGTGTTCATTCATTATATATATTCAATTACATTCATTAAAAAAACCATAAATGCAATATTTTGTTAATGGAATTAATCATACAAATTTTTTTTTTGTATCTTGTTGTTTATTTACGGAGTAAATTAATTAATATATGTTCTTTTTGCTATTGGAGCTCCTTCTCTTCTTACTTAGTTTATCAGCTCTAGAGCGTTTCCTTTTTTTTTCATCTTTGTGGCTCCAATAAATCGCTATTTATTACGTGACTGCGTATACAACTATTCAGTGTCTACATATCTATTAATTTCAGGTGTGTTCTGGGTAAGTTGCGAAGCCGGTTCGTATATTCGCACCATGTGCGTGCATCTCGGATTGGTGCTCGGCGTCGGCGGCCAAATGTTAGAATTGCGTCGGGTCCGCTCCGGCATCCAAAGCGAAAAGGACACAATGTCGACGATGCACGACATCCTAGACGCACAGTGGCTGTACGAGAACCACAAAGACGAAAGCTACCTCCGCCGCGTCGTCAGACCTTTGGAGGGCCTCCTCATCGGCCACAAACGAATCATCATGAAAGACAGCTCCGTAAGTAACAATCAACGTAACAATCGACCGATACTAACTCCGATTCTAACGAACGCCAGGTGAACGCCGTGTGTTACGGCGCAAAAATACTGCTCCCCGGTATATTGCGCTACGAAGACGGCATCGAGCTGAACGAGGAGATCGTCATAGTCACGACGAAAGGCGAGGCGGTGGCGCTCGCGATCGGCCTCATGACCACCGCGACGATCGCGAGTTGCGATCATGGCATCGTCGCGAAAATCAAGCGCGTCATCATGGAGAGGGACACGTATCCAAGGAAGTGGGGTCTCGGACCGCGAGCGGCACAGAAGAAAATACTGATCGCGCAGGGTCAGTTGGATAAATACGGGAAACCGAACGAAAATACCCCCAAGGAGTGGGTGAACAGCTACGTCGATGTTTCGTAAGAAGCGTGAGTAAAAGATGTAATAAAATCGTTCAATCGTGAACTGTCGTAGGATTAAAAAGGAACCAGTGGATAAAACCAACGAAAGTAATGTAATAGAGAACGAAGATGAAACGACGAAGAAAGTAAGTGATGTTTGAAATAATTTAAAATAAGTCTTAATCACACGGCACTTTATTAAATACCAAATACGAATCGACTAGTTTAGTTGGTTATGATGAGTTCAATTGTGTTATGTGTTATAGTTCTCCGGCGCAATTTCCATTTTGTTTAGATGCAAGGTCTCTCCTGTCCAAACCCAACAGTGTCCTGGTATGTGCAGCAAATGGGCCCTTCAGTACTATCTTGGAATGTCTCATTCCCTGCTGCTCCTGCCAGTATTCAAGTACTTTACACTCCATCCAGCTCTTATTTGACTTTCTGACCAGGACCTTGTAAAACTAACAAATCGACTATGTTGCCATCTTCAGCACTATACAAGTTTAAGATTTGTTTATTTTCCAAAGCTTAAATGATATTTAACGACAATTCATATTCAAATCATTCCTCTACACTTTTACATCAATTTCAATTTTAGAGAAAAATGAGCGTATCAAGTGCAGTCGGCGACGTTTCCATGGACGTCGAGCCGGAGGCGAATCGTAAAGAAAAACACAAGAAGAAGCGGAAGAAAACCACCGAAAATGAAAGCACGACCGAATCGCCGGACACAAACAAAGACGAAGTGGAAGAAGCGGTAAGTGCGCGAATGCGTCGCTTCACTCGCTAATTCACTCACTAATGTGTCGCTTTGCAGGCCGAAAAGAAAGAGAAAAAGAAAAAGAAGAAAAAAGACAAATCGAAAGATAAGAGCGAAGACGATTAGACGTTCCAGACTTTTCTACTTCGAGAGCGCGACCGTTCGTTTCTCAGTTTTTTTTTTTTGTACAACTTTTAATTTTCTAATCACGTGCGAGTGGAATGGCGTTATTGTGTCGACGAAGGTGTATTTTTTTGTTTACGAATTTCACTCCATGCGATTTACAAACAAATAAAAGTTTTATTAAGTTAGCTTTGTTGTTCTATTAATTAACGAATCCGAATCCTTTACGGCAGTTACGTACACAATCATTTCTTATAATTTAAGACATTGTTAAATTCAAAAAAAAAAAAGTTTAATCTCTAAACTTTAACGAAATATTAATAAAACTTACCTACATCACTTTCACAACATTTCTAGACATTAAAACCATCAACTAATATTACAAGAAGATCCTTCCCCTTCTTATTTCGTCGCCGTTTGATGAGTTTTCGATCAGAACGACGTTTAGTCTCAAGACTTTCCCGTAACGACGGTCCTATGTGCCTGGCACGGCGTCGGGTTTCAATCGGCGAATCCCACCGACTTTCGTTTCTTCCCACATGTGTGGCTCAAAGTGCACCTGCGATGGATAAAAGTCGTTGACAGAAAATTTCATATCAGTTATTTTTCCACGACTCACTTCACATAAAGTTTGCCGACATGCTGTCATGTTTCACTTGACACTGCCACAGTCGCCGTCTTGTGGGATCGCTGGGGAAACGCTTCAATAAAAAAACCCTTGGCGGTGGAACTTTTGCAATTAAATGGAGCACAGCCGGGCATTTTGTTTGATCGAATAAAATTTTATTCTTCAAGATGTTTGAAATTGACGCAAATTACTTCAAAATTTGAAGAAGTAAACTGTCAGATAAGACGCATGCGCACGGTTTAGACGCGAAAAACATGAAAAAAATTAAAAAAACGTTCGTTGTGATCCGATTTCATATATTATCGAAAGTGCAAGAAGCTGCGCCGTAGTTTCAAATCTTAACCTTAACCTTAAACAGACATCAAATTAATTAATTTGTACGTTTGACATCTTAGTTGGTACCTCAAGAACATGGCGTACAGCCTTGGCTGTTTTGTTTTGTTGTCATAAGTTCAATCATTTGATTGTCAGGCGATTTCGGTCCCGATCTCAGTCGTACGTTTATATTCTAATACTTACATTGAATAAGTGTAGTGTTACGTCGAGTGCTTTTAATTCCTCAATTAGGTACAAATTTGAAGATGAGTATCGGACCATACTTGCTATACCTGCCCGACATAGCCCTGGAAAAAATCTTTTCGTTTTTAACCTACGATGAAGTTGCCAAAAATAGAACGGTGAGTTGTTGCATTTATTCATTAACTTCGATTTAATTGTTGTGATGTCGTAATTATCCCTCGTGGGATATTTGCGATTATTATGTTGCCATTCGTGAGTCACTAACGCGGGATTTAGCACGTAACCCAACTTTTACAATTTCGCTCGAATCGAAGTAAAATGAGCGATTTATTAGACTGCTTGCTATCAGCAGCGGAAGAATTGCAGCCCGCGCCCAAAGCGAAAGAACTAACCCACCAAAACGAAGACGAAAGATTCCTGGAGAAAATCTCGACGATCGATCCGAATTCGCTGAACAAAAAAAACCGCGGCGTCGCCAAACCCGAGTTGAACGAACCAAGCCTTGTCCACACAGGCGACACGGATTCCTCGGACGACGAGAGCAACAAATATTTCGAAAATGTCAAATACAACGATTTCGGCAAGAGCATCAAACACGCGCTGGTGCCGTCGACTTCCAAAGATCGAACGTGCGCCCCCGCTTGGAAAGTTAAAGCGGATGCGCCCGCTGCAAAACCCCCGGTTCGTTCGGACGTTTACACGGATCCCATGTTCGGAATTCGTGTCGTCAATCCGTTGATTTCGAGCGCCGCTTTGCGAGAGCGAATGGTGGGACGCGAGGCCGTGCCCATAGCACGGTTAAAGAGACACGTGGAGACGTTGAACTCGGATCGAGATTGGGTCGTCGCCGGCGTCGTCGTTCACAAGTCCAATCCGAAAACGTCGCAGAAAGGATCGCAATTCGCGGTCTGGATGCTGAGCGACCTGCACGGCGACTTGAAAACTGCCGGTTTGTTCCTGTTCGGTAAGGCGTACCAGGAACTCTGGAAGACGGCCGTTGGAACAACCGTCGGTGTTTTAAATCCCACGGTTTTGGATAAAAAAGACGGCTCGAAAGATGAGGTGAGTTGTGTTCGTTCGTCAGAGCTACGGAATTCTTGCCATAAATAGTAGGAGGAGTAAATGAAGTGGTTTCACATAATAAATGCTAAGATCAGTCCTTGCTAAACAAAGGTGTGTAGTTTGTTTGGTGTCACGCCTCAAAGTTTTAAAAGAGTAAATGAAAGTTATTTTGTGAAAATGGTAATTTACTGACTATATGTAAATTTCGTTATTTGACGATGACGTAATGCAAACTCGACGTTTTAGGCAACTTTGAGCATCAACGACGCCCAAAAGTTGATGATCTTCGGCCAATCGAAAGACCTAGGAACGTGCAAGAGCTTTAAAAAAAACGGAGAGCGATGCAACGCGTTCGTCAACGTCAACCACTGCGAGTTTTGCATCTACCACGTCAAGCAGGAGTACCAAAAATGCAGCAAGCGGTCCGAGCTGCAATCGAACTTCTCGGGACGCGGACTGACCGCGCTACGAAACAAAGTCCTCGGAAAAAACGAGGTGTTTTACGCCGGGAAATCGTACATGTCAATCCCGGCGAAGAAAAATAAAAGATTGACGGCGAAGGACGAATCAACGCTGAGATCACTGTCCGGGATCGGAGTCACGACCCTGAAACGAGTCGCCCCCAACCCCGACGTAACCCAAAAGAAAAAGGCCGCGAATCGTCTGGAACTCTCGCATAAACAGCGCGTCAAAGACTTGGAACTATTGCGAAAGCTGGGCGCCACCGCGGACGCCAACAAAGTAGTTTTCAAGCCGAATTTATCGACGGAGATCACGCCGCAAGAGTCTAAAAACGCGGCGCTCGACGTCATCGCCAAATTAAAAGCGACCAACGCAAATCGAGGCGATGAAATCGTCGCTCGTCAATCAGTCGCAGTGAAATTAAACGACGAGAAACAACCAAGTAACTTTGCTTCATCTTCGGGGGTTAGTAACAAAGACGTCGATTTAAATTCCCCGATTTTGATGAAACATTTCAACCGGGCCAAGAGGAACGCGCTGGATTGGGTGCAGAGGAACGGGCCGATTAAAAAAATCAATCCGATGGGCACGAAAGGAACCGGAAAACGACCAGTGGACGACACATCTGCGGAAGTCGAAGTCGATCCGAAACGTCGTAAAATCCAAGAGAACGAGTTCTTCTCCGACCGTTTCAAGAAAATCATGGCGGCGGCCTCCAAACACGCGGATTTGTTAGACGAAAGGGACAACGACGAACGGGATAAGTATTTCGAGAAATTGGAAATTAAGGAACGCATGGAGGAGAAAATGCTGTCTACTTACAAAGTCGACTGCAAAGCCGTGCGGTGCCTGAAATGTAAATACACGAGTTTTTCTGCGACGGATCGCTGCAAGGCCGAAAAGCACCCGTTGAAGGTTTTCGATGCGACGAAGAAAATTTTCAAGTGCGGGGCTTGCGGGAATCGCACTGTTACGTTGGATGTTGTTCCCACGGTTGTGTGCAAGAATTGCGGGGGCGGCAAGTGGGAAAAGACCAGCATGATGAGGGAAAAGAAAGGCGTAGAGTTGCACGTGCTTTCGATACGCGGGGGCGAGCAGAAATTTAGCAACTCGGTGGAGAGCAATGGGAATTTGAATTTGTTGGTTCCCGATGACAATGTATGACTGATATTGATGTATTGCAAATATTAAATAAATATAATGAGAATGTTGTATTTATTGTTCAAAACCCTGACAAAACTAAAATTAAATTCATAGCAGTATGTTTGCTCATCTTATGATTATTAGACTACTAATTGCTATTTTTAATTCTGTTATCGTTCAAATTAAATTTTATATGGTTGTCTCAGATCCGTGTTCTTTCAGGCACTGTATGAATTGTTACAGGATGCAATTTTTAAGCAGTTTCCATTTATATTTGCTATTCTAGATATCTTATAATTCTGTAAATACATGCATCTTAATTGTAATAAAATACACCGTGGAAATGAAATAAAAGTATTTGTAGATAATATTTAATGTTCGACTCTTTCAGGTATGTAAAAAATTCCAAGAAGTTGGAAGCAAATACCTATCGCGAGGGTTCTTACAAGTTGAAAAACGACACGCTACGATTTACAAGAAGATCAAAGCTTTGCTGCCACGGCGTGAATCAGAACGTCGCGCCCATCCCTTGGCGAGACATTGCGACATCTTATCAGCAATCGAGACCAGAATCAGCATGCTGAACATGACGTTCATGAAGTACATAGAAAATAACCTGTGCTGCTTCATACCAGGAAAGGTAAATGGTAACTTATTTGCGCCTACTTTTAAATAATTATAATTATCGACGTAAACTCACGAATGGACCAAATAGGTGATTGATGAAATAGAACGCGTACTGACCATCGTCGAAGCGGAAGGACCGCCGCCGAGAACCCACGAGCTCTTGCAGGAATTACGCGACATAAGCAGCATGGCGATGGAACACTTTGAAGAAAAAATATTGCCCAGTGTGAAGCTGCAAATCGAGCAGCCACCCAGTGAGTACTATTTAATTAGGAAATCAAAAGGTGAATATATGTTTTTTTAAAAGTTATTCCTTTACTACCATCCACATCTAAATCTTCAAAAGTTATTATTCTTCAATATGCCATAGCGGAAGAAGTGCGGAAAGTGAGGAAGCAGAATAAATTCCAGAAAGTACAGATTAAGTCGTTGATGGACCGATTGGAAAGGTTCAACAGGAAGGTAAATTTAAAAAATTTATTATTTACTCGCAAGTTTCGACGATTCGAAATTAATTTCAGATACAACGACAAAACGTCACGTTAAAGGTGCAGTCGGCGAAGATACGCGACCAAGAACGCAAACTGCAAGAGCAATCGAACAAAATGCAGGAACAAGACTCGACGATCGCCGACATCAAAAAGCACATGGACGAGTGGGGTCAGAAATTTTCGGACTTGACCGCCGAGGTGAGAGCCAGGGAGGACTTCAACACCGGGAAGTCCCCGAACAAACAGCCGCCCGTCGAGTTCCACATGCCGAACATAAAGCCGCGAAAGGCGCAAGTGCTGCCGAAAGCCTGCAACGCCATAATTAAAATCGAGATGGAGCGGAAACGAAAGGCGAACGCCGCGTCCGAAGTTCCGCACAAACTGCAGAGGAACTTGGACGCGAAAGACGACAAAGTCGGGAATCTCACCGACATACTGCAGAACTACAAGAACAAGGCGCCGAACGAGGGACGATCGACGATGACGACGCGGCGGAGCGGGATCGGCACGTTCATAAGCAGCTCGTTCGAGTCGCTGCTGAAAAATCCCATTACGAGCATCAAGTCGCGCAAACGTAAAATAAACGAAGTCCTCGAACTCGACAACAATTAAACTCATTTTTGTGTTCGGCGATCATGTTTAGTTCGAAATTACTAGCTTTAATGAGAATGTGTTATGAAAACGATTTAATGTAAGAAGTATGTGTTAATTAGCAATAAGATACTAACAATGATCTGAATTGAATATTCATAGTTATTTAATTTTTTCTATTTGTTATAAACATTAAGATATTCTCCATGTTGTAAAATATACGTGCTTCGCGGCTATAGGTGGGTGTGTTTTCCTTCAGCTGTAACTTTTTTTTTATTTTTAACAAATTCAAGTTTTAGTTTATTGTATAATTGCTGGTGGAAGATAAACGCACCTATCTCTTCATTGTCATTCGTTCGTTATATGTAAGCATCAATCAGTAAAATAAAAAACTGCAATGCCAAAGTTTCAATTTTTAGTGAAGTAGGATAGTTTTTTCAATTGACAGGACTGGTATGAATACACCAAACTGTATTGAAATTTTTATTAAGTAGATGGAGATTATATAATAAGGAAGATACAAAACAAGACAACAAAAAAGATCAGATTCAGTAGTTTTAAATAAAATTTAAAATAAATAAACAGTAAACAACTGAGCTCACACAACATACATCTACCTCACGATGTTCGCAATAAATAAAGATAATCCATAAGTGTATATGAATAAGTCGACCCATAAGTGGGGACCAAAAAGAGTGGATTAATATAATACTATTGATAAATGTTAATATAATTCACTATATTAATAAAATAAATATTTCTAGATCCATATATTTATACACTTAACTTTTTTTTTTCGTAAGAAACGTGGAAACAACGTACAAAACAAGTAAAAATCGAAAATAAATAATTTTTCACGCACCAATCAAAGTCCTAAAATTACAATTGTCTTCATTTAGAGGGTCGATTATGCGCCTCCGCAGTTTAAAATTTAAAACACGTATTTGTAATCGTGACTAGTCAATTAACTTCTTCGGAAGGTATAAAATCTAATAACGGTAATAATATGCAAGTGATTTTAGTCACTGATGACAAATACAAAATATTGTCTCACTGTTGCTGCTGCGACAAAATGAAAACGACACAAAAGTTGCCTTGTGGATATTTTCGTCGTGATGCTGTAGAGAAAACTATTAAAATTACAAAAATCGCTTACAAACGGCGTGTGCATCGTTTCCAGTTTATCGTACGAGTTAAAAATTAAATACTACTAAAATTGTACTAAAAAACCTTGGCTAAAAATAATAAATACGAAAAAAAGTATAATAAAATATCTTACGTCACGAATTAATGTCAAATTTAATAAAAATGACTAAGAATGTTAAAACCTTAAAAATAATAAATAAATCTCTTTCTTAAAAAAAAAAAAATATTGCCGTTAAAAAAAAAGACACTACATTAATTAATTGACTCGTATTATTTATACACCGGCGTTGGTAAACACCTTATTACATGAAATTAAAAAAAAAAAGAGAATCGATTGAACAAAATTTACAAATTAAATAAGTACTAAGCCCGGTTGTGTTAACCTTTCATAGTGGTAATATATAAACATTTTAAATGTACACTTGTAACGTCCGTTAGAAAACCTATAATGAGGTAACTAATCAGTCTATCGTGCACGGGGTGTTCGAGGCAACCGAAATTTTGACGAAATGCAATCACAATACTTTATTGGTTTCCTTAATACTTCATACATAAAATACGTAAAATGTCGAACGACCAGTGCACGCGCTACTGTAATAATAGATCGGTGTCTTGTCATATTGCGCAAACGTTACTTCAAGTCGATTAATACATTTTCTACAACCTATTCGGAGAAATTTGATTATACAGACGAACGTGCCTAACTATCGTAACTAGAACTGTTGTGATGATCGGCCTGCGGTGACGGAGGCGTCGATAGATTTGAACTGTTGTTGCTGGCTATTGAATGCCTCGGGCTACTTCTTTCGGTCGCCTTGAAAATCAAAACGTGTCGATTGGCGCGGCGCAAATTAAATTTCTTACCTTGATCATGTCGTGCAACGACGACATGCTGCCGAGACTGGCGGGGTCCGGCGACGGCGACGTGTCCGAGGGCCTCGGTAACGCCGGCGGTAACTCCTTCGGCCGCGGCGGAGCCGCCCTCTTAGCACCGTTGTAAGCAGGGAATGTCGGTTTAATCGGCGTCGGATTCGATATTTCCAATCGACGACGTTCGCCATGTTTCGGCGGTAGAGGAGCCAACTTCGACGGCTACAAAAGAAAATTCATAAATAGACACGCCAAGTTGAGGTACTAATTTAACATAGTCGTCCTGTATATATGACAAGTAAATACAAAGATGAGTACTGTGAATGGGTAGTGATGATGAAGTGCAGAACAAGAATGGAAACTATTTGATCATAAGATCTTTAGATTAAAATAAGCAAAAAAATATATGTCATCCTTGCTGTCTACATTCAACCATCTATTACTTTCTTATAATTTTATATAAAGAATTTTATTTAAATATAAGAAAGTGATACACTTATTAATTTTCACTGAATTATTACTTGGTTTTGGTAATAAAGTTATATTATTATTATTATTATTATTAAAAATAAATGTCAGTTTCAAACACTTACTCTTGGTTGAATCTGGGGAGGAAAAGGCGCGGCTTGATCCGACGAGTCGACCAAATTCGTGGTCAGATCGATCAACCTTTGCCTCTGGATTCCCTCGCCGGGTCCCATGTGGCTTATGTGATTGAAATTTGTGGGCGCGGATATCAATTTCGAACGTCGATCGGTGCTCCTGAAAAACAGCTCGAATACACCGTCGAATAATCGCATCAAACAAACTTACATCCTCTGCGATTTATTCCCCTCCCGCAGGGAGAACCGCCTCCGCGGCCTCTGGATCGTCCTGCCTTCCCTGTCTTGCACGACGATGTTATCCAAATTTATCACTTCACCTAAACATAGACGTGCCGATGAACTAAGAAGATTCCCATCAAACAGACTTACGCTGATATATGTTTGAGAGGTACAACAGGTGCACGTAGTCGTAGAGAATGCAGAGCGAAAGGCTGCCGCTCTCGTTGAGCGGTTTCGCTCTTTTGATGTTCAACGTTTGCACCCACTCCCCCATCGCGCAGTTGAATATGTCGATGTGCGTTTCGCTGTAGACGATGAGGTGACCATCACGATAACCTAAATTTTATTAATTTATTTTGAGGGCGATTGGTAATTGCACCTGAGTGATAAACACATATTTGATTTTTCATCTACGTTTAATTCGATTCAATGAAAATCAATAAACATATCAAAGTGGAAGGAGTGAAAATTTAAATAAAAATGCGAACAAATAAATTCAAGAATTATACAAAGAACCAAATAAGATGTCCCATGAAAGATGAAGTAATTAATGTAAAAATATAGAATCTCACCAAGATCTGTAGGAACGGCGGGATACATGATTTCCCGATCGCGCGATCTCCTACCGTGTCGATCGACGTACGCGGCGAGTGTCCCAAACACCAACAAATATTCACCACGGGGCAATTCTATCACACGTAGCGCTTCCACGGAACTGCACGACAGAGTCGAGTGCAAGGGATTTTCCGGATTAAGCAGAGCTGAAATTTTACGGTACACACAAGAACGAGGTGGTTAAGTGCACGTACATATCGGCGGTTGATCGTCCTGCAGGCTGTAAACCATAAACGTTGAAGGCGAACCGATGCACAAACGCCCGTCCGACAATAATTGCAACGAATGTACGGTTGCATTGACTGCTATATCCCGCACTCTGCTGTGCCTCGTTCTGGTCCTGGTTATTTCATACACCATTACTGTAGAGGAGTTTTGCTGAGGAGAAAAAATGTTATTATTTTAATGACGTATAATAATAATAATAATAATAATAATAATAATGATAATAATAATGATAATAATCCTAATCATTCACACACATTCACCATGACAACATATTTCTGTTTTGTATTTTTATAATCGTGTAGAACTTAAGCAAAAATATTTCAACTACCTGTTTTTTAACCGAAACGCATAGATAAAATGTAAGGGGAGCCTTCATGACAGGCCCAACTGTCAAAACCGCACACCCTTTGCTCTCGGCAACTTTAATCCACTCGGTGTCGTCGCCATCCAAAGCTCGTATAGGCACTAGTCTAACGTGTCGTTGTTTCCCGCTAACGACCACCAACAAATGTTCCTCGCTTATGTACTCCAACTGGAAGATCTTCTTTCCCTCGCCCACGCGGCCAATTTCTAAAAAAAACGCGCGCAATCAACCAAACGTCCCTCTCTCCCGTTTCAAACACAAACCAGTCCGGTCCAAATCGATGCAGTACAGTCCCTCTTCGGTGCCGAGGACGATGCGGTCGGGATCAATGATTGTGGCGCTGAGGGCGCTTCGAAGCAACGCCAGGGAACTGTCGATGAGCTCGCGCGCGATCAGAACGGTCGTGTTCGGGAGGTTGTTCCGCTTCATTATCCGATGGAGTTCGGACAACGCCACCACCCATTTGCTCTTCTCGCCTTCGGTGTCTGCCAACATCAATGTGACATTTCGTGGTCCCGGCGGTTCCAAAAATGAAGTAGTAATCTAAAAATTTATAACATATTCACAATTATAATATAATATAACATTATATCACAAGTTGGTTACGTTTAAAGAAAGATTCAGTAAATTTAAAATTCACCTTAAATATACAAGGTATGTCTTTCTTATTGGCGTGAATGACGTCGGAGTCCTTCACGCTGCTAACGTTGAATTGCGGGTCCCTCATGTCTAGAACCTGAGAGACGTGGACGCTCGGCAGTGCGTTTCGATCGGCGGATATGTCGTACAGAAACAGTTTGAAGTCGCAGACAACCACGAATTGTCGGACCCAACCTGCAATCATCGATCGCCGACTTAAAAGCATTTTGTTCGCTAGAGAAATTTACCCTTTTTGACGCCGCCCTGCTTCGGAACCTTGACGTACCCCTCGTACGCCGTTCCTATCCCCCTGGTCGGGTCAATGCCGAGAGGACGTTTCGCTGCAACAGAGGTTCGTTTTAAAACTCGAATCGAGACGGGCGTCTCGGAGCCACTCACTTTGATCCGGAGGAACGGGACATATCACCGGCACGTGCGGGCAACACGCCGTGTGACAGGTGAACCCGCACGTCTCGCAGACCATGCCCTGACGCATCAGCCCGACCATCAGCGACGTGCAATGGCTGCACTTGGTGGGAGTAGAAAAAGTACGCACTAGAAATTGATGCGATTTGTGCTTCATCGGCGATTGCGGTTCGTGCTGAAAATAAAAGTTTGTAAAATCATCTGCAGTTTAGACAGATCATAAAATAGAAATTACCTATACCGCATCACCACATTTTTAATTTTCAGATATGAAAAAGAATTGGAAAGTGTGTAACCAACTTAAGGGTAATCAACGATGTTTCAAGCCTTTATATATTACAAAATAATTTTCAAGATGATGCAATACCATTATTTACCAAATTAACTTTGTCTTCACCAATTCCATTATTTAAAATGATCATGACGTATTTATTTCGTTCTCGGGCAACTCACCAAACTCAATTCCGACAAGTTACTCTTAGAACTAGCGACGCTGGCACGATTGTCTTCGATATCGCCCTCCTCTGACTCAATGGAACCACCCTGATAGAAATGTCCTTGGACGGAACCCACTTCGAACTGTCTCATCGAATGCGACTGCACCTGCTGTTGATTCGAACTCGTCTCCTTTAGGAACTGATCCAGGTAGGACATTTGCGACGAAGGTCGTTCTAAAACTACAAAAATCGCACAGTTAACGTCGGTTTACTTATTCGTGCGAGGACGAAACCTACGATTAATGATTTAATGACGTCGGTCTGAATTTGTGCATCACACGATGACTTAATTGTCACATAAATGAACGAAATTATGTTGATTCTCACCATCACGTCGGTTAGTTGCATGGAAACTTTGAGCAATAGTGAGATTCATCCATTAGTGACATGCATTTTTTCATTATTATGTAAACTTAATCGTACTGAATGCATTCAAATTAATTGTTTCATAAAAAAAAACCGTAACAAATAAAATAGTTGCACTATGAACGACAATCAAAATATGATCAAACTGCAAACCAAGTACACAAAAAAAAAAAAAAAATCTCTTTCGTAGCAAAGCACACAAATTATTGTAACGGATCCTTACACGGTACTGTTAAGTCAAAAACAATGCACAAACATTAGGATCAAAATGTACGCACGGATTTGGTCTCAATCAAATCATGAGTGATCGCGATCGATTAATAAATGCGAGGGACGAAAAAAATAGACGTTACGAGAACGGATTAGCTGCGAATGGATGTGGTTTTAAAATACAACAACACACTATGAGATATTAGCACTCCAAGCTAGAAAATACGCAAGGGTCAATCAAATCAAGCGAAAATATAAACAGGCTCTAAGGTAAAAAAAAAACAAAGTTCAACGAACCCTTGACATGACGCCGCAGAAACGAAGACAATCCAGAACTCGCTGCATGTAACAGTGTATTTTATAGTTATAAACAAGCTACACAGAGGTCCCATTTCGTTCGGGGCGCAATTCTCAAACGCGAGCGCATTTAAAGACGATTTGTACTGTGAACTTTTATTTAATGTTAAAATATGCAATCAAACGTAACAACAATAGACTCAATATTAACAAAACACGCGAACATTAAAGTCGGGCTTTAATGCACCTCGTTCGGCGACTATAGCTATAATGGCGAAAACATCTCTCAACATTTTATACAAAAATCTAATATTTGACTATCACACCATTACGTATGTACATACAAATGTCTCGGTACCTCCTGGGCGTCCATCTTACACACGTGTAAAATTGTAGAAAACGTTACGTAAAAAAAGGCCGCGTAAAAAATTAACGATAAGCGATGGAAAATTATCACCACGTAAATGCATGTGAAATTAAAACGAAACAATAAGTTGTCTTTTAATGTGTGATCTGCGACGGAGCAGATTGGATGAATTTAAATAAAAAAAAAAAATGCGTCTAAATGAAACTTTCACAGACATGTAGTACTTGGTAATTTTTCCCAATCATTTCGTCCCGTGTGAATACCGCGTCCACGACAAAAACAAACCGAATAATTAGGGACCTGCGTGTAGTATGTAGTGTGAAATCTTTAACCATATAGCCGAAAGAGCAGTAACATTATTCCCCAGAAGCAGGATGTGATTCCGATGACCAAGGGGAGCTGGCGTAGCCACGAACCGACTGAATATACACATACACACACTGTTACCAATTGCCTAGGAGTGCTAATATACATTGCAGCCAATAATTAATTTCAAATATATAACAATTAGAGTCCTTCAATACCACCGACAGATTTTACAGTTTTAACATTATCATCATAAAAATCATCGTGAGACTTTTTTTTCTTAATCTTAATTAATTAATCCTACTAAACGATCTGTCGACGTTTCGAAAAAAACCCCAACGACTGAAGAACCAACGATAAATTACTACCTGGCTGCAATGTTGCAAGTCACACGAGAATGATTTCATCATCGCACGAAACGTTGATGAAATCAAACTCCGCATATAGAAATGCAACTCGATCGCCTTTTTTCCTTTCTTATAAAAAGCAAAAGGGGATACATCGGCGGGCTACTTACATCCTTCTCCCGAATCTAATCGGTTTTGCAAATCTTTGATTTGCTTTTCTTTCCTCTTCAGGTCCATGGCTAAGGCATCGTTTCGTTGTTTGTGTTCCCTCAATTCCCTACAAAGAAGCGAATATTATTATATTACATATAATTTTACGTATTATTATTATTTATTATGTTTCTAACAAATCTATTTAATACGTACTTCTGCGCCGCCAACAATTCAGTCCTGGTTTTGCTGAGATCCTCGCTAATCGCCTGCTTCGCCTGGATCTCCGACTGCAACGAGCTCTGCAAGTTCAGAAGCTCCATCTTGTCGAGCTTCTGCGACCTCCTATTCCTCCAATTCTTGTCGCCAGATCCAACTGCATTTGAAACACCTTCGACATCAAATAAATAACAACACGTTCACGAATTTCATTGCATTTTTTATTTCCACGCAATCGATTATCTAATCTGTCGTCGTTTATCAATCAATCAATCGTGAGATAAGATTTATCTAACCTGCGTGTTTGAGGTACTCCAGTTCCTCGGTCATTTTCGTCGCCAGCGCCTGGAGATAAGATCGCGCGTCCTTCTCGTCGCTCACCCACTGGATGATCTCCGAGAGCTGGGACTCCCACTGGCTCAGCGTCTCCTGTTTCCCGCGCAACTGCTCGTACTCGACTTCCAGGCCCGCGCGTTCGTTTTGCAATCGACTCATCGATTCCGTCAACTACAACCAATTACATTGATAACGAATTTCTCAAATCAATTTAAGCTCCGAGTTAGATAAATATTAATTGCAAACAACATGCACGATAATATCAATAATAATATAATAATATCAATGATTTTATTTGCGATTTATTTGTACAAACTTGCGATGGGATTTCTTAGAATTAGATTAGTATTATTATTATTATTCCACCCCAGACAAGTCACGCATTAAAACAAAATGCAAATAAACTCACAAATTCGACATTCGTGGCGAGTTTAAGATTGTCTTCCAGCAACATTTGCCGATCGCGTTCGTGCCTGTGGTTCATTTCGTCTAACGCCTGTTCGGCGTCCGTCATGGCCTCTAACCTAGATTTCTCTTGCTTTTCTTTCAAAACGTGAACCTTAACGACACAAATTAAATTTAAAATAACCGACCGAAAAACAATCGTTACCTCTCGCTCGAGGAGATCGCGGTGGTTCTCCGCCTCTTGGAGTTGCTCCCGCAACGATGACAGCTCGACGTTGTACCTCGCCTGCTGCTGCGTCAGACCTTCGTTGTACTGGACCTACGACGACACGCAATTAATTAATAATTAACCCCGAACCAGGAGAAGTCTCGAACCTCCAGTTTTTCCAGTTCCGCTTTAAGTCTGAGGGAATCTTGTTGGTCCCTGGGTCCCAACTCGTTCCTCACTCTCAACCGGTCCGACTCCGCCTGCATCTGCCTGCAGTATTCTTCCGATCTCTCGCGCAATTTTCTTTCTTTCGTCGCCTCGGCCAACGTGTCCTCTATCCTCGATTCCAGTTCTCGTCTCAGTTTCTCGGCTTTTCGGATGTCGTGTCGTAACGCGTCCACTTTCTGCATCGCCAATTCTAATTCCTCCTCCTTATCTCGAACCTGCGTTGCATTAAATTATTATTAGTTGAATTAATTAAAAAATTAAAAAATGATGAATGATATGTTTTGGTATCGAAACGAATTAAATTTATTATTACAAGTGAAAATGTCCATCTTTAATAAGCCTACCATTTAATTTTAATGTGAATGATGTACCACCTTGTTTGTATCCAGTTGGAACTGATAAATTTACAATCAAATTTAATATTAAAGAATCAATTTGCTGAAAAAACAATAACGTTAAATCCATTTGGAAATATTCTAGCTAATATTCGGCGTAAAACTCGTCTAACGTTAAAACCAATAATGCGTCATTACCTGCCGAGATAGTTTCTGTTTCTGTTGCCGCAGCTCCGACAACTTATCCGAAACTTCAGTATATTCGGCCATCGCCAATTTCTTCTGCGCCAGCGCGTCCTTCAATTCCTTATCCTGAAGCTTCAGCTTTTCCTGGAGGTCGCTCTTGTCCTTCTGCGCCTCTTCTTTCTCCTGCTTCAACGACCTGACCATCTTTTCCATTTCCTTGATCTTCACTGAAAACGAATCAAACGTCAATCGTAACACGCAGGCTACGCGGAATCTTTGCTCACCGCTTTCGTTGCCGTCCAGGGCGTCGGCGTGCATTTCCTTCGAGTGGCCCGTTTCCAGGCTCCGCAGCTGCGACTCGAGCTCGCAGTTGCGCTTCGTCAGGGTGTTTATCTCGTCCTGCAGTTTGCGGGTGCCGTCCGGCGACATGCGCTTCTCCGCTTCCTTTTCCGTCCTGAAGGCCAACGACCGGATGTCGCCGTGGTTTCGGTTGTTCTGTTTGTCGAGGGTGTTGACGTTCGTCGGTACGACAGTTCCAAGATCAGAAATACAACTAAAATATATATTACGTGTAAAACTCGGTGTCGTCGCATCGTCGAATTTAAAGTCAAATAAGCTAAATTTAAATTAAATTAGAAAAAGTTACTCTTCAAATTGTCGATGTTCTCATACATTCTGGCAATTTTTAGTGTCAGCTCTCTTTTTAGTATTTTTTAAATATTTAATTTAATTTAATAAATAATTTAATTCATCACAATTTTAATCAAATTGACATAATGTGATTGTTAAAACAATCGGTGGGTTTTCAGGTGAAAAAGTAAGTGTTGTAAATGTGACAATAAGCAATTTCTCCGTATCATCAACAAACTAAAACACACCTTCCTTGCGTAAACGTGAATCCAATGAAAGGTAAATGTAGGCCAGTAAAAGCAGAATTGGCAGTAGGGGGTACAGCGTCCGAGCTTCTAATATCGGCGTCGTCCACGTCGAAATTCGACGTATCCGTCGGACTGGACACTTCGGGTATATAAGGCGCCGAACTGTCTCGAATTCCCTCCCAATCGACGCCCTCGAACCACGGATGCCCCTGCAGTCGAAAAAATCATTTTATGCACAAAGTAGTTAAATAAAAAATCTCGAATTTATAGAATTCATTCCACAGCCTCAGATTACTAAAGAAATATCACTTGAACGACAGTGGCACTTGCATTGCAGACTTGAAATGTAACTGAAATGTTCCATCTGCCGCGGACGCAAACGCTTTGAACTTCGCAGCGTTGGTCCGTCGTGCGATGTGATTTAAGTTGTACCCTTGATTTTACAGTGTGGAGATTCGAGACACCGCACACCAAGATTGCAAGGGCGAGAATGCAAGTGGAGTCTGACTGTCGGTGCTCATAGCGAAGGTATCATCACGGGCAACAATCACAATCGACCGCAAGATCGGAGAACGCGTTACCTTGAAATCCTGAATTCCGTTCTGACCCAATCGAAAATCTTGGCTGCAGATCAACTGCCGGATCAGGTCCTTCGCGTGGTCCGTCACCTCGACGTCCGTGGGGAAATCGAAACAGTTCTTGTGGTTCATGATTTTCCCGTACGTTTCAACGAGACTCTCCGCGTAAAACGGCGTCTCACCGAAAAGCATTTCGTACATGCAAACACCTGCAACGACAAAGATCAACGTGTTGAAGTAAACTAATCGTCGACGTACCTAACGACCACCAATCGCACTCCGAGCCGTATCTTCCTTGCCCGTCCTCCATCGCCTGAAAAACCCAAAAAATAAAACTCTCGACCGCCATCCTCAACCACGTATCATCTACCCTTAAAATTTCCGGCGAGATATAATCGGGCGTTCCCACGGCCACGTTTGACTGGACCATCCCGTCGTCGTTCAGCTTCAGGCAACTTCCAAAATCCGCCAGTCGTATGTGCCCATTTGCGTCCAGCAACACATTGTCTGGTTTTATATCCCTGGAATTTCAATGTGAATTCAAGAAACCAAATCAAATCCACTTACCTATGCACATAACCCAAGTTGTGTATCGAGTCTATCGCCAAGACCATCTCCGCGATGTAAAACCTCGCCATGTCTTCGGGTAAACGATCTTCGAACTTGCTGAGCAGCGTCAGCAAATCGCCGCCGCAGTAATAATCCATGACCAGGTACAAATTCGATTCATCCTTGAAAATTTAAAGATATAACGACGACGTGAAACTTAAAATTTGGGAATTTCTTACTTGAAAGGCGTAGTGCAAGTGCGTTATCCACCTCCTGTCGCCGTACACCAGCACGTCCCTCTCCTCCTGGAAGCAGGCGGTTTCCGCCCTCTTCAGCATTTCCCACTTGTTGAGTATTTTCATCGCGAAAACCTGCACGCGACGAGGCGGTCAAAATTGCAATGCAGAAATTCAAGAGCGCGGCGTGAACCTGCGAAACCAGACACCGAGCGTCGGGTTTCGCGGATTCACGACCGTGAAAGGACGACTCGACTCGGGAAAGAACTAAAACGCGCGTAATTACCTTGTCCGAACCTCTCATTTTGACGACGCAAACCTCGCCGAACGCACCCCTCCCTATCACCTTTATAATTTCAAAGTCTTCTCTCGTCAGTCGCAGCGATTTGATGCACGAAGCGACCGGTTTAACTGCAGACATAAAACGGTATAAAATAAACGATATAAACGGGCAAAGTTATGGTACAATTAAAAAAAAAAATTACATTTTTTTTTTTAATTTAATTTCTAATTGCAATTTTTTATCCACGATTAATTATTTCCATTATTTTCTTTATTGCTTTGTGTTTCATGCCATTAATTTAATTTATGGTTCACTGAAAAATTGTTCGTTCATTTGTATTCATTTGTGTCGTATCTGAAAAAAAATAATCTATACGTCAAAAGATTAATCAGACAGGAACTGCACTTATTTGCATCGAATAATATCCTCATTTGCGGTTACTCGCGTGCGATTAATATTACATTCGCCGCCGCCGCGTCCTCAACGGTAGCGTATTTAAACATTTAATCATGCAACTATATTTATGAAATTTCGACGATGTTCAAGCTGGCAACAAAAAAACACGATGACAATCTTCAAAGGCCGAAACACGCAACGGTTGTCGAAATTGCACATCAGTTGCGTCGTCCCGAACACGTGCACGTCGTTTATTGGGCAAAATTTAAAACGTCTGAGAAAATCAACGTATGTATTTACTAAGCAACCCAACAAAATGAGTGACAACGTTAATCGGTTTTTAAAAAGGCAACGAACCTCGATACAATCGCACAATAAAATCGTTTACTTGGCAAAGAACTTGTACCAAAAATAATCAATGTTTACATGGAATCTATTCGGTAAATAAGATTCGTACATATTTATCGATTTTTGAACTGGACTCACAAACGTCAAAAATTAGAAATTGTATGCATTGTATGCAAATTCACCTGTAATTACGTTGGCAGCATTGGTTGTCAGTTTGTATTGTCATGCCAATCTTGACATAATTTCGCGAAATTTTACATCGAAATAAATTTTTCCACGTCTTCTCATTTGACATTTAATTTACACATCTGTTAATGAAGTATTAAAAAAAATTGCTTAAATTGATAAAAATTACAAATATTTTAAAATTGTTAAAAATAAAAAGTTATAACACATGACATTGCCGTTACAATTCAGCGTTTTTTTTCCTCCACACACATCACATCTCATTTGAAACATGTGCTCGTCACCTTCCACATGTGACACAGAAACGCGCCGCATCCTCCCAGATGTTTCTGGACAAATAACATTCTTTGTTTGATTCAACGACTCACCGAATTCGATGAAGTCCGAGACGGTTTTCTCCCGACGCAGACTCGAGTTGCAGCACTCGTCGTACAGTATCAAGAGGACGTCGATGAGCGTTTCGATGCTGAAGCTCTGTCCCCTGCCCTGGACGGGGCCTCCAAGGAACAGAGCCTCCAGTTGACGAAGCCTTCGTTCACCTGCCACGCCCGGCATGGCCACCACTCCTGAATCACTCATCGGACCGATTCATTAGATCTGTCGACAAAAAAAAAAAAAACTTCAACGTCAAAAATTTAAATAACAGCGACCCCCACGTTTCGTAACTTCGCAGCGAGTCTCGCCACAAATGTGTGTCGATCAATAACTAAATAAATGTAACTTACGCGTAGTGAACACCTCGAATTCTTCGACGAGGTAAAATTGATTTTTGACAGTTGGTTGGGTCGTCATCTAGAAATTATGACGATGCGATTTTTTTCATTACCCCAAACTACGTTGAAGTTTTTATCTGAGTGAATTACTTGGATAGATCGATCGACCAATCGAATAAACGTGTGAAGTCGTTGAATACGTTAATTTCATAAATCCGACGAAGGAACCACATGTAACACAACCCATCGTTTTAAATTCTTCTCAATTCTTTTAATGGAATTAAGACGTGAACGCTTGCAAATTGCGAACGAGTACGACACGTCGGGTGGTCTCCGCGACATAAACAAAATGTGCAACCTCTCCCAAAAAAACATAACCTTACAAAATCGTGATTCATGTGCGCGGAGCCCCCCCCCCCCGATCGAAAACGATCACAACAACGGCGTGTAATCGCGAAATCAAACGCAGATTAAAACAACAGATACGGAATGCAAAGTAGGATTGGATTGGTGTGACGGAGTTTAACC
The DNA here is from genome assembly GCA_959613385.1 of Geotrupes spiniger. Taxonomy (NCBI): domain Eukaryota; kingdom Metazoa; phylum Arthropoda; class Insecta; order Coleoptera; family Geotrupidae; genus Geotrupes; species Geotrupes spiniger. The sequence goes on from OY390739.1 coordinate 31,708,922, forward strand.
TAAATATAAACACGTCAATAGATTCGCTCGCGGACGGAAAGGCGCAAATTCCGCGATCTTCTTGCGACGGGACACAAAGATGAGCGACGCTAATTACCTGGTTTGCTAGAATTAAAGCAGCGCTACGCCGAGATCCGCGACATTTAAAACACTTCACTGTAAACCTCCAGTAGCCATTTTTCACACCCCCACCGAGTTAAAACGCCGCCGCAATCAGCGAGTCGCACACTCCCAATGATCGGAACGGTTTTAATTCCGCCGAAAACGGATACGACAATCGCTATTGTTTTTAATGCGCCGCGACGACGTGCATTTTTTAATTTGTTGAAATGTAAATCGGCGTCGCAAGACATCTGTTGCGAGATCCTGCAGTTACGGCGGAAACGGCAGATTCCTAATTTCGCGGCGGCCATTGAAAATTTTAGACTTTTGAACTGCGTTTTATTATCAAGTCGGTTCCTTAATTCGTCAGCCAGCCGAAGTTCCTAAATTGACGAAAAACGATTCATAACCTATTAAAAAAAATTCAATTACATGGCAGAAAAAAAAATGTAAAACTCTCTTGATCGTTGAAGTGTTAACTTAAATGTAATCGGCGAGTAACCAGACGTAAAATGTAAACATAAAAATTACTCGAACATAACCTACCCGAGTTTTTTTATAATTGTCATTGAACGTATTCTACGTTTAGGTTACCCTAACGTCTAACGCAAAGCGAAATTACCCAAACAATTTATTTTAGAAAGTGCAGAGTGCGTTCGATCTTCAACGACCAGCCGCACCTGGATAATTCATCCGCAGTTCTTACTTTCATCGCGTAATTGCTTTTGCGCTGTGGAAATAACAGGAAGTAAATTTCGCCGACTTTTCGTGTTCACGACAAATTTTGAACGTCACGTAAACGCAGGCGATTGCGGCGCTGCCGACGAGGTAAAAGAGCGTGGGACGAATTACAAAGCGCTCTCCCGTGTTACGCACGGCGTTTGTCATCGGATTTTTTCGCCGATAGCTCCGCCGTTTTCGCACGGAACGTCGCAAACCGCACCTCGTTCGACGCGTTTCGCCCCCGCGCGTCGTCCGCCGGGCCCCCGGACGCCGCCTCAGCGTCACGGCGTCGAAATCTCGTTAAAACTTATGAATGGCAGCCGCACGTCTGGCAACGCCGCACATTCTTTAAACCTAGTCAAATGTCGGAAAAATACGACCACAAATAAATCGTTTGCTCGAACGGGCCGACTCTTGCGGGGGAACCTCGAACGCGTATCGATTTGATTTCGCGGGGGCTTCGACTTGGGCGCCGGTGCGATTTTTTCGCGCGCCCGGCGAAAATCGACGAAACGGGGTATGAAATTGAATTGACTCCCGCGTCGTATTGTACGCAATGGAGTTGTGTATATGTGTAAATTTACTATTTTTTTAAAAACGATTATTTTTTATGGGAAAATCGGGGCACGCGATATTGGAGATTGCGTACAAGTTTGTCGGGGTCACGGCTCCGTTGCATGGTCTCGCCGTCGAGTCGATTAAAAATGGGGGTTAGTCCTGGATCAAAATATTTCAAACTGAAATGGAGACGTGAGTATTCGGGTGCCACCAGACCAAATCGAGTCGAATTTGTATTTGTGGATTCGTTTGTCGAGTTGAAATAAAATTTTTTCGATTTCAGGTGCGGAACGCCGCGGGGTGCGATTTTAACGGCTTGTTTTTCTTGCGTTCGAGTCGAAACATTGAATTTCTAATGGTGCTACGGCAAAGCGACCATAAAATGGCAAATGAACAGCCGGTGAAGAAGAAGTTGCGGCGAGGCGACGAGGAACACACGGCCGACGAGCCGGATTTCATGCACGAGAACGGGATGATGCGGGCGAATCTGTCGTCGCTGCAGCTCCTCTCGGACAACGTCAACGAGGCCGACGTGACGTACAACGCGCGGAACAACCAACGAAGTGCGGGTGTTAAATCGCCGTTGAGGACTAGTGAGCGCACGAACAGTGACAGGACTTTAATAACGAACAGCGCCCTGTGGGATTCAAACGCCCGCAACGGCGTTCACTTCGGTGGTGTAAATACGTCCGCGCGCGCCTACGCATCCTCGAATCCTTTCGTGAACGCGGAAAACACGTCGATACAACCGGCGCCGGACATTTTCTCGACGGCGAACTTCACCCAGCCGTTCCTGATGTCGTGCACCGCCGCCGTCCTGCCGAACCAATCCACGAGTACTGAACAAATCGCGGGTCGTTTGACGCCATGTCTCACGAACCACAACAGGCGCCCGTTTGCGAAAAACGCGAGGACCAACGTCGTCGATTTCGCACAGTCGCCGCCGCAACAAATAAACATAGAACAACCGGGCTACAATCAAACGCACGCCGAACAAGAACCGAACGAGAATTACTTCGACGTCTTCCAAAGTTACTTAATCAAGCAGTGTCTGTGCGCGATATCCGAAGCGACGTTGCGGAAACCGTTCGAGGGGCACCAGATCACCGACGTGAACGGTACCAGAACGGCGATGATGGTCGAGTGGCCCACGCACAAAATCTTGGAGTTTCTGTCGAAACTCCAGCTTTTATTCGACGTTTATTTGAAGCAGAACAACAAGGGGTTCATATGCTCGCGGATCGTGGGAATTTGCGACAAGGTGATCAGGAACGAGTACAACTTAATCGAACAAATCATTTCGCTGTGCGATCTACGAAACAAATACGTGAATTTTTTATCGGCGAAGGTCCTGAGCAGCTTTTTGATCATCGCGAAGACGAACATCAACAACGAGTGGTTGGAGACGGTTTTTAATTTCTTGACGATGGAGACTATTCAGTACGCGAAGATGAGTTTCGCGCTCGAGGTCATCAAGCGCGTCGTCGAGTGGAAAGACGTCGAGATACACGTTTTGGAAGAAACGCAGGTCGCGCACGACGGCGCCGGTCCCAGCAGTCGACAAGACGAAACGAGCATGTGCACGACCGTTCCCAGCGACCCCGAACATTACGACACTGCCGGAGTCAAAGGATTGATCATCAAAGGGCTGGAATCGAAATGGCCCGAATTAATAACTCGAATCCAATATTTAATCGCGCATAATAATTGCATCGAATCACAAACGTGCATATTAACGTTCTTAGCCTTGTGGGAGAGCACGATATCCGTGAAAGCCAACTTGAGCGTCATCGACACCAAACCGTTTTACACCCACTTGGAAATCTTCATCGGGTTGTTACGCAGCTCGTTACCGCCGATCATCTGGAAGCAATTATTGTCGTTGTTCAACGAGGTTCTATGCTACGGCAGCACGTTAGCTTTACAAGACATGTTACCGGACGACACGTGCCAGCTGGCCCATTTGGTCGTGCGTTACGTCAAAGACTTTCGATTGCTCGACTCCTTGCCGTTTCGGTGCGGGGAAGGCTCCACGGTGCACCCCTTCATCGGCACGATCCCGACGTTCGAAACGTCCCAGTCGAACGTCGACAAGACCCTCCTCCAGCAAATGGTGCTGTTGGTTTTGAAATCGGTCGCGATAACCATAAAAGAAACGCGGGCGGACAGCTCGGATTCGAGCGTCGGCTCCGACGACTCCGAGTTCTACCAGGACATGCAGATGATCGAGCGATCGATCCGAGACGTGCTGAAAAAGGTTGACGTTTTCATCAAGAACAGCATGGACTTCCACCCGGAGACGCCCTTTTCGAAAATACTCATACATTTATTCAACGACCAGGACGATTACATGATCGAGTCGATGGTCTGCACGCTCGACATCACCATCGGGATTTCGTACCGCAACGCCGTGTTCCCCGACCTCATAAACATGCTCAACCCGATCCATTCGTTTGTGGAATTCCTGAAGATCGTCAGCCAGGACAGCAACGTGCTTTTGGATTACCTGCTGAACAACGAGACTTGTTTTTTGCTGTATCTGTTGCGATTCTTGAAGTACACGCGGAGGAACTGGTCCAAGTTCGTGAGCAGCTGCTGCGAGTGCACGGCGACGTCGCGCGACAACGAGCTCGAGAACACGATGACCGTTCTCATCCGATTGAAAATGAAGATCAACAGCTTGGTTTCTAACAATCTCTTTCCGTATAACATCAGTCCCGTGCTGAGACTGTTGGAGGTCTGCGAGGGTTTGCACGAGGGCAACGAATACAGCTGATAATTTAAGACTTGCATCCGCTTGCGTCTTTACTGCCGCGATTATGCGATTTTGATTATGCACGAATTATGCAAAGCAATCGCAACATTCCTTCCATAATTCTTCAAAATTGCTTAATTCGCCGGAGGGGACCCCCGCGGTGTGTTAGTGCTAACGCAGCTTCCGTACAACTAGGTTCTTAATCAGTATTTATATGAAGATTAACGTAACTTACATACTAAATGACAGGCTAGTATTTTCGTAGTTTTAATTATTTTATTTGTATTTATTTGATAGTGTAATTATATTTTGATATTACTACTTTTACAATTTTCAGTCGTTGTGCATAACAGTTACCCATAAATCTCATCCACCTGTACATATTAAAATCGCCAACTTTCTATTGTGTTAAATCATAAATGCAATATTAATTGTAAGTGTTTCAAAATGATTGCATAGACATTAAATATATGTATATATTAAACTTGTACTTGTATCAATTACTTATTAAACATGTACATATACTAATACTGTATTATGTAATTTTTTTCTTGCACAATACAATATTATTTTTGTACTATTTTGAAATGTTTTATTTGGAACGATGCACGACTCGTTACGATTTAAATTAAACTATAAACTAGTCGTTTATAAAATTCTTTCGAGCAGCTTATTGCAAACACACCTTTCCACAATGCTCGCTTTATTAACAATAACAAAATAAAATTATTTTGCCCAACTGGACGGCTCGGTGAAGTTACAGTGGAAACGCAGTAACCGAATAGAACTCTACATACAATAGACCCAAGGGGAAACCAAGATATAGATGGAAGGACTAAGGATGATGAAATGAGGAAAGTACAGTGGGGGGAACTAGTGACAGATGGAAAAATAGTATACATGGCAAAAACATGCAAGATACTGTATTGCATGAAAAGACAAATAAGGACTGATTATGTAGAAAAGAGAACTGAAATGTTTAGCTGATTATTATTATTGATGTTCATGGAGTTGGCGACCTCCGGGAAGGCGCCCACAAAAACAAAACCAAATCGCAAAATATGTATTTATGTAAACATTGAACATCGAAATGAACGTGCGGAGATTGTACAACTAAAGTTTTCAAAATAAAATGTTGAAATATGTGCCAATTTGCAAAGTGAACCACAATGTGATTAAGTCCCACCCTTGGCCATTCATTCATTTAATTTTTGATTTCGAATAATTACCAATCAATCAATTTTATGAAACGATTTATTCGTACCCTGCTAATACGTCCAACCAAACAAAACATAATCTATGTTCACGATCTTTACAATTAATAGTACTTTAATAATTAAAAATTAAGCAAACATTAAAAAAAAAAAAAAAAAACTATAGAATCTACAAATATATTAATAAACGACGCAGGTCACACGAGGGATAATCACCGACCGAACAGTCACGAGAATAAAATCAATTAATAGGAATTACGTCGAAATTCGTTGATGAAATATTTTTGGTGAAACACTTTGCGACTTTGACTTCGTGATTGTTTGGCCGCGTTCACGTACAATCAATTATCATAGTCCTCATCGATGTAAAGACTGTCGCCGGTACTTTGTCCATAGTAATTGTGAGCGATGGGTATCAAAGGCGGCACGTCGTTCGCCGGCTCTTTGTGATTGCCGATCGACGGACTGCTGGCGCCCCGGTTGGCGGGGACCAAATCAGGTACGGGAATCTGCGATTTAGCGTCGCCCAAATCCGCGTGTGTCTTCGGCTCGGTTTGTTTGACGAGGTTCTCGACGGAAAAGCTCAACTTGGACGTGTCCGGCTGCGTCACTTTCGGGCTGTATTGTATGACGGGCGTGCGGCCCGCCGACGTGCCCTGTTCCGTGTAGAAATTGGCGGCGATGGCCGGCTTCGGCGCGGCGTTGACGTGGTCGTCCGCCGAAGGCGAGTCGTGGTTCCTCGGCAGGGTGTAGTCCAAGGCTTCGTTCGTGTTGTTTTCGTTGTCCTCCTGCGTGCTCGCGTCCGGGATCTCCTTGACCAGGTCTTTCAGGAAGTCGAAGCGGTTCTCCGACAAGATGCACTGCTTCATGTGCGAGGGCGTCAGGGTTTTCGCGCTTCTCGACTGCGTGATGCCGATGGACTTGGTCAGCAGCGATCCCACGAACAATTCCAGCGTACGAGGTGTTTATAATTAAGGAAATTAATCGCACTTCGTTTTATCTCTGACGACTTTGAAATAATTCGATACCTACCGAGGTAATTACACAAAAAGGATATAGATTATGACCGGGACCGCCTGTGCTACTTTTCCGACTTCCTCGTCTGTTTGCATGATCTTTTTGATCCGTCCCTGAAAACGCCTCGTGAAATGCACGTTTACGTTCGAATCGGCGCACTTACCGCTGGAAATCTGGCGTTGTATTTTTTCTTCTTCGAGGGCATTTTATCTGGCGCGGGCTCGACGAGTTTCGGACGAAATTGTCAACAAACTCTTTAACATCTGACAGTTTTAGGTTATGTCGCCTAGGGAATTTGCGCTCTCAGGGTGTTTCAACAGCTGTTTCGGATGATCGCAGTTTTCCGTCGAAACGGCGCCTGCGTCGCGTGACGAGCCGCAAACGTCAGTGTTTGTTTACGCGTCGTTTCGAAATAACGCGGTGCCAAATATTAATTCGTTCAAATCATGTTTAGTTTTGTGCTTCTTTTCGTGGGTGGAGTGAAATGCTTGTCGACGTTTCTATGCCTCATTCGCCTTAGCAGACGAGATCGTCAGGTACGTTTTTCCGTTTTTTTCGTGTGACTAATCAATTTTGTTTTTTCTACTTACAATTACAACGGCGATCGTTTGACATGGGCGACAATTTTTCAATTGATTTAATAATTGTTGCAAATTTTAATATCGCTGTCGAGGTTAATGATTTCATAACTAAATTAAGAAGATTATAGTCAAGAAAAACGGAAATGTAAACCAGTTATTTTTATTAAATTAAATTTTAGGTTTAATTTGCGTGCGTCAAGTGGCAACACTGATCTCGTCGATTCTGACATTTGGCGGGAGCGGCGCCGTCGTCGTCGTCGTTTTTAATTGCGCCGTTTTGCGATGGATCCGACGCTTTCAAACCGCGTCGTCGTTTTGGTCGACATGGACTGCTTTTATTGCCAAGTGGAAGAAAACCTAAATCCGTTTTTGAAGGGCAAGCCGATCGCCGTCGTGCAATACAACCAGTGGCGTGGAGGAGGGTTAAGTATCTCATCACTCGCCCCCGTGCATGTTTTAACGTCGTTATTTCTAACAGCATAATCGCCGTGAACTACCCCGCTAGAAATAAGGGCGTGACCCGGCACATGAGAGGCCAAGAAGCCAAGCAGAAATGTCCGGACCTCGAACTCGTCAGCGTGCCAACTTCCAGAGAAAAAGCCGATTTGACCAAGTAATTCACATCGAGGTGCTTTGTTTTCGTTATTATCGCTTACTTTTAGGTACCGCGATGCCGGTAAAAGGGTCGCCGACGTCCTGCAAACGTACACCGAGTTATTAGAGCGGGCGTCCGTCGACGAAGCCTACTTGGACATCACCCGAGCCGTCGACGAAAGACTCGAATCGTCGAGGCGCGTAACACCCATCCAATTGCGAAACACGCACGTCGTCGGGTCCGAAACCGCCGACTTTTTGCACGCCCTTCACAACAACGAGTATTACATCGAAAGCAATTTGAAGTTGGCGATGGGCGGGGCGATTGTCGAGGAAATCAGATCGGCCGTTTTCGAGAAAACTGGTGCGTTTTTCGCGGCGTCACGACGGCGATTTTTGATTAGGTTTTAGGTTACAGGTGTTCGGCGGGGATCGCGCACAATAAAATATTGGCGAAGCTGGCGTGCGGACTGCACAAACCAAATCAGCAGACGATTTTACCGCAAGACGCCGTCGCGCGGCTCTACGAGGATCTTCCGGTGGGGAAAATCCGAAGTCTCGGCGGGAAATTCGGCAACAGCCTGACTGAGGATTTGGGGATTAAAACGATGGCTGAGTTGGTGAAATTCTCTCGGCGGGAACTAATGCAGAGATACGATGAAAAAACTGGGTGGGTAATGTTTCCATTTCCATTTTATTGTAACTTAAAAAAAAAATTAATTTCTCCATTTCACATGATATGGAACTATAGCGAGCCTTTTTTAGAACATTTTTGTACAACATCGCTCGTGGCATCGACTTGGAACCAGTAACGACACGTTTGGTGTCGAAATCCATCGGTTGTTGTAAGAAATTCCCTGGCCGACAGGCACTGACTACTCCCGACGACGTCGATCATTGGATCAACGAGCTGAGCCTCGAGTTGTCCCAGCGGCTCGAGAAAGACCTCGAAGAAAACAACCGCAGGTCCAAGCAAATGGTGGTAAGTTTCGCGCAACAGATCGACAAAAACGACGTGTCCGCGACAAGGACTCTCGCCTTACGATCGTATGACCAGAAAAAGATCGCCGATGACGCGTCTCAATTGATCCGAAAGCAGTGCCTGCGAAGCGACGGATCCTGCCGCCTGAAATACTTGGGAATTAGCGCTGCCAAGTTCGAAAGCTGCAGTAAAACGTCGCCGGACATCAGCGTTTATTTCAGCACGACGACCAAAGCCGACGATATCACTTTTACGGACAAATCATCGTCGTATTTTGACGAAACCGTCGACTTAAATTACGACGATGAGTTGAACTTTGACGAGAATTGCTCGGATGTATCGGCCGATTTCGCTGAAGAAATTTTCGCGGACTTTGGCATTAAAATCGAAACAGAAGACACGAACGTAGCTTCGAATGAGGACAAGCGCGTGAACGAAGGTTCAAATGACTCGATAACCGGCGAACTGGTGTCCACCGATAACTCGGATGGTAAGGCGACGCTTTCGTATTTTTCGAATTATTTCAAAAATTTACAAACTAAATCGCCGTTGGAGAGAAATTTCGATACATCCAGGCACGTGAGTGAGGAATGCGATGGTCCGGTCGTAAATGAATTGGAAAAAATCGAATCGGGAAAAAGCGATTGCAATGTTGATAAATACACCAGCGTTCAAAATCAAATGGCTGATAAGGAATTTTGCGACGATTGTAAAAAAATGATCGCAAAGTCGGAAATGATTTCCCACAGGGATTACCATTACGCTTTGCAAATCGTTCGCGACGAAGCCCACATTTATAAAAACGTTGTGGCCGTCGAGCGAAACAAGAAAATTGATGGCAAGGCGACGAAGCGGAAAAAAATCGACGATAAGAGTCCAAAATTGACCGGGTTCGTGCGAGCGATCGTCGCGGATGAAAATTTCCCCACGGAGTTGTGCGAAGATTGCAATAAACGGATTAGGATCGAGGAGGTGACCAGCCACAAGGATTATCACGCGGCGAAGAAGTTGCACATGGAAATTAATTCGGTTAAGAGCGTCGACGTCGTTAATAATTTTAAAGTGAAGAATAAACGCGAGAGGAAAAATAATAACGTGCGAAGCATTGCTTCGTTTTTTAAGCCGGTATAGGTGTGGATGTTATTTTAACTTATTTTAGAGTCTATATATTAAATAAAAATTGATTTGTAAGTTTCGTAAACTCGATGGTTTCTTGAATCTCTCCAAAATAATGTTCCTAGTTCTGTGCTTAGCTTTTTACACTGCTCAACAGTTCTATATTAGTAAATACTTGTGTATTCCTTATCTCGAATAATGCACATAGCCACAATTTTGAGTTTTTAATTTTTTAGTCACAGTTTCATTATAAAAAGTGGCGCAAAGTTACAAACACGAGGTAGATGAATTTTTCGTATGTATAAAAAAGAAATAAGTCAGACACGCAGGGCTAAAAAATTTACTTTGACTGATATGTGGCACAAACAAATCAAATTATTTTATAAGCAAATGAAAACATTTTACGTCCTTTCATAACATTCACTTTAATATAGCATGCAATTAATGTTACAATTACTCCAATTACAATACAAGTTTAAATAGTACAAGGATCTAAAATGTAGTAAATAAATGTAATACAAAGTATTATGAATTGTAGACATGATAATTAATTTAAAAAAAAAAGAAAAACCGTCGTTAGTTAATATCGCCCGCCCCTGTTGTAGCTTTGCCCTCTTCCCCGCGGCTGGTATTGCTTATTTTGCTGGGATTCTTGGACGTACTGATCGGCGTACGTCGTCTTGTTGGTTTGGAAGTAATCGAAAGTCTTTGCTCGTTTCGGCTCGTTGGACTGGTAATCCTGATATCCCCCGTAGCCTCCAGCACTGTCAAAACCACCGCCGTAACCACCTTTACCTTTGTTATAATCACCGGGGTACGTACTTTTGTTCTGATTACCGCCGGCAGAATAACTCGAACCGCCGTAACTTCCGGCGCTATCGAAACCGCCTCTGGCGTAATCCGAGCCGGAACCACCTCCTCGATTATAATCGTTACCTCTTGCGCTGTAATTGCCGGTGTTCCCCCTATTGTAATCATTACCTCGATTATAATTACCACCGTGACTCGTGTAACCCGCTTCGGTCGTTCCTCGATTATAATCGTTATTCCCACGATCATAATCCCTATTTCCACGATTATAATCATTTCCTTTATTGTAATCATTACCTCCTTTATTATAATTGTTACCACCTCTATTAAAATTATCATTACCGCCCCTGTTATAATCATTACCTCTATTATAATCGTTACCTCGATTATAATTATTACCCCCTCTGTTATAATCGTTACCCCCTTTGTTAAAATCATTAGATTGCTGCCCACCTCGTGAAAAATCACCCCGCCCTCGTCCTCTCCCTCCGCCGCCGCGTCCTCCGCGATCACCCCCACCGGGTGCACGTTGCTGCCAAGACGGCATTTCCGGTGGAGGCGGCGCTAATTCATTAGTGCGACCGCCCCTATCGGGTACCTGTCCTATTATAATATTGTTAATCGAAGACTTTGTGTTTCTTCGAACCGCCGCACTGCTGGTTTTCTCGATGATGGCCAGATCGTCCCTGGCGCTGATCAAATCGGCGATGTTCACGTCCGGCTCTACCCTGAGCTGCTTCCGTTTGTCGGAGTACATTTTCGTGATGAGCTCGTCCTTGCCTCGCATCTTGTCCGACCACTGGAACGACTGGATCGTGCAGTCGAGCCGCTTGAGCAGCATCTCGCGCCTGATCGTGTACTCGGCGTGCAATTCACTTTGGACCTCGTTTAAGACGTGCCATTGTTTTTCGGTCAACGATAGGTTGAAGATGGGGTTCCCGATGAGATCGCCGCCGCCCTTTTTAACGTGCCCTTCGACCGTCGGCCTCAGCTTGGCGAACAGGGCTTGCATGGATAAGTTTGGCGGTGGTTTTGGAAATCGAAGGGCGGAGAGTATGCGTTTCATGTTGGCGGCGTGCGGGGTTTCTTGCTGCAAGTTCACAGTTACAAAACGTTCGGGAAATTGAACTCGCTCACCAATTTTAATTCGATTTTGTCTTCCGGTTTGCCTTCGTGTATGATCCTGGCCGACATTAATTCGGATATTAGATATTCTAATAGGAGGACTCGATCGTCCATTTCGACCAGTCGGTCGGATATGTAGCCGTGCGTTAAGCTTTTATGCGAGCATCCTGAAAAACGCGGTCTTGTAATTGAGTAAGAAAGGGTGCGGTGACGCACCGAGTTCCTTTAAAAAGGATCCCAGTTCCATGAGGAACGAAACCGAGTCGTCCAGCGCCGCGATTTTGTTCACCTGCTCGTCGATGTTGCACAGCGAGCGGAGCTCGTCCGTCAAAAAACTGACCAGTTCGATGTATTCGATGCTTTTGGGCGCCTCCTTCAGGGCTTTGGAAAGCGCATCCTTGTCGAGCAAAGGACCGGCGTATCTAAAACGCACATTGATTTAATTGCGATTTTAACGCCGATGGAAATCTTACGCTATGTCTTCCAGCGATTTTACAATACTTTCGACGCGATTTGACATTTTATTCGCGTTATTATGTCTTATTAACGAGTGCGACGTCGTTACTTGACTGGTTGGCACTGGACACGAGTGATCAATTTAACCTAAAATATTTGACAGATCTGTCGCGGTGAGACAGGGGCAACGCAAATATGGAATTAACTCGTCCGTGTTTTTACACGACTGATTGAGTGAAATGACAATTAGACGTACGTCTGTTCTTATATCATAAAGATTTTCCATTTTCTTAAAAACACGTTATTTTAAAATGGATGTTTATTTATAACGTTTTTAATCAAACGAGATTTGTTTACGTAATGCTTGCAGAAAAATATATATAGTATAATAGATTTTCCTACTTCTCTGCTATGCTATGCATATTTGCATATTACGTTCATGTATTATAATTGTAATAAAATAGATGGAATAGATGTGTAATGGATGCCACTAGAAGTACGTGGAAGAAGTACCTATACCCAGGTAGACTCAGCCCGCCCCCCGGAGTGGCAATCAACCAGCTACGATCAACTGCAACTTGTGGCAGAGATGTTGGAACGCAAGCGCAAGCTGAAGGATGGGTCGCATACTAAGTGAAATGAATAACGTAAAGGTATTTATGTTACTTAAATGAATAAAAAAATCCATTGGTGCATTTATTTAAACTTACTGGTATAGCAATTCTATTGAGATAAATAAAAAGAGAGACAAATTTATTACGAATCCAATTTCATTTTTTAAAATTAATTCGTCTCTCTCGAACAATTTCCGCCATTAAGATCAAACAAACAATAATTAAATAAATTTTATTTTGCAACATAGAAATCATAGTTACAATTATCATTAATTTATCAATTAAAAATGAATTCATTTAATAGCAGACCGATTACTTGACCAAACCTAGTTTTTTCGCTTCGACCTCGTAAATAAGCAACCGCCACATTTTGACGACAAACACTTCGGCTTCCTCGTCTAATACCTGAAAAGAAAACCGCATAAAAATGCAACAGACGTGGCGCCGATCACTCACCATTTGGACATCTTCTAATATAACTTGCGGCTGCGATCCCGCCAAAACTTTGGAGCAGATGAAATCGACGAGGGTGGGTTCCGGCTCGCCGATGTACTCGATGATTTTCTTGTTGATCCACGGCCGAATTTTCTTCTCCATCAAGTTGTTGTCGATGGCCGACCAGTCGAGATGGTAGGCGAAGAGGGCGTTTTTCTCCGTCGGTATTTTCTCTATGAGCGATTTTATGTGCTTTCGTTTCTCCTCCTGCGATTTTAACGACTCTTCGGATTTCTTCTCGCCGTTTTCTTTGTCCTTTTTAGTTTTTTTATCTTCGCTGTAATCTAAAATGAAACGTTACAACAACTCGTAAAAATTAAATGCTTGACAATTCCAGTTTGGTTACGAAAAAAGTCGCAGCAATTATTTAAATAAACACGAACGTACCTAAGGGTACAAGTTTGCGTTTCTTCACTTGGGTGATTGTGTCGTCCTCGTCGGGGTTAAAGACTTCCCTCAAGTCGGTTTTTTTACGTTTCGGGTCTCGCTGCTGACCGTGCGGGCTAAAAACTATCGGTTTGCTCAGCGAAATTTTCATCGTGGGACCGGTGACTGGCGGTGTTTCGTCGTTGTGATTTGACGTTACTGAATGACGGGAATCTTCGTCGGGTTGAACTTGCGTCCACTGGAATTGAAATAATAGAATTAGCGGAAACATACTTTGTTTGAATTTTGTATTGACAATATTATTAATATACAATAGAACATATTATTGCACATAAGTATAAAGAGCTTCGTGATTATCACAAGAGAACAGGATGCGCGATAAGTTGTGAATACTCAAGAATTTACTAATGATAGGGAAATGAAGCAGCTGGGAATTTATTGTCCTAGACTTGACAAAATCTCATACTCTAAAATCATCCTCTATCTGAAGAGAATGGGAATTGTTGGTGAACTATAAATAGTTGTGAACTACAATAGACTCTTGTGTTTGTGGTGGAGGGGCAATTAAACACCCCACTCATTACAACTAACTAACTATCTAATTTCTTATGTTAATATGATGTATATTTATAGACAAAAAATATTATTATTGTTGTCATTATAACGTACTTGTGCTGGTTCGTTGTGACTATCAGAACTGGCGTCTTGTTCTACTGGTGGGGGACTGAAATGATTATCGTCCATATCACTTTCACTATCAATAGGTTCGGCTTCCACTGCAGCCAATTCTTGAGCTGCCTGTTGAACTATGTACCTAAAATTACCCGTTTAATATCAACACAAATCATTAAAATTTCATACTTTTCCCTTTCTTCTTTCTGCCGTTGCCTGTCTCGTTCCCGTTCGGCCTCTCTATCACGTTCCCTCTCCCTAGCCCTTTGCCTTTCCAATTCCCTCTCCTTTTCCCTCTCGCGCTGCTTCCAGTGCTCCAAATTAACATCGATCAACAATTTCGGTTTGTATTGCTCCTCACGTTCCTTCTTCGCCTACAACCGACAATATGCATCACGCGCCCTCACACGCCACTAAATTTACCCTCTCGAATTCCGCGCTCGGATCGTCGAATTCACCCGAAAATATCTTAGTCTTCAACTCCTCGATTTCCTCCTTTTCCTTCAGTCGATCCCTCGTGTCGGATTCCGCCTCTTTGACCCTCTCCGCTATCCGCTTCTGCAACTCCCTGCCCCTACGGAACAAAAATGCAACAATAATCACCACGTCGGACCCGGCGACGCAACTCACTTGTAATACTTAACATCGTCGCGTTCGTCGTCGTAATCCTCCAAGAACTCCTTGAGCCGCTTCGCGTCGCGTTCCCGCTCTTCCTCCTTCGACCGCTCCTTCTCCCTCTCTTTCTCGTACTCTTTCGCTTTCCTCCGCTCGCGTGTCTCCCAAGCTCTGAAATCGATCCGTCGATTCATAAAAAAAAAAACAATCAAAGTTCGACGAGCGCCCACCTCAGTCGTTCTTGGTACAGCGCTTCCTTTTCCCTCGCCCTCCTCTCGGCCTTTTTCTTCTCTTTAGCCTCTTCCTCCAGCTCTTTTTCTCGCATGAAATCTTTGTTGCTCTTGCTCTTGTCCTCTCGCTCGCGTTCGCGATCGCGCTCTCGTTCGCGGTCCCTTTCGCGGTCGCGTTCTCGTTCCCGCTCGCGCTCCCTTTCGCGCTCCCTTTCTCGCACTTCGCGTTCGCGCTCGCGCTCACGCTCTCGTTCTCGTTCCCTTTCGCGTTCTCTCTCGCGCTCCTTTTCCCTGCTCCTGTCGCGATCTCTAGATCTGAAACACGGGGAGATTTAAAATCGAAGTTGTCGTTCGGGTGTGCCGCTGGTGGTCTGAAATAATTCAGTACTTGGTTGCTCCCTATTAATGAATGAAAAAATATTGCATGGACGACATTTTCTTTGCTTAATGATTCAATTACATTCCACGGGGCCTGTATTTGTTTGTGACTCCAAGTCGTAATAAATAAAAAAAACACAATTACTTTGTTACATCGATATAAACTTGGTGATTGTGGTATGGACCGGCTTGGCCATCAATGGAACAAATAAAACTAATTTTGTAAATACTGACCTAGATCTCGAGTGTCGTCGTTTCTTCTCGTCCTTTTCGCGTCTTCGCGGACTGGGCGAGTGTGAAGGAGATCGGTCCTTCTTGGTGACCTCCTTTTCCTTCCGCCTGATCACCTCCTTCTCCTCTTCCTGTCTCTAGAAGAAAGCAGAAACATGTATCGGAACCGAGTTTTGGAGCAGCGGGGCTGATAAAATGTTAAAAATCTCATACCACTCAGATCTGGGCCGTTACACGTGTCCTAACCAATCTGCCGATAAAATGAGTACATTTCGCAATGTACCTTGCAAACTTTCTCTTTATTATTTTGTGAGAGTGCTAACGAGAAAAAGGATACGTTTAGAACGTACTTTTAATTGTGAACGATTAATAATGCTATGCTGTGTATATTGGCTGCAAAAAAGCACATTAAAAATGTTAAAATTAAACTAACGTCGAGAACGAACAACAAAATGTTTGCAAGTCGCCTTTGTCATTCATCATCGCGATTCGGATTTTGATAAAACGTCAATATTAAATTAATGAATACGTGAATTTACGAATGAATTCAATAACACAGTCGATTGATTAAAAATCTAGCACGTTTAGGATAATTTGTAATTAGTTCTGAATACACAGTCTGATGTAGTAATTTAAAAATGGATACGAGGGCAAATTGTAAAGAATTTCGAACATTTATTGATGTAAACTTACGCTGTCTGATTGAAATGGTGAACGATCCGTCTGTTGTTGTCACAAATCTTGCGTGCCGCCTCCGAGTTTACCGACGATAATTATATAGCACCACGGACCGTAACTTACAAATACTGCCCGCGGTGATAAATTACATCTAACATTAATTAATATGCTGCTCTAAGAATAACACAATTCACATCAACAGCATTTACAAGTAGCGCGAATTGTCCAGCACGTTTTAAACGACGATTTTCCGACAACTGAAACGATTACACTTTGGTTTAAATCGTGCCGAACAATCCGGCCGAGTTAAAAAAGAAAAGATGTACATCAAGTCACACTTGCATAGTGATATCTTACGCATGCACTACGTCCGTACGGGGCTGACAACTCGTAAATCGTCGCGTCGTCAAGATTCGCTACCTATGCAACTGCGAAGTGAATGTAAACAAGTGTTTGAACTGATATCACATTACTCACCGGCGGCGCTCCGGGCCGAACCTAGGAGGAACTGCGCCGCTCCATTTGCCTGTTTATAGTACCATATGAGCGCAACCTCAAAGCTAGTACGATAACCTAACCTAACCGGCATTCGCTCGCACACAACTCGTCTCTTTCAACGCACAGAAACTCGCACGCCGCGCCACAAACGTAACCCAAGGCGATTTGCGACGCTGAAGCCGGCGTTGAGTTACGCTTGGTGACGCTCCCTCTTTCGATTCTTTCTCAAAGACGGCTACAGAAAATAAAAATGGAGAGGAGAAAGAATTCGGGCGGGAAACCTAACGTTTGACGGGTTGTAAGTTGACATTTTGCTTGGGGGAAACTTTACGGTGCCGACTTTTCGGATAAACGCACTCACCTTCATGATCTCGCGGAACTTTCCGATCTCCCTGGTGATCAGATCGCGTTTTTCCTCTTCGACGTCCGCTTCGTCGAGGATTTTATTGCGTTTTTCTATAACCTCCTCTGCAAGAAACAATTTACGTTAAGAACAAAACCCGAGGACATTCATAAGTACATGAGTAACAGATTATGCACTCGTGGAGAATAATAACAATAAAGGACCTAAAGTACAAAGAAGACTATGATAAATAACTTTTGCAATGGAACACTTTACCTTCTTTTTTTAATTCGAAATTATTCATTTCCTCTTCGTATTCAACCAAAATTTGTTTCATCCGTTCGACCGCGACTGAATCCAACGCTTGCGTTTCTTCATCCAAGGGTTCTTCTTCTTCGGGTTCGTCTTGAAGCGGCGAAGACCCCTTTTCTTTTTTCCGTCTCTCGGCTAAAAAAAAACCCAAGATCGATGAATTATAACCGTTTCGAGCGTAAATGAAAATCACCTGCCTTTGTATTCGTCTAGGACAGTTTTAGTCTTTGCGTCGACTTTAGCGACGAGTCGTTTCTCGCCGACCATCAGATCGTGCAGGAGACGGACGGCCCTGAGTCCGGCATCGGGGCCGGCCAATTCGCAGAATCCGAACGCCTTGACGCGCTTCCAGCTTATGACGGGCCCGCAGGCGCCCAAGATCTGCCTGATCATCGCGTCCGGCGCCTTTTCCGTTATGTTACCTTCGAAAGAGCAAATGATGAACGATTACAGGCGAGCGATGGAAAACGTACCGACGAAAACCGTGACGGGCGGTCCTTGTATTTGTTTCAGTTGTTCGCGGTTGGGATTCAGCCGCGGCAATGCGCGTATTTGCGGGGCTGTAGTCACCTGAATGGGTACCATCTGCCGAAAATAAACGTTTGAGGCCGCGTCGGTGGGAATCGGCGACACTTACGTGTTGTATTGGCATGACGGCGGGCATCAACGGGGGCGGAGGACCGGGCATTTGCATGTAAGCCATGGCAGCCGGCATGGGTATGCCCTGCACAATGGGTGGTCTCCCCGAGTAAGACATCGCTTATTGGCGATCTAAACTACACAAACAATTGTAATCACGAACAAGGGCAATAATAAAAAAATAAACACATTACACCCAACCTTACTGACAGATCAATAAATCGGATTGCACTGGGGTCACTTTTATACTTCGATGCACTTTATACAATACTTATGGTTGATGCAATACGCTATTATATTGCCCGCAACGCGACCAAATTTATTATTTCCTAAAAGATTTGCAATACGCGAATGCTTGTTGAAATGTCACTGCACTAGAATCCAGTGCAGCCAATTATCACGCAGGCGATCAATATCGGAAACTTGCAATAACCAAGAAAAGAAAACGTGCACTCACAAATTCCCGAAATACATGCTACATAACCGCTAAATTAAAAATTTTGCACAGTAATGAAATTGCTCGGCTTGGATACGATGGATATTAAAAGCACAGTTTTAATTTCCAGCGCCAGAATCGGATAATACCGTCGCGAACGAAGGACTATTTAAAAAAAAAACTGGCAACTGTCTGGTAACCTTTTGTATAAATGATAATAATAGTGGCAGCAAAATTGTGAAATATCAATGACTGAGATTCTGTTTTGCTCTCAGTTTCCTAAAACACGTATATCACAAGTTTTGAAAGTTCCATATTGTTTGCCAACTAGCCAACACATCATAATTAAAGTCACTAAATATATCTAGTGACTTTAAACTTAATTAATATCGGGCGTACTCTTGTGGGCGAAAGCTGAATTACACCGCATGTTATATCCACATTAACCACGACGAATATATTTGGCTCCCCTTACGGACGGTAGCTGAACTACACCGCAGACGGTAATAAAGATTAATTTCACAAAGGTTTGTACACCGGATGTGTTCTATGAAAATCCGCCAGATGGCGCAATATATGTTTACAGTTATGTTTATGAATTCGACGTAATGGCGGCGATAATTAGACGAAGATTATGTGGAATCGTTACTTTGCAAAACAAACTGTTAATTTCAGGTAAGAAATTACGATTTCTCCTGTAAACACTACATATGCAGCGATTTCAAGAAAAAAGTTTAATTGTTTTTGGAGGGCTAACGTTCACTAAGTTTGTGATTAATTTTAAAAGTTAAATTTGTTTAAATCAACACTTAATCGACATTGAGTTAAATTTGGTTTCATTTTTATATTATTACAAAATTACAAGCATTAAACTTATACGGATCATTTCTACCCACAATAGATAGACACGTCGGGGACCAAACGAAGTCATGAGTGCGCCCACTGAAAACAACAAATGCGACGTTTCTACGTAACCCCGTCGACTGCTTGAAATATTTTGGATCGCGGATGGTACTGGTCCTGGATACTAATTCCCGCCAGGTCTGCCTGTTAACATACAAGTCCACAGCTACCAAACATCGTCGGACTGTCCCATGTTCAACGCAACACTCCCGTCGAATTCAACCGAATAAGACAGAAACGGCGCTTCGTGAATGACCGATTTGAATGCGAAACCAGAACCGACGACAAGCCTCAAATTGAAACTACGCTGTTCAATTTACACATGAAAGATGACTACGAATTTAGCTCTCGTGATATAATAAAGATTAGTTTGTAGTATTTGTGTTTAATTGGTAGGTCAACGGTGAAGTTATGATCAAAATTGGAATGATTAAATGTTAACGTCGTCTGCACTAGCCGACACGCCCTAGTTGGTGTACCCGTATACTTAAGTAGCGTTGTAGAGTACCGCAATCGGCCATTTTGATACCAACGGGTAACTATGTTACCGTGGTTTTTATCGGCACCACGGACCCTAAATTGGCATTTTGTACTTTTCTAGATGTGCAGGTGCATCTACAGTTTTGAATTTCATGCTTTATTTTATTTTATTTATTAAATAATCAGTTACAGAAACGCATATGTATGACGATTAATATTTATTTTCAACAAAATATGCATTTAACTTTATTGACAAATACACGCATTGAAACACTTCTACCGCTCACATTTTCTGACAAATGATTTTGCAACTTTTATTGTTGGAATAGTTTTGAGATGTTTTCTCTCATCGGCCCTTTTCGACTCAAACTGGCCTCGTGCAAAATGATTCGCTATCTGCGAACGGTCGCCGTTTTGGTACCAACGTCAAAAAGTAACCAGCCCCAGTCGACATCGGGCGCGCTCTTGTGGGCGAAAATCGAATTACACCAGAAGTATTAATGGCGCCATCTTACAGACGAACTGCACAGCGGTCGGTAATAACGATTGCTTTCCCAAAGGTGTGTCGACCGGATGTGTTCCATGAAAGTCCCCCAGACGGCGCTATTTCGAAACGACAACTACTTTGCCGGCGGGGCCATACGACAGTTGGCATTATTCGCAATTACCCTACGTGGGTGGTACGTGCATTAGACGCAAAAATGTCGACTTAGATTGACGAAATGTCATAACTTTGTTTGCGAATTTAAGACCGAAGCAGACGTTTCCGACAAACAAGTTTTATACCGTTGGACTCGTAACGACTCCTACAACATAATGAAACAGATATTTCGCCGTTCTGTGGCGATTTTTTGGCCACAAATGCTTATCTTAGGGGAGCCGTAATTGGCGTGCCGACCGCCAAAAAATTTCAACGGATTCTCATTTCTACGCCCGTATATAACAAGCTCCCAAACAGAAAATCATCAAAATCCGTGACTATACACGGTAATCGCTCATTCACCCGACAGAGACGACACGACGTCACCGATGTTTGGTCGAAGTAGAAGGTACGAAAGGTACTCGTGGCTTGAATCGTATGTACGACGGATAAGAATCGAGACGTTGTTTCTGCCTCACGTCCGCCCTACCATACCCAAAGGAGCGTCGATGCTCGATTCAAAGTGTTGGCGGGGTACTTCGGAAGAAATCTGGGACCGTGAGGTCCGCGAAGTCGTACGAAATCAGTCGGTTTCAATTCCCGCCAGGCCTGCCTGTTAACATACAAGTCCACAGCTACCAAACATCGTCGAACTGTCCCATGTTCAACGCAACACTCCCGTCGAATTCAACCGAATAAGACAGAAACGGCGCTTCGTGAATGACCGATTTGAATGCGAAACCAGAACCGACGACAAGCCTCAAATTGAAACTACGCTGTTCAATTTACACATGAAAGATGACTACGAATTTAGCTCGCGATATAATAAAGATTAGTTTGTAGTATTTGTGTTTAATTGGTAGGTCAACGGTGAAGTTATGATCAAAATTGGAATGATTAAATGTTAACGTCGTCTGCACTAGCCGACACGCCCTAGTTGGTGTACCCGTATACTTAAGTAGCGTTGTAGAGTATCGCAATCGGCCATTTTGATACCAACGGGTAACTATGTTACCGTGGTTTTTATTGGCACCACGGACCCTAAATTGGCATTTTGTACTTTTCTAGATGTGCAGGTGCATCTACAGTTTTGCATTATGTTTGAGATGTTTTTTCTCTCGTCGGCCCTTTTCGACTCAAATTGGCCTCGTGCAAAATGATCCTTTGGTATTTCTTCTTAACTTGTTTCAAACTAACTTGACGATAATTACAAAAAAAAAAAAAAAAAACAGCGACTAAAGAACTGTCGGAGCGTCCTGTGTAGGGATCCCGATAGATAGAATTCTATTTCTCTGACGTCACGTTGCCCAGCAACCAACGATTCTCGCGTAGAAGCGAGTATTAGGTATCACGATGGGAAAAGCGAGTTAGCCCGCAATACGTCTTGTTCCCCGATAGAATCGCTTTAGAACGCCTAATTTCAATTGCCGTAACGATGGTCTGCACCTCTCCAAATTATATGTCGGACAGAGATGGCAGTGCGCGGCAAAATTTTGGTTATAAAATGTGTTTTGCACACGCTGAAATGTACCGTTTCATTCTGGGATTTAGTTTTATTTTGGGCTTTACCGTTTCATCCGTTTGAATACAAGTACACAAGAGCTTCAGTCGAATGGATCATTTTAGTTAAACTTTAGATTTTCTTCTGAGGTTTTTTTAAAGAATCGGTAAGTAATAAATTAAATGAAAATGAAATTTTTACATATGAACAAATGATTTGATGTAATTTATAATGTGCGATACAGTGACCACAATGAGAGTACAAGCAGATCACTGGGTTGCGCTTCTAGATTTTTGCGAGGAGCATCCTGAAATAATAACAAATCGATTCAATGGGTTGAATGGTCGCACAAACTGCATCATGTTATGGGGTACCCTTACGGTGCTTCTAAATTCATTAGGTTTTGGTGAGAAATCACAAGATGAATGGAAAAAGGTAAAGACATGTTATAAATACACAATAATAAGACATGTTATAAATACACAATAAAAACTATTTATGGCTATAACCAATTAATAATTACCAGGTATTTTCCCATCTTCAAACGCTGGTTTTGCAATTGGTTCAAATCCGCCAGATAATAATCGTCCATTATTTTCACGGAAATAAATATGTCCATCTTGATCCCTAACGACTGCAATAATGTATTTAAGCTTCAATCTATATTTTAACAAAATCCATCTGCTATATTAAAAAACGTTTAACACCGTACCTGGCATCATGGAATACAACCCGGGAATAGGCTTCGTATGTAAATAATAATGCTCGACAGCGTGCAACGGTACTTTGACGTAAGGTTCGGACAACTGTCCCACACCTCTGGCCCAAAACCCGGCACAATTTACAAAATAATCGCATTCAATGTGTCCCAAACTCGTGTCGACGCTCTTAACGAAACCGCCCTTTTGATTTATTTTCTGTACCGCACAATTTTCTACAATTTTTACTCCTAAAATAAAAATAAAAGAATTTTGCAAATAAGCCAGGAATGCTACAAATTACCGAAATTTCTCGCCTCGCTTATAAGCGAGGAACAAATTTCGTACGGGTCACCCACTCCATCTTCCGGTATCCACATGTCGCCTTTGATACCGTCCATGTTCAACAGCGGACACCTCTCTTTGCATTCGTCTGTCGTCGGTAAATGACACTCGATATCCCAAGAACTACCAACCAGTAAATGTTACGTTTCAATGTAGAACGACCGTACTTACACAGATTGCGACTTCATTCTCCGAAAGACGAACATTCGATCCTGGGTCCTCGCCA